>CM069174.1:233919-319107 GCA_035221665.1 Okamejei kenojei
GCCACCACCTCTCGATCATGCAGGGAAAAGGTGACGGAATGGGTCCCGACACCCATTGACCGCAAACATGCAGCCACTGACTGGCTGGGCGCCGGGCTCCTGGCACTCTCCCATCACCCTCCACGTCTGGGCATGGGTAAGAAAAAAAACAAGAGGCACCATCCGAAAACTGAAAGGCAGCGTGGGATCACGCCGAAAAAACAGACCCATCCTCCCACTGACCAAGCACCCAGATGCAGTACCCTCGCCACAGGCACCTCCAAGAGAAGAATCCTCTTGCCTTTATTAAAACTCTCCCCTTGCAGAACTCATCTCAGCCAGAGAGTGGCAGTCACCTCCCCCCAAGCTCCTCCCTTGGCTATGATAAAGGAGCACAGATGAGGGGTACACAATGCCCCTGCACCTACACACTTCGGGCCTCCCCTGGACTCTGCTCATCCCCAGTTCTCAGGGGGGCACACTATGGCCACACACTACCAGGGGGGTGGCTAACCCCATCATCTGGCACGTGGCCAACACCCTCAGTGAGTTAGGTCTCTGAAACGAAGGGGATCCTTCCTCCGACCCAGTGGACACACACCACCAGGCGGGAGCTTACCCTCAAACCCGATGAGATAAATACCCTCATGATGGTCCCCTTGAACGAAAAAGGCGGCTTCCTCCCCCGCTCGAGGGACTACCCACAATCTGAGGGTGTCAACCACAGTGGGAGTATACGGGGGGGGTGTCAACATCATCACATGGTCTTTTAATACTCGCGGATGATCCCTGAGGATTAGAGGCCCAACCTACGACCCGTCGAGGACACTGTTCATAGATCCACAACCCACATCAGTTGGTGGATGGTAATGGAAGGTAGAAAGAAATCCCCCTGTCTTTGAACCCAAGCCCTTGGATCGTCCTCGGCAAGGCGGCGGACATAACTTTCCTCCTTTTGGGACCCGCTAGCAATGGGCGGCAGTAGGGTGACCTCATAAACAGAAAAGTGTCCTTCGGCTCCACAATATCCCCTCTGCTCATGTGCTGGACCACGACAGGTGCAAATGGCTCCTCACTGGAGCCTGGCAGGCACCCCTTGGGGTCGGTTAGCAGAATCTAGGCAGAGTGTCACACACACCCGCCTTCCAGTTTTACTCGTCGCCGGGCGACTTTCTCCTTGGCCTTCTTCTTCTTCCTGCCTCTGCTTCTCCAACTTGCCCCCTTCCTCACCCACACCTCCCCCTGTTGCCCTGCTTCAGCCGCATTTAAAGGGTTAAAGACTTGGGGGGCGGGGGGGGTCTGGGGCTATCGCTGCCCTGGTGTCCCCAAGGCAGGACCAGAAACCTGCAGGCCAGTATGGCACGTATTTTCTGCCGCCCCCCTGGATCAACCGAGGGCAGAGCTGGCAGCCCCCTAGCCGGTGTCAGCAGTACACCCGACGCCACGGAGGTTTGTTGACGGGGCAAAGCCGGGATGGGCCAGCAGCGCAATCCCCTGGGCCCGTGCGATAGTTGGAGAACTTCTCGCAGAGAACCCGCGTATTGGGACTATCCCTCCGGAGTTGTCCAAATTTCGCGCACCCGCACACCCGCACGCATGGTACACCGTGCCTTTCCCCAACTCCAACGCCTACGGTTTCTAGGGAGACCCATTTTTATCCTTATATACCACCTCGAGAAACTCCCTCTCCCCACTGCGCCTTCCCACTCACCCACCTTCATGGGATACATCCCTTCCTCTTGAAACTGAAGACCCCCTTTTTCCTCTGGGTCCCCCCCAGGGTACATGAGCCTAAAGCACTTAGACCGCTCCTACCCAAACTTAGACTAGACAGTGTGTGGATTAAGGATGCGTCATGGTTTAAATTTGGGGCAACTCCTCAGAGAGGATCCGGTCTCACCCTGGTACCACGGTTCCTCCTGTTTGTGGACCACCACTCACTGAAACCCCCAGTCCTATGCTCAGTGGCCCACACACCCTCCCGGGTCTTTTTTAGTGTGGGGGGTCTTTAGTATAACCTTCCATCTTTCTCTTTCAGATGCCTAGGAAGTAAGATGACAAATTGCTCACCTCCAAAGAAGTTAATTCAAGGCCTTTGTAATGTCCGCCGCACCACCCCCCCGACACGCTTGTCTTTTGAACAGTTTTGTACCGTGATACCTAATCCAGTCCCATTCCCAAGGGTCAACATGGAGGCTCCATGCCTCAGATGGCCTCGTACCCGGCCAGCACTGTCTGTTGAAACAGCTGCGTAGGTCTGGGAACCTTTGGGCCGGCCCCACCCCAGCCATCGCCATCCTGACTGAGGCACAAAACAAACCAGCTCCAGGCATACCCCAGCAGCTCAGTCCAAGGTTTATTACAGAAGACAGTACCAGTCAAGACAAGGCAGCAGAAAGCAGAAAACATCCAGCTGATCAGGGAAAGTCCCCAAGGTTCGCCCCAAGTTCGTCCACCGACGAGAGCAGCTTTTGGGAAGCTCTATCCCAGTCGAGCCACTACAGAAATATCAAATGTACCTTCCTCACATTAAGCCAACGGCAGCCGACTGTGCGCGCACCCGCACTGTGCCAAAATGAATTATTTAGGGCAGCAGAGAGAAACAGGAGAAGGTACAAAAAAATAAAGACAAAGACACAGCAATCATCTTCGTGCCCTCGATCTCCAGGCACTCTTGGCAGTCCGCCAACGACAAACCGCAACCTCGACCAATGTCTTGAGTTAGAGAAAAATAGGGATTTTTCGCCCCTAGTTGAGGAATCTAGGACCAGAGGAAAAAGTTTTAAAACAGTTCAACGATTAGTTATAATCTATATTTAAGCCACTCTGCCTCTGTTAATTCTTCCAACAGCAAAAACCGTGATGGCTGCCTTGGAATCCTCCTCAACCGCAGGAGCTGAGAAGAAAACACAATCTCTCTCTCTCTCTCTATCTCTCTCCCTCTCCCTCTCCCATCTCCCCTCTCCCTCTCCCTCTCCCCTCTCCCTCTCCCTCTCCCTCTCCTCTCCCTCTCCCTCTCCCTCTCCCTCTCCTCTCCTCTCCCTCTCCCATCTCAATCCTCCCTCTCCCTCTACCCTCCACTCTCCCTCTCCCTCTCCCTCTCCCTCCCCCCCCACCCCGACACTGTGTCAGTCAGTCATCAAATACACATTCTCCTGAAGCTCTTCTTTCCTCCTCCACCTCAATCACCTGTCACCCACTCCCTCCTTACCTATCATTCTTTCTTCCATTCTATACTTATTTCATATTTCTGCTTGCCCCCCCCCCCTACTTGCCTCTCCAATGCCTGCTTCCCTTAACGGTTTGAAACTCCTCCACCTGGGCTCTATCCCAACTCCCAACTCCTGAGGTTGCAGAGAAATGAGTTTAGACAAAACTGACAGGATTCGAGGGGGAACGATGCAGGATTGTTGAGCCTAATAGGACTTCACGACCGAGGAAAAGCTTTGGGGAAATGCAGACTTTCCCCAGTAGGGTAATGCAGAATCGGAGGGAAATTGGTTTAAGGAGGGGGAAAGATTTAATCGGAACTGTGGGGATACCTTTTTTTACACATAGAGTGGTGAGTTATTGTTAATGTGCAGGAGGAGGTGTTAAGGCAGGTATGATCCACTACTTCATAAACATAACTAGACTAAGTTGGTCCCGTTGGGTCCGGTCACACGGGAAGCTTGGTCCCAACGCAACCGTTGCCCAATGCAATATTTCACCACTAACCCGATCCCCCAAATGCGACCCGTTGCCCAATGCATTATTCCCCACTCACACGAGCCCAATTGCAACCCGTCACCCGCAAAGTAATATTGCACCACTACGTACAGCCCACAAATACACAGACGGCTAATTTCCCCTCACCCCCAGCGCTCCCTCCCCCTCCTCTACACCTCCCTCTTCTTTCCCTCTCCTCCTCCCCCTCCCCCAATAACCTACTCACTCTCCCCTCCCTCTCCTTTCCCGACCCTCCAGTCACTCCCTCCCGCCCCTCGCTCCCTACCCCTCTATCCCTTATTTACACGACTCACCAGTTTGTGAATGAGGCGGGGACAATCTGCGACGGTGGGGCAGGAAGGGGCATCGCGATCCGACTGCGGCATTGGACTGATAAGGAGGAAAAGACCAATCTGCATGGATCCAACTGAAGAAATGGCCGGCGCGCGCGCGTTTTTTAGTTTTTTACACCTCAGTAACTTTTACCCAAATATACCACTGATCAGAAGGAAACTCGTGTTTGCACTCGCAGCACTGGAGAACCATGTGCGTAACCTGGCAAATTTTCGTAGCGTTATCGCATACTGTTGTGGCAAAAACTTGACAAACCCGCCAAACCAGAAGAGCACTAAGATCATAGGTTTAGGTTATAACAATCTTATTACATATAGTAACCAATTTAACACCTTATAGCAATTAAAGCACGAAACAGGCCCTCTTCGGCCTTCCAGTCCACTGACGTCCATTTGTTTTTCCCTAGAAACCCATCTACCTGCACTCAGGACCATTCACCTCCATTCCCTTTTAGTCCATATACCTATCCACTTTACTCTTTAACTTGTTAAAATCGATCCTGCCTCCACCACTTATGCCTGGAAGCCTGATTCCACTCAGCACCAACCTCTGAGTAAAGGAAGTTCCCCTCACGTTACCCCGAAACCTCTGTCCCTTTAATTTCATGTCTCTGCCCTCTTGTTTGAAACTTCCCTAACCTCAATGGGAAAAAACGTATCCACGTCAAACTCTGTCTTATCCCTTTCATCATTTTAAAGACCTCAATCAAGTCCCCCCTTAACCATCTGCGTTCCAAAGAAAGAAAGACCTAACTTGTTCAACCTTTCTCTATAACTTAGTTGCTGGTTCACTGGCTTCTGTCTAGTAAAAATATCCTCTGTACTCGCTCTATTGTGTTGACATCCTTCCTATAACTAGGCGACAAATTGTTAACCATACTCCAGAATTGGTTACCAATGCCTTGTTCAATTGTAACATTACTTACACTACTTCCTATATTCAATGCTCTGATTTATAAAGGCCAGCACACCTAAGGCTTTCTTTCCCCACACTATCTACATGCGAGTCCACCTTCAGGAACTATGCACAGGTATTCCTAGATCACTCGTTCCACAGCATTCTCAATTTACCCCTACCATTTACCATGTACGCCTATTTTGATTTGTCCTGCCAAGATGTAGCACTTAACACTTATCAGCAATAAACTCCATCTGCCATCTTTCAGCCCACTTTTCCTTATGGCCCATAAATCTCTCTGTAGACTTTGAAATCTACTTCATTATACACAAACACCACCTATCTTAGTAATCAATCTGCCCATACTGTACTTATCCAATTTTACACCCCACATCATCCAGAATCATTGATGTACATGACAAACACAGGTGGAACCCCAACACAGATCCCTGAGGCACCCACGGGGTCACCGGCTTCCAACATGACAAACAGCCATCCACCTTTTCCTCTCTGACATATCCCATTCAGCCACTGTTGAATCCATCTTGCTACTCCGACCATTACACCAAAAGATTGAACCTTTCTTAACCACCTTATGGGGAATCATTGTCAAAGGCCTTACTGAAATCCATATAGTCAAACAATCCACTGCTTTACCCTCATCCAATTTCCTATTTACAGCTTCAAAAAGTCAAAAGAATGAAGGTTTGTAAACAATGACCTCTCTGGCACAAAGCCATGTTGACTGTCCTGATCAGACTCCTTGTTGATCTAGATACTTTTTTTTATTATCTCTAAGTATTCCTTTCCATTAATTTGCCCCACCTCTCTGACTTCAAACTAATAGTTTATAATTGCTAGGTTTATTCTTTGTAACCTTTTTTAAAAATGGAACAACAGGGCGGCAGTTACTCCAATCCTTTGCCACTATTCCGTTTTTTTAATGACATTTTAAAATTTCTGTCATAGCTCCTGCTATTTCTACACTAACTTCCCTCAATTCCTAGGGAAATATCCTGTACAGGAACCTGGAGGACTTTATTCACTTTTATATTTTTCAAAAGTGTCAGAACTTCCTCCTCTTGGAATCTCTTAGTTTCCATAGACTACTTACTCTTTTCCCCCTAACTCACCAAGTTCAATATCCTTCTCCTTGGTGTGAATACAGAAGTAAAATAAAAGTGTTTAATATCTCCCCCTTCTCTTTTGGTCTGCAGAGAGCTGTTTCCTTTCGGGTTCTCTAATGGTCCTATTTTATCCTCATTATCCTTTTTGCTATTATTATAGTGTTAGTAAACCCTTTGGGATTACTTTCACCTTTCTTGCCAAAGCAACCTCATATCTTCTTTTAGCTTTCCTAATTCTTTCTTATGATTCTTTTTTACATTCTAGATACTCCTATAGCACCTCATTTACTCCATGCCTCTCCTATAATTATTGTAGATAACTCTCTTTTTCGAAACACAGTGTCCACTTTCCCTTGAAAAACCATGGCTCTTCCCAATTTTTACTATTTCCTTTCAACCTAACAGGGGCAAAAGATTCTGTACTCTTACCTATTTCCCTTTAAATGTCCTCCATTTCTCTTCTACATCCTTCCCATGAAACAAAGTGTCCCAATTCACTCCTTTAAAATCCTTACGAATTCCATCAAAAGTTTAGCCTTTCTCCAATCAAAATCTCCACCCTAGGTCCAGTTCTGACTCTCTCCATAATTATATTGAAACTAATGGTATTGTGATCACTGGTCCCGAAGTGCTCACCACGCATACCTCCGTCAACATGACTGCCTCATTTCTAACAGGAGTCCACACTGCCCCTTCTCTGGTCGATACACTCTATGTACTGCTGCAAAAAACTATCCTGCACACATTTTACAAAACTCAAAACCATCAGCCCATTTACAGAATGTGTTTCCCAGTCTATTTTTGGAAAATTGAAATCTCCACACAATTCACTAACCCTTGTGCTTACTACATATATCTGCTATCTCCTCTTACATATTTGCTCCTTACACGCTCCCCATTTGGCGGTCTATAATACAACCCCTAAAAGTGTTGCTACACCGTTCCCACTTCTCAGTTCCACCCCCAAATAGCCTCCCTAGACGAGCCCTCTAATCTTTCCTGCCAAAGCACTGCTGTTAATATCTTCTCTGACAAGCAATGCAAACACCCCCCCCTCTGGTCCCTCCAATTCTATCACACCTGAAGCTAACGAAATCCTGGAATATTTAGTTTCTAATCACAGCCCTGCCTGCAACCATGTTTCACTGATTGCCACAACATCATATTTCCAGGTGTCAATCCAGGCTCTAAGTTCGTCCACCTTACTTACATGCTCCTAGCATTAAAATATACACATTTTGAAAACCACCATCCCTTATTCTCGGTCTATTATCTTTTTCATCTTTCTCGCCTTACATTTTGGATCCGAGTTGCTTTCCCTTCTCTGCCTCTTGCCCACACCCCTGACCCTAGTCCCCTCTACCCAAGTCCCTCCCCCAGCCTTTCTAGTTAAAGTCTCCCCAGTAACCTTTGCAAATCTCCCTGCCAGGATAATGGTCCCCTCGGGCCTCATGTGCAACCCGTCCTTTGTGGTACAGATCATGCCTTCCCCAAAAGAGGTCCCAGTGATTCAAGAAACTTGAATCCCTGCCCACTGCACCAGTCCCTCAGCCACGCATTTATCCTCCACCTCATTTATCATTCCTACTCTCACTGTCACGCGGCACAGGCAGTAATCCTGAAATTGTTACCCTTTTGGTCCTTCTCCTTAACTTTCCCCCAACTCCCTAAATCTCCCTTCAGGACCTCATCACTTTTTCTGCATATGTTCATTGGTACCTATGTGTACCACAAACATCAGGCTCCTCTCTCCTCCCTTAATCAGAATCCTTTGTACACGTTCTGACACATGCGAGACCCTGGCACCAGGGAGGCAAAACTACATCCTCCGCGTCTCCCGACTGCGTCTACAGATCGCCTATCCGGACCCCCTAACTATAGAGTCCCCTATTACAATTGCCCTCCTCTTTTTGCTACCCTTCTGAGCCATCAGGGCCGGTCGCTGTGCCGGAGGTCCGGCGCTGTTGGTGCCCCCAGCTAGGCTGTCCCCTCCAATCGTACTCAAACCCGAGTACCTATTTTTCCAGGTGTACTCAAACCCGAGTACCTATTTTCCAGGTGTACGGTCAACAGGGGTACTCTAGCCCTGCCTCTGCCCTTGCCCTTCCTAACCGTGAACCCATTGTCTGCCCTCATGTGGTCTGGGAGTGACTACCTCCCTGTAGCTCCTCTCTATTACCTCCTCACTCTCCCCTGAGGAGTCGGAGTCATCGAGCTGCTGCTCCAGGTTCCTAACACAGTCCTTTAGGAGCCCCATCTCAACACACCTGCCACAGATGTGGACGTTGGAGGGCTATCAGATTCCCTGTACCTCCCTCACATCTGACATCCGGAACAATACACTGCCCTGGCCTTCATACTGTCCCCTTACACAGGATACAACAGCAACACAATACAAAGTACACAACAAACTGCTGGGGATCTGACTGCCATCAGCTGCTTACCCCTGGTCCACTTCCCACCAATCAGCGGCTTCCCTCAAAAAAAAAAACCCACTCTCCAAATGGAATGTTATGGGGTATTTGGGTAAAAACAAGCCCCGCACTCAGATTTTGAAGCTTACGGTCGGGTGTCGGCTCCTCCCCCTCCTCCTCTTCCAACGGCTCCTGTGGGCCTCTGAAAGAAAACAAAAGCCCCGCGCTAGATTTTGAAGCTTACCGGTCGGGTGTCCGCTCATCCCCCTCCTTCTCTTCCAACGGCTCCTGTGGGGAATCTGAAAGAAAACAAGCCCCGCGCTAGATTTTGAAGCTTACCCGGTGGGTGTCGCTCCTCCCCTGACTCCTTCTCTTCCAACGGCTCCTGTGGGCCTCTGAAAATAAAAAAAAAAGAAAACAAGCCCCGCGCTTTGATTTTGAAGCTTACCGGTCGGGTGTCGCTCCTCCCACTCCTTCTCTTCCAACGGCTCCTGTGGGCCTCTGAAAGAAAAACAAGCCCGCGCTAGATTTTGAAGCTTACGGTCGGGTGGTCGCTCCTCCCCTCTCCTCCTCTTCCAATGGCTCCTGTGGGCCTCTCTTATGTATAGAGAGATAGAAGAGAGATTTAGATAGGATGGCTTTAGAGGGAATTAGCTTTAATAGTTGGAGTGGGCAAGTTAGCACTGTTTCCACGCAGTATGAATCTGATTCTTCGCACTCCAACAGATTCCAGGCCCATTCTTTGCAGAGTCTCTCCTGCCAGCTCCACCATCCAGTACCGCTCCTGCCCCACCCTCCAGACACTCTCCACCACAGGTCCCCATTCTGCCCCCAACTCCAAACCACTCTCCACCCACAGGTTCCCCTCCTGCCCCCAACTCCAGGACACTCTCCACCCCTCAGGTCACCGTCCTGCCCCCAACTCCAGGCACTCTCCACCCACAGGTACCCACCTGCCCCCAATCTCCAGACACTCTCCACCCACATTTCCCCCTCCTGCCCCCAACTCCAGGGTACCTCTCACCCACAGGTCCCCCTCCTGCCCCCAACGCCAGACACTCTCCACCCACAGGTCCCCTTCCTGCCCCCAACTCCAGACACTCTCCACCCACAGGTCCCCCTCCTGACCCTCTGCTCGACTCATCATTCCCCTACTCTTTGTCCACTGTATCACGACCCCTCCATCGATACCTGAGCTTGTGTCTAGTTCTGGGACGGTGGGCAAATCCTCCTGGAGTTGGGCTGTTGTTTCCTGGGGTTCCTCAGTTGTTACGGAGTGTGGATCGGTAATAAAGTGTTGACAGACAGTGGGTTGTAGAGGGGAAATATATCCAGCAGCTCTGCAGAATGGATGGAGACTGAAGTACACGGCATCGCCAGTCTCTGGTGAACACAACGGCTGTCCAGCCCTCTCCTGTGTCATTGCTCTGCTCCCTCAGCATTACTCATTGCTCTCCAACAGTCTCTCTGCCTGCATCATTTCATTGCGCCGCCCCTCTCCTTCACCTCTTCCCATTATTTCTCCTTCCCCCTCCTCCACCGAGCCCGCACTCTCACGCACACACCCACTCCTCCAGAAATTGTGTGAGAGTTTTTTCCTAGTTACTAACCAGAAATATGACCAACAATTTGTCGTGGACCATACAACATGGAAGCAACGTCCAAACATCCAATCAATGTCTCCACTTCCTCAGGAGTCTGAGGAGGATTTGACTTGTCTCCAATGTCTCCTACACACGTCTACATATGCACCATATGTATCATACTGTGGGGTTGCATCACAGCTTGGTTTGTCAACAGCTCAGCCCAAAAGCGCAATAACTTGCAGAAAGTGTGTGGACGCAGCCCAGTCCGTCACACAGACCAGATATCCCAACAGTGACTCCATCTACACTGCACACTACCCCGAGAAAAATAGCCAAAATAATCATGGTTCTTTCCCACCCCGGGTCAGGTTCCCTCTTCTCCCCATACCGTCAGGCCAGAAGTTACAGAAGCCTGAAAGCGCGCACACCAGACTCAGAAACAGCTTCTGCCCCTCTGTCATCAGGCTTCTTCATGGTCCTTCCATTTTCTAGAGCACAGTCCGATTCTGCAACCTACCTCACTAGAGACACGTGGCTTTTCATTGAAACCGTTGTGGTACAATGCCGAGAGCTAAATTCTGCTCTCTGGTACATTTCTCTTTGTTCAACCTTCTGTACTGGTGTATGCGTTAATTGTCTGCATGTGTAGTGTTATCTGATGTGAATGGATTGCATGTACACAACAGCTTTCCACTGTACCTCACCACATGTGACAACAATAAACCTAAACTACCAAAACTCATTACCCCTCCCACTGATTTTACATTTCTCATTCTTTGCACCATTTTGCCTCCTTGGTGCCCATAACCCCTCGGCTGTTGCTCTGCCCTGGTCTGATCCTCGGAGAAAACACACCCCTGCTCACAACCTCAAGTTATAACCCTTCCTTGAAGCCTGCAACCCACCCCACTAACCACTTAAACTCCCTTGCCCATTAAACACATATAGAGGCACACGGAACTGCAAGAGCTGCTTTACAAAGAAAGGCACAAAGTGCTGGAGTAACTCAGCGGGTAGGCAGCATTTCTACAGTGGTTTCCTCAACCATCCTCAATCCAAGGGTGAAGTCTGAGGATGGGCCTCAACCTGAAACGTCACCTATTCCTTTTTTCCAGAGATGCTGCCTGACCCAATGAGCTACTCCAGCATTTTGTGTCAATCAATCCAAGGGGGATTATTGCCCTCTGTTGAACAAACTACTGCCCTCTCCAAAAGCTGGCTGCAGGGTTAATGAGGACAAGCGATAACGTGTAAGAGGGCTTGGTACCTGAGGATGTGTCTCCCACTGGGACAGAAGACGATTCCTGGGTGGATTCTCCAGTCGATGATTCCTGGGTCTGTTTCCCTGTAGACATCTGGTGATCTGGAATAATGGAACAGAGAAACGGGAGTGTGGCAACACCACACCAGGTCATCAGACTGGAAAAAGAGGTTGGGAACTAAAGGACTGGAAGCATCATCTAGTCTCCCTTCACCCACTCTCCTTCCGAAACATGTCTCACTCCACGTGACTCCCCCACTCTGAGTTGGGGTGAATTTCTGCACACATGGACTTGAATCTGAGCATGTGTGAGGTTCCGCACTCTGAGAGGTCAAATATAGAGGGACAATATAGCATTAATGTCAATAAGAGCATAGATATAGAGGTTCTAAGTCAGTAACAAACTTAACGTGGCAACACACAGCAGATGCATTGATAAAGGAGA
Source organism: Okamejei kenojei (assembly GCA_035221665.1). Classification (NCBI taxonomy): domain Eukaryota; kingdom Metazoa; phylum Chordata; class Chondrichthyes; order Rajiformes; family Rajidae; genus Okamejei; species Okamejei kenojei. The sequence continues at coordinate 245,691 of CM069174.1, forward strand.
CATTTGGTATGTTTGCCTTCATCGCTTGGGGCAGTGAGTATAAGAGTCAGGATGTTATGTTGCAGTTATATGGAGCTTTGATGAGGCTGCATTTGGAGGATTCTTTACCATTCTAGGAAGGATGTGGAGGCCACAGAGAGGACACAGACGGGCTTTACCAGAATGCTGCCTGGATTAGAGCATGTACGTTATGAGGAGAGCTTGGAGAAATCTGGTTTTCTCTGGTCGTTGAGAACAAGTGTAGACCAGACGGAAGTAAATAGAATTATGAGGCATCGACAGAGTAGCCGTTCAGAATGGTTTCCCCACGATGGAAATGTCGAAGACAAGAGAGAATGGCTTTAAAGTGGGAGGAGCAAAGTTTAAAGGAGATCAAGCTGCCAGAGGAGGTAGTTGAGGCTGGGACTATCCCAACATTTAAGAAACATTTAGACAGGTACATGGTTAGGACATGTTTAGAGGGATATGGGCCAAACGCTGGCAGGTGGGACAAGTGTAGCTGGGGCATGTTGGCCGGTGTGGGCAAGTTGGGCTGAAGGGCCTATTTCCACACTGTATCACTATGACTAGTGTAACTGGGACATGTTGGCCAGTGTGGGCAAGTTGGGCTGAAGGGCCTGTTTCCACACTGTATCACTCTATGACTCTAGGTCACACATCTCCCCTTTAACATTATCCACTCCTCAAACACCACACTTCCTTGTTCATCCTCGACTCTCTCTAAGGGACTCTCTCCTCCCCCCACCCCAACTCTTCACCTCCCTCTGTGCCACACTGACTCCGTCCCCACCCCTCGCTCACTCCTCTCCCCACCCCAAACTTTCATCCCCCCCCCCCCCCCTGCTCTCTCCTCCCTCCCACACTGCGCTGTCTCTTGACAGTGTCTTTTAAACACCTTTTGGTTACGCCCATAGTTTAGCTTGGCATTATGTTAGACATGTACATTGTGGTCCCATGGGCCTGTTCCTGTGCTCTACTGTTCTATGTTCCACTATGTTCCCGTTGCTATTAATAATAGTTTTTTGATTAGGCACATGGTAACGCAGGAACTGGAGTGATATGTGTATCCAGAGGCCAGTTTAACTTGGCATCATGCACGGATATTGTGGGGCCAAATGACCTATTCCTGTGCTGTCCTGTTCTACGTGTCATACTCCCCACCACTGACGCAGCTTGCAGACCCCGCTGCGTCATTGGTCAAACCCTGACCAGAGTCTCCAGTCGTTGTTCCCTGGGGTTCCTGAGTTGTGTCCGGCGGTGGATCTTGGAGAAATGGGGAGGGCACGGAGGGTGAGAAAATAAAAACGCACAAAATAGCTGACCGGGAGGGAAGTGGGCTGCAGATACGGAGAGTCAGCAGTCCGTGTTAACACCAGCACACACCAGGTCTCACAGATCACACATCTTGCCTAGAACATTGCACACTCCTCAAATACGGCCCAGCCACACTTCCTTGTTCCTCCTCGACTTCCTCCTGGGAACTATCTCCCCCCTCCACACCTCATCTCCCCCCCGCATCACACTGACACCACCCCTATCTCTCACTCCGTCCTGTCCCCACCCTCTCACCTCCCACAGCCCCGTGCTCTCCTCCCCTCGCCATGCGCTCTCTCCTCCCCACCCTGCACTCTCCTCCCCCACCCTGTACTCTCTCCTCCTCCACCTTGCACTCTCACCTCCCCGCGCCCCGTGCTCTCCTCCCCCACCCTGCGCTCTCCGCCCCCACCCTGCACTCTCCTCCCTGACTCTGCACTCTCACCTCCCCCACCCTGCGCTCTCACATCCCCTCGCCCCGTGCTCTCCTCCCCCACCCTGCGCTCTCCTCCCCCACTCTGCACTCTCCTCCCCCACCCTGCACTCTCACCTCCCCCACCCTGCGCTCTCTCCTCCCCCACCCTGCGCTCTCCTCCCCCACCCTCCGCTCTCCTCCTCCACCTGCGCTCTCTCCTCCCCCACCCTGCGCACTCTCCTCCCCCACCCTGCGCTCTCTCCTCCCCCACCCTGCGCACTCTCCTCCCCCACCCCGCTCTCTCTCCTGTCTCTCCACCCCGCTCTCTCCTCCCCCCACTTCAAACCTTCTCGCACCCACAACCTCACACTCGCGAGTCACCCTCCCCTACTCTCCCCCCCAGAGTCCCAACGACCCCTCCCTCCATACCTGAGCTTGTATCTGGTTCTGGGACGGTGGACAAATCCTCCTGGGGTTAGGGTTGGGCTGTTGAATCATGGGGTTCTCCAGTGGTACGGAGTGTGGATCTGTAATAAAGTGTGGACAGACAGTGGGTGTAGTGGTGAAATAATCCAGCAGCTCTGCGGGATGGAAGGAGACTGAATTACACGGTGAAAACAGACTCTGGTGACCCCAATTGTCCAGCCCTCTCCTGTATCACTCTGCTTCGCTCCCCTCTCCCTCCATTCCATCATTCCAGCCGTTACTCCATGCACTCCTTCTGTCTCATTGCCCTCATCTCATTGTAAACTCCCCACTCCCTCTGTCCCCATCCTAGACCCCAACTTTCCCCCCAGTGCTCGTTCTCCCCACTCTCCCCGGCTGACTACCCCTCCCCCTCTTTTCCACTCGCTCCTCATCTCCAGGGTCCGCCTTAGGAGGTGCGGGGCCCAATTGGGAACAATGTTGGTGAGACCCATGTTCCCAGCCAAGGTCTGTCGAATTAGAGAAATACAAATAAAGTCTATTATAGACTTTATATCTCTATGGTGGAATGGAAAGTAATCAACATGTGCGCTTAAAAAGTGTCAGCGAGTTAATGGACCAAACAGATCGAAGCTACATTTTAATATACAATTGCATAAATGTAAGCCTACAAGTAACAAACAAAATGTGTAGATCACCTCTGAAAAGTACATAGTTACAATACCACTTGTTTTAGTGACTGTGAAATGAAAAAAAAAAATAATTAACTAGATCCTGGAAAACATTTGGGTTTCAGCCCCATCCTATCCTTTGGGCTTCTACCCCATCCTAACTTGGGGATGGGGGGTGGGGACGGCCAGTTACTGGGGTGGGGTCAGTGACGGGGTGGGAGTGGGGTCAGTGACGGGTGGGGGTGGGGACAGTGACGGGGTGAGGGTGGGGGTCACGCCCCTGTGGTTTATCTCAGACAGTCGGTGTGGGACTGTGACCTGAGATGATCACAGACACAGATCGGGGAATGGAAAATTGCTGACTTGTCACTCTTCAGATTTTCCCAACAACCTCCCAGATGAGTTGCTGTGAACAGCGACGTACCTGTACATTACATGTAGTTACAGCAGAGTGTGGGCACCAGCCGATACACAGAGAAACCTCCGCAGTGTTTCACCTTCATCTCATGCTGGATGTTACAGTTGTTTCCACCCCAGCTGAAACATAATGTTCTGGTCACCTCCCGATCTCCCACACTGGGATGAGGACCTGGAATGAGGTTTATAAACATTGTAAAATGTACCCGGTCCCACAGTGCGGTTGGGAATGTGAATGTGGAGCCAGTGTAACAGTGATCACAACCCATACTCTGCGCTGATCTGTATCAGTCAGTGGTGATCTGCTGCACTCACCCTCCCCACCTACCACTCCCCACAGCAGCAGCTGCTTCCTGAGACCAGCTCCTGGTGCTGACACCCTGGGGTGCTGGGTCTGGAGATACGGGGACAAGGCAGGAGGATGGGGTTAGGAGGGAGAGATAGATCAGCCATGACTGAACCGTGGAGTAGACGCGAGGGGCCGAATGGCCTCATACTGCTCCTATCACTTATCAGCATGAATGGAAACACAAGCCCCGCCCCGGATGGGTGCGGACATGTCAGGGGTTCATCTGTCAGCACCCATCAGGGCGGGGCTTCACCTATCAGCACCCATAAGGGGCGGGACTTTACCTGACAGTGTACATCAGGGGCGGGGCTACACCTGTCACAGCCCATCAGGGCGGGGCTTCTGACCCTACCGTTTAACCAGCCTGGGCTCATCCCGGAGCAGTGATAGGCGGGAACGTCAGTCTCGGGAATCTTCCATCCGCCAGAACTGAAACAACAATCTGAGTGTTAGCCCCTGAACTGAGGGAGTTTGTTCACCCAGAGAGAGGCTGGCAATGATGATCAGTCTGTGTATCCACACTGTCCCATTACTGTCACTGATCCCAGTCTCTGTATCCTCACTGTCCCATTACTGTCACTGATGATCAGTCTCTGTATCCACACTGTCCAATTACTGTCACTGATGATCAGTCTCTGTATCCACACTGTCCCATTCTGTCACTGATCCCTATCTATGTATCCCACCTGTCCCATTACTGTCACTGATGATCATTCTCTGTATCCACACTGTAACATTACTGTCACTGCTGATCAGTCTCTGTATCCACACTGTCCCATTACTGTCACTGATGATCAGTCTCTGTATCCACACTGTCCCATTACTGTGACTGATGATCAGTCTCTGTATCCACACTGTACCATTACAGTCACTGATGATCAGTCCCTGCATGCACACTGTGCCATTACTGTCAATGATGATCCCAATCTCTGTATCCACACTGTCGCATTACTGGCACAAATCCCAGTCTCTGTATCCACACTGTCCCATTACTGTCACAGATCCCAGTCCCTGTATCCACACTGTCCCATTACTGTCACTGATGATCCCAATCTCTGTATCCACACTGTCCCATTACTGTCACTGATGATCAGTCTCTGTATCCACACTGTCCCATTACTGTCACTGATCTCTGTCCCATCACTGTCTCTGTATCCACACTGTCCCATTACTGTCACTGATCCCAATCTCCCTGTATACACACTGTCCCATTACTGTCACTGATGATCCAAATCTCTGCATCCACACTGTCCCATTACTGTCACTGATCCCAGCCTCTGTATCCACACTGTCCCATTACTGCCCTGATGATCAATTTATGTATTCACACTGTCCCATTGCTGCGACTGATGATCAGTCTGTGTATCCACACTGTCCCATTACTGTCACTGATGATCAGTCTTTGTATCCACACTGTCCCATTACTGTCACTGATGATCAGTCTCTGTATCCACAATGTCCCATTACTGTAACTAATGGTAAGTCTATGTATCCACACTGTCCCATTACTATCACTGATAATCAGTCTCTGTATCCACTCTGTCCCATTGCTGTCACTGATGATCAGTCTCCCTGTATCCACACTGTCCCATTACTGTCACTGATCCCAATCTCCCTGTATACACACTGTCCCATTACTGTCACTGATGATCAGTCTCTGTATCCACACTGTCCCATTACTGTGACTGATGATCAGTCTCTGTAACCACACTGTACCATTACTGTCACTGATGATCAGTCTCTGTATGCACACTGTCCCATTACTGTCACTGATGATCCCAATCTCTGTATCCACACTGTCCCATTACTGGCACTAATCCCAGTCTCTGTATTCACACACTGTCCCATTACTGTCACAGATCCCAGTCCCTGTATCCACACTGTCCCATTACTGTCACTGATCCCAGTCTCTGTATCCACAGTGTCCCATTACTGTCACTGATGATCAGTCTCTGTATCCACACTGTCCCATTACTGTCACTGATCCCAGTCTCTGTATCCACACTGTCCCATTACTGTCACTGATGATCCCAATCTCTGTATCCACACTGTCCCATTACTGTCACTGATCTCAGTCTCTGTATCCACACTGTCCCATTACTGTCACTGATCCCAGTCTCTGTATCCACACTGTCCCATTACTGTCACTGATGATCAGTCTCTGTATCCACACTGTCCCATTACTGTCACTGATGATCAGTCTCTGTATCCACACTGTCCCATTACTGTCACTGATATCAGTCTCTGTATCCACACTGTCCCATTACTGTCACTGATGATCAGTCTCTGTATCCACACTGTCCCATTACTGTCACTGATGATCAGTCTCTGTATCCACACTGTCCCATTACTGTCACTGATCCCAGTCTCTGTATCCACACTGTCCCATTACTGTCACTGATGATCAGTCTCTGTATCCACACTGTCCCATTACTGTCACTGATGATCAGTCTCTGTATCCACACTGTCCCATTACTGTCACTGATCCCAGTCTCTGTATCCACACTGTCCCATTACTGTCACTGATGATCAGTCTCTGTATCCACACTGTCCCATTACTGTCACTGATGATCAGTCTCTGTATCCACACTGTCCCATTACTGTCACTGATCAGTCTCTGTATCCACACTGTCCCATTACTGTCACTGATCCCAGTCTCTGTATCCACACTGTCCCATTACTGTCACTGATCCCAGTCTCTGTATCCACACTGTCCCATTACTGTCACTGATCCCAGATCCAGTCCACACTGTCCCATTACTGTCACTGATGATCAGTCTCTGTATCCACACTGTCCCATTACTGTCACTGATCCCAGTCTCTGTATCCACACTGTCCCATTACTGTCACTGATCCCAATCTCTGTATCCACACTGTCCCATTACTGTCACTGATCAGTCTCTGTATCCACACTGTCCCATTACTGTCACTGATGATCAGTCTCTGTATCCACACTGTCCCATTACTGTCACTGATGATCAGTCTGTGTATCCACACTGTCCCATTACTGTCACTGATCCCAGTCTCTGTATCCACACTGTCCCATTACTGTCACTGATGATCCCAGTCTCTGTATCCACACTGTCCCATTACTGTCACTGATTCCCAGTCTCTGTATCCACACTGTCCCATTACTGTCACTGATGATCCCAGTCTCTGTATCCACACTGTCCCATTACTGTCACTGAATCCCAGTCTCCCTGTATCCACACTGTCCCATTACTGTCACTGATGATCAGTCTCTGTATCCACACTGTCCCATTACTGTCACTGATCCCAGTCTCTGTATCCACACTGTCCCATTACTGTCACTGATGATCCCAGTCTCTGTATCCACACTGTCCCATTACTGTCACTGATGACCAGTCTCTGTATCCACACTGTCCCATTACTGTCACTGATGATCAGTCTCTGTATCCACACTGTCCCATTACTGTCACTGATCCCAGTCTCTGTATCCACACTGTCCCATTACTGTCACTGATCCCAGTCCCTGTATCCACACTGTCCCATTACTGTCACTGATCCCAGTCTCTGTATCCACACTGTCCCATTACTGTCACTGATCCCAGTCTCTGTATCCACACTGTCCCATTACTGTCACTGATGATCAGTCTCTGTATCCACACTGTCCCATTACTGTCACTGATCCCAGTCTCTGTATCCACACTGTCCCATTACTGTCACTGATGATCAGTCCCTGTATCCACACTGTCCCATTACTGTCACTGATCCTCACTGTCTCTGTATCCACACTGTCCCATTACTGTCACTGATGTCTCTGTATCCACACTGTCCCATTACTGTCACTGATGATCAGTCTCTGTATCCACACTGTCCCATTACTGTCACTGATGATCCAGTCTCTGTATCCACACTGTCCCATTACTGTCACTGATCCCAGTCTCTGTATCCACACTGTCCCATTACTGTCACTGATGATCAGTCTCTGTATCCACACTGTCCCATTACTGTCACTGATCCCAGTCTCTGTATCCACACTGTCCCATTACTGTCACTGATGATCAGTCTCTGTATCCACACTGTCCCATTACTGTCACTGATCAGTCTCTGTATCCACACTGTCCCATTACTGTCACTGATCAGTCTCTGTATCCACACTGTCCCATTACTGTCACTGATGATCAGTCTCTGTATCCACACTGTCCCATTACTGTCACTGATGATCAGTCTCTGTATCCACACTGTCCCATTACTGTCACTGATGATCAGTCTCTGTATCCACACTGTCCCATTACTGTCACTGATCCCAGTCTCTGTATCCACACTGTCCCATTACTGTCACTGATGATCAGTCTCTGTATCCACACTGTCCCATTACTGTCACTGATGATCAGTCTCTGTATCCACACTGTCCCATTACTGTCACTGATCCCAGTCTCTGTATCCACACTGTCCCATTACTGTCACTGATGATCCCAGTCTCTGTATCCACACTGTCCCATTACTGTCACTGTATTCCCAGTCTCTGTATCCACACTGTCCCATTACTGTCACTGATGATCCCAGTCTCTGTATCCACACTGTCCCATTACTGTCACTGATGATCAGTCCTCTGTATCCACACTGTCCCATTACTGTCACTGATCCCAGTCTCTGTATCCACACTGTCCCATTACTGTCACTGATGATCAGTCTCTGTATCCACACTGTCCCATTACTGTCACTGACCCCGGTCCTCCTCTATCCGCACTGTCCCATTACTGTCACTGATCCCAGTCTCTGTATCCACACTGTCCCATTACTGTCACTGATGATCCCAGTCTCCCTGTATCCACACTGTCCCATTACTGTCACTGATCCCAGTCTCTGTATCCACACTGTCCCATTACTGTCACTGATCCCAGTCTCTGTATCCACACTGTCCCATTACTGTCACTGATGTCTCTGTATCCACACTGTCCCATTACTGTCACTGATGATCAGTCTCTGTATCCACACTGTCCCATTACTGTCACTGATGATCCCAGTCTCTGTATCCACACTGTCCCATTACTGTCACTGATGATCAGTCTCTGTATCCACACTGTCCCATTACTGTCACTGATGATCAGTCTCTGTATCCACACTGTCCCATTTACTGTCACTGATCCCAGTCTCTGTATCCACACTGTCCCATTACTGTCACTGATCAGTCTGTATCCACACTGTCCCATTACTGTCACTGATGTCCCATCTGTATCCACACTGTCCCATTACTGTCACAGATGATCCCTGTATCCACACTGTCCCATTACTGTCACTGATCCCAGTCTTGTCCCATTACTGTCACTGATCCCAGTCTCTGTATCCACACTGTCCCATTACTGTCACTGATGATCAGTCTCTGTATCCACACTGTCCCATTACTGTCACTGATCCCAGTCTCTGTATCCACACTGTCCCATTACTGTCACTGATCCCAGTCTCTGTATCCACACTGTCCCATTACTGTCACTGATGATCCAGTCCAATCTGTATCCACACTGTCCCCATTACTGTCCACTGATATCCCAGTCTCTGTATCCACACTGTCCCATTACTGTCACTGATGATCAGTCTCTGTATCCACACTGTCCCATTACTGTCACTGATCCCAGTCTCTGTATCCACACTGTCCCATTACTGTCACTGATCCCAGTCTCTGTATCCACACTGTCCCATTACTGTCACTGATCCCAGTCTCTGTATCCACACTGTCCCATTACTGTCACTGATGATCCCAGTCTCTGTATCCACACTGTCCCATTACTGTCACTGATGATCAGTCTCTGTATCCACACTGTCCCATTACTGTCACTGATCTCCATCCACTGTCCCATTACTGTCACTGATCCCAGTCTCTGTATCCACACTGTCCCATTACTGTCACTGATGATCAGTCTCTGTATCCACACTGTCCCATTACTGTCACTGATCCCAGTCTGTATCCACACTGTCCCATTACTGTCACTGATCCCAGTCTCTGTATCCACACTGTCCCATTACTGTCACTGATGATCAGTCTCTGTATCCACACTGTCCCATTACTGTCACTGATGATCAGTCTCTGTATCCACACTGTCCCATTACTGTCACTGATGATCAGTCTCTGTATCCACACTGTCCCATTACTGTCACTGATCCCAGTCTCCCTGCATCCACAGTGTCCCATTACTGTAACTGATGATCAGTCTCTGTATCCACACTGTCCCATTACTGTCACTGATCTCATTCTCTGTATCCACACTGTCCCATTACTGTCACTGATAATCAGTCCTGGTATCCACTCTGTCCCAGTACTGTCACTGATGATCAGGCTCCCTGTATCCACACTGTCCCGTTACTGTCACTGATCCCAGTCTCTGCATCCACAGTGTCTCATTACTGTCACTGATTTTAGTCTATGTTTCCACACTGTCCCATTACTGTCACGGATGACCCCTCCCTGTATCCACACTGTCCAATTACTGTCACTGATGATCCCAGTCTCCCTGTATCCACACTGTCCCATTGCTGTCACCGATGATCCCAGTCTCCCTGTATCCACACTGTCCCATTACTGTCACTGATGATCAGTCTCTATCCACACTGTCCAATTACTGTCACAGATCCCAGTCCCTGTATCCACACTGTCCGATTACTGTCATTGGTGATCAGTCTCTGTATCCACACTGTGCCATTACTGTCACTGATGATCAGTCCCTGTCCCCACACTGTCCCATTACTGTCACTGATAATCAGTCTCTATATACACACTGTCCCATTACAGTCCCAGTTGATCAGTCTCTTTATCCACACTGTCCCATTACTGTCACTGATCCCAGTCTCTGTATCCACACTGTCCCATTACAAGTCATGTTGTCATCAGTCGTACACACTGTCATTACTGTCACTGAGTTCCCACTGTAGTATCCACACTGTCCCCTGTCACTGTCAGTCTATCCCAGTCTGTCCCCTGTCACTCCACACTGTCCCATCACTGTCGCTGATGATCAGTCTCTGTATCCACACTGTCCCATTACCATCACTGATGATCAGTCTCTGTATCCACACGGTCCCTTTACTGTCACTGATCCCAGTCTCTGTATCCACAGTGTCCCATTACTGTCACTGATCCCAGTCTCCGTATCCACACTTCCCCATGTACTGTCACGGATGATCCCGGTCTCCCTTTATCCACACTGTCCAATTATTGTCACTGATGATTCCAGTCTCCCTGTATCCACACTGTCCCATTACTGTCACTGATGATCCCCGTCCCTGTATCCACACTGTCCCATTGCTGTCACTGATCCCAGTCTCTGTATCCACACTGTCCCATTACTGCCATTTACCACACTTGTCCCCTCCATCTCCGCTCACTGGCCTGTGTTTCTGATACATTTTCTACACCATTGACTAATACAATTATCTCCTCGTTTCCTCTTCAATCTGTACCATCCCACTGTAAGATGTCGTCATTCATCCATATATTTCCAGAGCACGTTTGTCTCTCACAAGCCGTGCTCCTCCAGGGCAGGTCCAAGACGATGTGGTTTACACACGGATCACCGAGTGCAGAGTCTGCAGCTGGGGGACATGATGATGGTCAGAGTTAATGTCCAGTTCATACAAAGTCACCTAGCCTCTTGTACCACTCACCTGCACCAACCTCCGCTGCACTCTCTGAAATATAACATCACCTAAATAATGTTCCCCACTAAAAATATCAGCTATCTATTCCCTCCACAGATGCTGCCTCACCCACTGAGTACCTCAAACACTTTGCATTTTACTCAAGGTTTCAGCATCGGCAGTTTCTTATGTCTCTATCTTTAAGCTTGGTTCATCGCTCTGCCTCTACTTATTTCCTTTTCACACAATCGTGCCTTATGGAAACAGTCCATTCGGCCCAACTTGCCCATGCTGATCAAGGGCACCCCTCCGCCATACGTCTCATCTCCCAGCATCTGGCCCGCATTCTTTATTCATCGATGATTCAAGTGGTCATCTCAACATTTGTTGAACTTTGTCGACTTCAACCGATCTCTCAGGAAATGTATGCCAGGTGGCCACAACTCTCTGGAGAAGGTGACAACTCATCTGCCTTCTATATCTCTTACTCTTTACCACAACCATTCCTCCTTACCTATATCTCTCATTCACTTATAATATCTCATCTAATGCTCCTCAGCCACAGGGAAAACAGTCAGGTTCTCTGTGGAGGATTTGGAGAGAGTGCAGAAGAGTTTTACCAAAATATTGCCTGAATTCGAGAGTACTAGCTGTAGGGGAGGTGGGTAAACTTGGATTATTTTTCTTTGAGCATCGGACCACAGCTGACAGGTGGCCTGATAGATGTATATAGTATTTGGGAGGCATAGACTGGGTAGGATGGAAACATGTCATACCAGAGGGCATAGCTTTAAGGTGAGAGGAGAAAGTTTAAAGAAGATTTATAAGGCAAGATCTGCTTTACACAGAGAGTGGGAGATAGAAACATAGAAACTTAGAAATTAGGTGCAGGAGCAGGCCATTCGGCCCTTCGAGCCTGCACCGCCATTCAATATGATCATGGCTGATCATCCAACTCAGTATCCTGTACCTGCCTTCTCTCCATACCCCCTGATCCCTTCAGCCACAAGGGCCACATCCAACTCCCTCTTAAATATGGCCAACGAACTGGCCTCAACTACCTTCTGTGGCATAGAATTCCACAGATTCACCACTCTCTGTGTGAAAAACGATGTCTCATCTCGGTCCTAAAAGACTTCCCCCTTATCCTTAAACTGTGACCCCTTGTCCTGGACTTCCCCAACATCGGGAACAATCTTCCTGCATCTAGCCTGTCCAACCCCTTAAGAATTTTGTAAGTCTCTATGAGATCACCCCTCAATCTTCTAAATTCCAGCGAGTACAAGCCGAGTCTATCCAGTCTTTCTTCATGTGGAAGTCGTGCCATCCAGGAATCAGTCTGGTGAACCTTCTCTGTACTCCCTCTATGGCACGAGATGCCCAGACTACGCAGCTGAGGTGGTGATTGAAGCAGTTATGGCAGCAACGTTTAGTCGACATTAAGCCAAAAACATGAAAAGGCAGAGAATGGAAGGATATATTTCAAATGAGCATCATGGTCAGTGCAGGTGTGTGCTGAAGGGTCTGTTCTTGTGTAGATAATGACCAACCTCATTGAAGGAAAAGACTCCAAGCTTTGAACATTTGCTCACCGTCACATACAAAAAGGCCTATAACTAGGTACAGAGCCTTACATTGGACAGCTTACTTCAGACAGAGTGCGGGGGAACCGAATAAAGTGATCACTGACTGTGGGTGGGATCTGGTGTAGTAGTGACTCAGGACAGACCAGGGTTTCCACACAATCCCTCACATCTCTTGTCAATATGTAACAGCCACGTACCTGTACAATACACAGTCTGGTCACTGGGTGTTGACTTAAACTGGTACACAAAGTAACTGCTGCAGTTTTTAACCTTGATGTCCAGGTTGATGTTGCACCCGTCTTCAGCCCCATCGTCACCAACGTCTTTGAAACATACTGTCCTGTTCACCTCCCCCTCGCTTACACTTGGATGGGAACCTAGAATGTGGTTTATAATCATTGTAAAATTTACCCGGACCCACAGTGGTGCAGCAGATAGAGCCACTGCCTCACAGCACCAGACACCTGGGTTATGTGCTGACCAGGGGAACTGTCTGAATAGAGTTTGCAACTTCTTCCTGTGACCGTGTGGGTTTTCTCTGGGTTCTCCAGTTTCCTCCCACATCCAAACACGAGTGAATGAGTCAGTTAATTGGCCTTGTTAATTGGTTAACAAGACCTGCCCCTAGTTTGTTTTTATTTAGGTTTAGGTTTATTATTGTCATGTGTAGCGAGGCACAGTGAAAATATTAGTTTTACATGCCATCCAATCAGATCCGATAATACAAGCAATAAATACATTCAACTCAATCTCATGCACAACAGGTTGGCCAAAGGGGAAAATACAGAGTAAAGGCATTGTAACACATTAGTTCCGCAGAAAAAGTTCAATGTTCACAATGGGGTGGAAGTGCATCAGACAGTTGCCAATGGTATGGAAGGACTGTGCAGAATCCTGATCACAGAGACTAACAAGTCTGGTGATGGGCGTTTACAAGCATATGTGTTTTTTTCCCAACGGCCCACTGGGTCTATTGTTGGGTCCACTGTTGTTTGTCATATACATCACTGATCTGGATGATGGTGTGGTAAATTAGATTAGTAACTATGCAGATGATACTAAGATAGGTGGTGTTGTGGAAAATGACGTAGATTTTAAAAGTCTATAGAGAGATGTAGGCCATTTGGAAGTGTGGGCTGAAAATGGCAGATTGAGTTTAATGCGGATAAGTGTGAGGTGCTACATCTTGGCAGGACAAATCAAAATAGGACGTACATTTTAAATGGTAGCGAATTGAGGAATGCAGTTGAATAGAGGGATCTTGGAATAACTGCACATTTCCCCGAAGGTGGAATGTCATGTAGATAGGGTGGTAAAGAAAGCTTTTGGTGTGCTGACCTTTATAAATCAGAGCATTGAGTATAGAAGTTGGGATGCAATGTTAAAATTCTACAAGGCATTGGTGAGGCCAATTCTGGAGTATGGTGTACAATTTTGGTCACCAAATTATAGGAAAGATGTCAACAAATTATAGAGAGTACAGAGGAGACTTACTAGAATGTTACCTGGGTTTCAGCACCAAAGTTACAGAGAAAGGTTGATCAAGTTAAGTCTTTATTCGTTGGAGCGCAGAAGGTTAAGGGGGGACTTGATAGAGGTATTTAAAATGAAGAGAGGGATAGACAGAGTTGACGTGGATAAGCAGTGGGTCGGATGGAAAGGGGGGAGGGGGGGGGGGGGTGGTGGGAGAGGGGGACTGGAATGTGTGTGATGTGGGAGGGGGAGTGGGGAGGTATTGGGGAGGCTGGGAGGGGTCGGAATTTTTCGAGCGTGGAGAGGGGACAGTGGGTGGGGGGTGCAAGAAATGGTCAGGTGGGGGGGGGGGGGCTGGTTGGGGTGTCCAGTGCAGGAGGGGATGTGGGTGGGCTAGTGTGACAGAATTCAGTAGTGGGAAGGACAGGGGGTGGATGGGGGGTGTGATAGCCGTGAGGGGAGTGCGGGGCTGCTCTGTCCTGGGGGAATTTTTACTCTCAATGGAACAATGAAAGGAGCCGTCAACCAAGGGGCTGTGACAAATCAGGATGCAGGGGTAGGGGGCTCAGATTGGGGCTCCGTGGTCAGGCGGGCGGGGGGGGCGGGGGCAGGTTGACACGAGCCAGGTTCTCTGCCTGGGACATCCTGTCCAGCTTCAGTGGTTACCCTCAGCCACAGTGTGTGTGTGGGCTTAGCTGTTCAATGCGGGGCCAGGGGAGGGGGACCATGGCAGACACGGGCGGTTCACCAGCTGGGGGGGCAACAGTTCTGGGGGGGAGGGTTAACCACGGCAGACACGGGCAGTTCACCAGCTGTGGGAGGGGGTCGGGCTACAGTACTGGGGGGGAAGTGGTCAGGGTATTGGTCCAGGTATTCTAGTTGGAGTATATAGACGGGTCACAGGTCAGTCATAGGGAAGGGGACAGGGAGTGGGGGGTGGAGGTCACAGGTCACTCCAGGAAGGCGAGATCCAGACACACCAGCTTGACCAGACTGCGGGAGAGGGAGATTTGAGTGAGGGGATCACTGATAACAGACTGCAACATTCAGCCCTGTGTGTGGGCTGATGACTCGGGACGTCCCAGAATCCACCCCCTCCTCCCCACCCCCCCTCACACCACACAAACCCCACCCCTCACACCCCCACAAGCCCCAACCCACCTCCACTCACACCCCACAAGCCCCACCCCCTCACACCCCACAAGGCACCCCCCCCCACACTCCACCCCCACCCCCCCTCACACCACACCCCTACCCCACCCCCCCACTCCCCCCTCACGCCCCACAAACCCCACCCCACCCCCACTCCACCCCCAACCCCCCTCACACTCCACTCACACCCTACAAGCCCCACCCCCACCTACACTTTATCAACATGGAGAGCAACATACCTGCACAATGCACACTGTAATCTCCGGGTGTCGGCTTCAGACGATAGACAAAGTAACCACCACAGTTTTTGATTGTGATTTCCCGATTCGTGAGGCAGGTGTGTGTAACCCAGCTGAAACAGACTGTCCTGGTCACCTCCCCCTCTCCCACACTGGGATGGAGACCTGCAATGAGGTTTATACACGTTGTAAAATGTACCCGGTCCCTCAGTGCAGCAGGGAATGTGAATCTGGAGCCAGTGTAACACAGTGATCACGACCCAGTCAGTCTCAGTCTCAGTCAACGGTGAGCTGCTGCCCTCACCCTCCCCACCCACACTCCCCACAGCAGCAGCTGCTCCCTGACACCCTGTGGGTCACTGGGCTCTTGAATGGGCACACATTGCCCACCCCTGACCTGCCTCAGCTTCAGGCTGACTGGCCATTAAACATCACAGTCTTCAACTTGCACACATATTTAGACAAAAACATTGAAAATATACTAAACTATTAAAGTAAAATCAGAATATTAAAACAAAGTCAGATTTTACAAAAAGTTAATTTGATGAACTTAAAGCAGAGAAGTCTTGTTATAACTGTGAAGTGTGTTGATGAGGCCACACCCTGGCCACACTCTCATCCTGCTGCTACCATCGGGAAGAAGGTGCAGGAGCCTGAAAACTGCGACCTCCAGGTTCAAGAACAGCTTCTTCCCAGCAACTATCAGTTGAACACTGCGCAACACTAACCTCAGCAACCATGATGTTCCATCGACTGTGTCTTTGGTTGTACTGTAGACTTTGGTGTTTGCACTATTACAGTTACCTAGTGTTGTGGTTATTCAGTCATTGTATTTATTATTGTTCTATTTTATCTGTAGTGATGCAGAGATCTGGATCATCACTCTGATCGTTGCTAAAGTAACAGAGTGCATCAGTTGTACATACTGGTACACACCTACCATTTAACCAGCCGAGTCTCCACGCAGAGCAGCGATAGCGTTGAACCTCACTCTCAGGAATTTTCACATTGTCATTACTGAAACAACAAGCAGAGAGTCAGCCCCCGACTGAGGGACAGATTAGTGACTGGGGTCTAGACCATCACACTGCAACATTGGTCCCGTCCCAGGAAACCCTTTCTTGCCCTTTCCAAAGTCTCTCTTCACTTCCTGCAGAATGTGACTGTCCTTTCTCTATGTTCTACTCCCTGTTCCACAATGAGGGCTGATACTATCAATCTAACACGCCTTGTTCTCTTTCAGTTACTTAATATATAACAGTAGGTTGTCATTCTGCCCATCATGATCATACTAGCCTTCAGGAAAGTGAGCCCTTCAGCCCTCTGCCCCTTCTCCTAATTCCCCTATAGCACTGCAACGTATTCCCCCACATGACCGTGAACCTTGCTTTGAATCTTTTGCCAGCTTCCAGCACATATGTTGGATGCTGGAGCACCAGGGGGACCCCACCCAGGACAGACCATGCAAATTCCACACAGACATCGCCCGATGTCAGGATCGAATCGGGCTCCTCGGAGATGCAATCATCAGCAGTAACTGCGTCACGTTCACCTCATTTACTAGTGTGCGATCAGATTATATGCTAAATCTGTACCACCCTCTTGCCAGATTTCCATCATCCATCCATCGGCTGCTGCACCAAGTTCCATGACAACCCGAGTTCCTCCAGGGCTGATCCAGGACAGTGTGGTTTACACACGGATCACTGGTTGTGGAGTCTGCGGCTGAGGGACAGGATGATGATCAGTGTTAAAGTAAAACCCAGCAAAGTTCACTCAGACTGGTTCCCCCAACCACATCCAACACCCCAGGACCAGCAGCAACCTCCGAGTTACAGTCAGTGATAGAGAGATCAGAAACAAATCCTACAACTATCATATCCAGGTTTAGGTTTACGTTTGGTATTGTCACGTGATATTTCATTCCAGCCTTTTGACCATCTGGACTAATAACAAACTACTACTATAGGTCCATATCCTCCTGTGCCTCATCTAGTCATGTACCTGTGTAAATGCATCTTAATTACCATGATTGGTTCTGATTCTACCGCCCTCTCTGGCTGCACATTCATCATTCTCTGTGTGGAAGAACTTTCTCCTTGGATCACCCAGCATTACAAGTTATACCCTCTAACCAGTAGAAAGGTCACCCAAATGAACACACAAATTATTCCTCCATCTCGCTTTCACTGCCCTCCCACATTATATTGAAAAGGGAACCGGGGGAGACCAATGGGCCCATCTTGATCATGGCATCTCCTGGTGCAGGAACCCCATCATTTCCATTCCTCCCTCATTAATTCCCTTCAGCCCTACAACTCTGTCACACAAGCTGTTCAATTCTCTTTACCGAGCCCTAGAATCATAAAGCGTGGAAACAGGCTCTTCAGCCTAAACTACCCACAAGGGCCAACATGTCCCAGATACACTAGTCCCAACCGGTTGCGTTTGGCCCATATCAATGTCAATTTAATATAAATCTTTACAGCATGCAAGCTATTGAAGGGAGTTGATTGAGCAAAGAGAAGCTGGCCATGCTGATTGAGGACTCTAGGACCAGTCAATCCATTCAGGGGTGGGTAGGAAAGAGGGCTAAATGGAGATGAAGGTATAATATTGGAATTTCTCCAAATCAAATTAAAATTGGTGGAATAATGGAAGAGAAGGTTGTAATCTAACAACAAGATCATTATCAACTGGGCCAATGAGCCAATGAAATTAGCTTGAATTATGGATCTGGATTGTGTGAAGCATCAACCAGTCACAGGGAGATGGGAATACTGAGGATGCTGATGGCAGTTTCAGAAGGGACAGGGACAACAATGGATCGGGGAGCCACAGGTTGTGTCAACAAACTGAAGGCAGAGACATGGCTCAGCTGAGTGGATGAAACAGGAACTGGGGGCAGAAACTAAATGTTCCCTTGGCAAGTATTAATTGCTATTAGATTCACCAGAATGTTAACTGGACTTGAGGACTGAGTTATAGGGAAAGAATGGATAGTCTGGGGCTTTACGCTTTGAAGCACAGAAGGCTGCGGAGTGACTCATTGAGGTGTACAAGAGCATGAGGGGCATGGACAACACTCACAGTCTTTTACCCAGGTGGATAATTCTAAACCAAGGGGCCTTAACATGAGCTAAATTCCTAACTTGGAGTAAGGCCAAACATTGAGGATATGAGAGAGAGATTTGCACAAGTTGATTAGAGTGGGTTGTTTGAAGGTAAAGGAACATGGGGAAAGTGGGATGTTATTAAAAGTGTGCTGAGAAGAGTTCAGACATGCAGAACCCTTTTAGATTGAAGGGCAAGGCAGGCAAATGTATAGAAGCCTGGATGACGAGGAATATTGAGGCATTGGTCAAGAATAAGAAGGAGGCATGCGGCAGGGAGAGGCAGCTGGGATCAAGTGTATCTGAGGGGGAGGTTTGGGAACTATGAAGCAAACTAAAGAAGGAAATCAGAATGGCAAATGGTAGACAGGATATTGCTCTGGCGGAGAGCATTAAGAATAATCCCAAGTACATAAAGGGAAAAAGGGTTACTAGAGAGAGAGTGGGACATCTCATGAATCAAATCGGTCAACTCTGTGGAGCCACATGAGATGGGCAACGTCCTGAATGAGTATTGTTCCTCTATTTGTACTGTGGAGAAAGACAAGAGGATTGTGGGACTTGAGGCAGTCAATGGAAGTGACTTGAGAGCATCAGTATTATGGTGGAAGAGGTGCTGAAGGTCCCGATCTGTATGAAGATAGATAAATCTCTCGGGATGGATCAGATATATCTGAGAACACTGAAGGAAACGAGTGGGGAAATTGCGGAAGCCCTGGGTGAAATGTATCAGTCGTCATTAAATACAGGTGAGGTGCCGGAAGACTGAACGGTGGCAAATGTTGGGCCTCTATTCAAGAAGGGCTGCAGTGAAAATGTTCAAAACTGTAGGCCGGTGAGCTTAGTTGGAAAGTTACTAGGGACTAATCTGAGGGATAGGATATACTGTCATTTAGAATGGTTAAGAGCTGATTAGGGAGAGGCAGCATGGTTTTGTACGTGGGAGGTCATGTCTCACGAATCCGATTGAGTTTTTTTACGATGTGACCAATAAGGTTGCTGAGGGCAGAGCTGTAGATGTTCTATATGGACTTCAGGAAAGCATTTTACAAGGTTCCACATGGGAGGCTGCTCTGGAAGGTTAGATTGCATGGGATCCAAGGAGAAGTGCTGAATGGATAGAAAAATGTGCTTCATGGAAGTATTCAGAGGGTGATGGTGGAAGGTTACTTCTGAGACTGGAGGCCTGTGACCAGTGGTGTGCCTCAAGGTTAGGTGATGGGTCCGTTACTATTTGTCAGCTATATCATTGATTTGGATGAAAACATACATGGCACGATTAGCAAGTTTGTAGATGATACAAAATTGGATGATATGACAGATAGTGATCGTGGATATTTAAAAGAGCAGCAGGATCTTGATCAGTTGGCCAGGTGGGTTGAGGAATGGTTGATGGAATTTAATGCAGAGAAATGTGAGTTTTGGGATATCTAACATGGGCAGGTACTAATGCAATGTTCGAGATACATTTGGACAGGGACATGGATAGGACAAGTCTGGAGGTATATGGACCAAACGCAGGTAGTGGGACAATTGTAGCTGGGACGTGTTGACCGGTGTGGGCACACACTGTTTCCACACTGTATCACTCTATCACTCTAGAATACACTCTGCTTAAATGCAGGTTTCCTTATCTATTAAAGGGGGATAGATGTTTGCAGTGCTATTTAGGCTCTTATCCATTACAGCATTGAGATTACAGAAGGAGGGTTTTGGCCCGAAACGTTGCCTATTTCCTTCGCTCCATTGATGCTGCCTCACCCGCTGAGTGTCTCCAGCATTTATATCTACCATTGAGATTACAGATGCTCTTTATCACTGAACTCAGCTATTAATGGCCTTTTCACTGACCCCATCAATTCTCCATCCAGGGACGCAGATATCTGTGGTACAAATAGGAAGTGTGGCACAATAAATACAGGAAACAAGCTTAGAGGTAACCTTAGGGACAGACAAAGATGAAAGGTTCGAGACATTGTTCAATGATGACATGTCAAATCCACAATTAAACACTGTGTCCTGTGAATACAAAAATGCTGTAGATACTGTGAATCGTTGAAACACTCTGGGATCTCTCAGAGTTTTACTGCAAAGGCCTTCAATACAAAGACTTGTTCCATAATCTCACCACTGATCTATGAGCTGTTTTATTTTGTTTTATCTGCTTATGCGAGTAAAGCCAGATACAGAAATAGCACAAAATTTCCCCCAACAGTAACAAACAAGAATGACAGAATAAATAGATTACCCACAAGTTGAGAGTAGATTAATCTTTATGTTACAACGATGGGTGAACACTGTAACATAATCAATGAAGTTCCTGAAACATGGGTGTCGTCGCTGCTATATTCCATGTCTCTACTTTTATAACTTGGCTGCGGTTCCCTAACACCACATTTCCCACAATCTACATCCCTCTTTACTAGTTATTAGCCCTCACTATGTTTTCCCCTACAATACAGTTGACTTAAAATGAGAGGGGAGAGATTTAAGAGGGACTCAGAGACAACCATTTCAGTCAGAGGGTAGTCAGTAT
Organism: Okamejei kenojei; assembly: GCA_035221665.1. Classification (NCBI taxonomy): domain Eukaryota; kingdom Metazoa; phylum Chordata; class Chondrichthyes; order Rajiformes; family Rajidae; genus Okamejei; species Okamejei kenojei. The sequence continues at coordinate 266,978 of CM069174.1, forward strand.
CTGGAATGATCTGCCAGAGGAAGCTATGGAAGGGGATACAAAAATACATGTGGACAGATATACGAGTAGGAAGAGCTTAAGAGGGCTTTGGGACAAATGCAGGCAAATGGAACTAGGCCTGTTCCTGTACCGTACACCTCTCTAACTCTACTCTGGAAAAAAGACAATTAACTGGGGCAGCAAATAGCTGTGGACCTATGAGAGTGGTCATGTCACACTGTTGGGAGGAGAAGCAACTGAACTTTGTCAGATACAGGTTTCAGAGGAGACCTCAAATTCAAAGATGCACAGGCGCTGATGATTGGGAATTTCAACAGCATTTTCAGCAACTGAGATACCACTGGAGGGAAGGGGAGAGAAGAGGAAGTATTGGATTACACTCAGAAAATATAACACATAAAACAGTACAGCGCAGAAACAGGCCCTTCGGCCCACAATGTCTGTGTTGAACATAATGCCGTGAGGTTAATCTTCTCTGTCTGCACGTGACCTGTCTGCCTCCATTCCTTGCCTATCCATGTGCATCTAACAGCTTCTTGAACACGACTGGCATATGTGCCTCCACACTCTCCAGTGTGTGCCAGACACCCACCAGCCTCTGTGTGAAAAAAAACTTGCCCTGTATATCATCTGTAAACCTTGCCCGTCTCAAATTAAAACTATGCTCCCCGGTCCTTTACATTCCCACTCTGGTCAACAGGCTATCACCACTCAATCTACAGCAGCAGCTTGCAGGCAATACAGAGCAGGGGAGTCGATCGTAGAGAACAGACTGAAGGCTTGGATCAAACCTGTTCCCATTAAAGAAGTGGAGCCTCTAATCCAAGATACACACAAATCTCAAGGAGAGCACGGGGTGGGCACAAGCAAACATAGGGAGATTTAGGACATATATCTAGAACTGATAAAGTAGATGAGGTGGTGCAGAGGATGTTAGGTTTACAAGGTCAGCTAGGGAGACACTTGGGTGAAGGAAACCGACATATAAGCAACAAAAGCACGTAAGGCGTTGTGTATAGTGTGGAGAATGTGAATTGGAAGTGAAATAGAGAGGTGTGTCGCTGACCAGACAGCAGCCTGTATTTGGAGGCAGCGTCCAGTTCTAAACAAAACCTCTCTTTAAGTTTAGTTTAGTTTAGAGATACAGCATGGAAACAGGCCCTTCAGCCCACCGATTCCACACCGAGCAGTGATCACTGCACACTAACACTATCCCACACACGAAGGACCATTTACACTTATACCAAGCCAATTAGCCTACAAACCTATATGTTCGGAGTGTGGGAGGACAGCAAAGCACCTGGAGAGAACCCATGCAGGTCACGGGAAGAACGTACAAATTCCATGCAAACAGCACCCACAGTCAGGATCGAACCCAGGTCTCTGGAGCTATAAGGCAGCAACTCTACAGCTGAGCCACCATGTCGCCCTTTGCACTGGCCTTTGACAGAAGAGCGCAGTGGTATCAGCAGTGACATTAAGCTGGTGAATGTGAAAGAATAGGGATATCAGTGTCGTAGAATAGTAAGATTAAATGAGAACTTACCAGTTCGAAGTTTGATCTGTATTTTATGAGGATTTACGATGAGGGATTACGTGAAGACCCCGTCCAGCACGCATGCGCGACATTTCTTCAAAGCAGCGGTGTGGATTCACAGAAAAACACAACAATTGAAATAAATATAGTAAAGAAAAAATAAGAACTTAATTACCAGTTGATCTGTATAATAGAGGGTGGGAGCGGAGGGCACGTAATCCCTCATCGTAACTCCTCATAAAATACAGATCAAACTTCGAACTGGTAAGTTCTCATTTAATCTTACTATTTTACTTCGGAGTCACGTGAGTGACTACGTGAAGACTTCAAAGCTCTGTGAATCCGAACCGTGAACCAGCTCATGCTTCACTCACTGCCTGAAGACCTAAGAGGGAGGAAGCATGTTATACAATCAACAATAACCTGTTTGTGAACAATATAGGTTTATTAATGATAACAAAAAACAGAGAGCTCCCCCGGCTTAAATTAAATATTAGCTGCAGACTCTAAAATTCTGTCTGCAAAGTAGCAGGTTCCGCCAGCGGCTTATTATAAAACCTTTGGAAAGTCTCTCTCCGAGGACCATCCTGCTCTGGCCAGAATATGGTCCATAGGCACATCCATTCGCCTAGCCGCCGATGTAGATGCAGCCCTGGTGGAATGAGATTTGTAAACATTAGTATCGACTCCCGCAGACTTAAGCACCTGCTTGAGCCATCTTGAAATGGTTTGGCTCGTCACCTGACCATGAGGCTTCTTGTGGCTTATCCATAAGGCTTTTTCTCTCCCTCTTAAGTTATATGTTGTGTCTATGTAATTGGCGAGATGGGTCTTGGCACACAACCGTGGGGTCAGGTGAATATGCCCGGAACTCCATTACTGGAGGCGTGGTACCTGGTCTAGTTTGTTTGACCAGTCCCTGAATGTGAAATGTGATACAGTCCAATGACTCTGTCATGCTGTCCAGCCTCAGAAGGTGGAGGGACTGTACCCTTTGAGCTGACACTAGTGCCATGAGCATGACTGATTTCAGTGTAAGTTGTTCCAGCGTGAGTGACCTGGGTGGTGGCCATCCCCTAAGGTACGTCAGTACAGTGCTGACATCCCAGATATGAGTGTACCTAGGCCTAGGGGAATTGGTGTTAAAATGCCCCTCATGATTTTGACCACTAGTGAATGGGACCCCAAAGTCAGTTGTCCTGCTGCTGGAACCAAATAAGCTGACAACGCACTCCTGGCTGTATTAATGGCGCTGTAGCTGAGTCCTTCCCGATGTAATCCAACCAGAAACTCCACAACACTGGTGGCTGTAGCTGTAGTGTAGGTAGTTCCTGTTTTGGAGCAATACTGTTCCCATTTTCTTATGTTGGTCAGGTATTGTCTCCTGGTGGACTCCCGGTGGGATGCGGTCATCATGTTGATGGCGTCCTCAGACAGTCCCAGGCCCAGTAGAGGTCTTTTTAGAATCTGCAAGCCAGGAGATTGACTCTGTCATGGCACGGGTGACTAATGCCTGACACTGGGTGGATTAATAACTCTCGACTGCTGGGGAATTCCAACGGTGTTTCAACAGCCATGTCGAAGGCCACTGGGAACCATGGCTGTGTAGGCCAGTCGGGTATTATCAAGATTCCTGAAGCAGAATCCAATTGAATCTTGCGTAATACCCGACTGATGAGGCAGAAGGGAGGAAAAGCATAAAAGAACATTTTCCCCCAATGCAGCGAGAATGCATCAACTGCTGCTGCCTCAGGGTCTGGTTCCCAAGCGACATACGTTGGTACCTGGTGATTCAGTCTGGATGCAAATAGATCGATATCTGGTGTGCCATATTGCTTTGTAATTTCAGCAAATATTTTGGGATTTAACATCCATTCGATGTTATCATTGAATCTGCGTGACCTGGTGTCTGCCACTGTATTTTGCTTACCTGGTAGGTAAGTTGCTGATAACCAAATATGTCTTTTAACACACCATTGCCAGATTAGGTTGGCCAAATTGTCACACGATATCGACTTTACACCACCCATGTGGTTGATATAAGCCACCACCGCGGTATTATCTAATTGCAACCGGACATGTGCATGATGCGTATTAGATGAATATGCTTTTAACCCATAAAACGCACCCAACATTTCTAAGTAGTTGATACCCCGTGTCTGTAGGCAAGATGATTCAAATTTAGTCCATCTGCCCCCTGTGCTGGATTGCATGTTAGTTGCTCCCCAGCCCAAAGCACTGGCATCCGTTAATGGTTAATACTGTGTTGGTGATTATTATGGGACTGGAGCTGAGCCTTACGTTCCTTGCCCACCATTGTAACTCTGGAATGGATTCAGCAGTTAAACTCATAGCTCGGTCAAAGTGACCTGAGTTTTGCTTTAGTGCATGCACTTTTGCTCTTTGCAAATTTTGTTCTTTCAATGACACCTTTTGCTTGTAACCTCATCAGTTCAGCTTGACCCTCTTGTTTCTCTTTGACTGAGAGGGTGAATACCCTTTTGGGTATATGCTGAACTGGCGGAATGTTTTCATGAACAAAGTCAATTTTGTAGCCATTTTCCATGGGGTCCGCTCTGGGCCCTGGCCTAAAAAAGGCTTACGGGGAATGGTTGCGGACCCCGAGCTTTCACCAGTCCCATAGTGTGGTCGACGACTGGTGGACGCCATGGGATACTGCCGCCTGGGTTTGTTAGGTCTGCTCGGTCCCAAACCTGCCCTCACAAGACCAAAGGTCTTGGATTCTTCCTCTAGGTCTATCACCTTTTTTGGAAGGTCTTTCCCAAAGAGCAGAATAGGAGGTTCTGAACCCGGTGTTTTGCAAAGTCCCGCAAATTTAGGGTTGAGGGCAGGCTTGATAATTTCCTTCCGTAAATTGTTTATTTCATATTGAGTGGTGCACAGCAGAGCTAATGTGTCTTGCTGATTTGTGGAGATGTCCGCACCATCAATGGACCGAGCATAAGATGTTATTCCTGCAGTCAGGAGTTTAAGGATTTTCTGGAGCTTCAACTCCAGGTTCCTGATGTTCTGCCCCAAATGTCCCCAAATTTGGCTGTTTACAGCGGGTACATTCAATGATGTACAATTTACTGGGGCTGTATATAGTTCAAGAGCCTCATTGACCACCTGTTCTTGTAGGGGTTTTGAGGACAGGTGGTTAATGCTGGCTGCAAGTTTCGGCTCTAATGGCCGACCCGCTTGTGGAATGGCCACGTAGCGGTTGACCACACCCAGCAGCTCTTCCTGATCCTGTACACCCTGCGTACTCCCGATATCTTCAGCCAGTGACCCCTCTTCTTGACCAGCCCAGACCTGGTCGCCAATGCTGCCTACAAAAGAAGGTGAAGCAATGGCCAGTGCCGTAAAGGGCACTGCGGGAGTGCCTGAACTCCCTTGGCGAGGCTGCTGCTGCTCTCTCAGCAGATCTCGCTGGAGCAATTGCTCCATAAGCCGTTCCATGCGGCTTAGGCGGCTGCCTGTGTCGCTCTCGAGTGGTGAGGCATCTTCATCCGAATCGTCGGACACTACCGCCCGGTTCTGGCTGCAGGTACCTCCAGCCCGCTGCTCAGGCAGCACGAGCGGTGCTGGGCTCGGCTCGGTAGTTATACCCGCCGCCTCTTGCCACCCCTCCAAAGAGCATTCCTCAACGGAGGACGAACGGGGGCGAGCTGCAGACTTCTTTCCTCTGGTCTTGCTCATTCTTTCTGGAAAACAAGCAGACCACAGAGAAAAAGACACACGGCCACGGTAAAACTTACCTGTCGGCCCGACTTTTCAATTTGTAGCGGGAGCGCCTTAAACTCCCGTTCGTCGCGGGTGCACTGCATGAACGCTAATGTCGCGCATGCGTGCTGGACGGGGTCTTCACGTAGTCACTCACGTGACTCCGAAGTAAAATCTTTAATTTGAACAATCACACATATACAAAATAGAGAGATTGGCAGGGAAGTTGCTTCAGACTTTAGGAGAGCTCCCCCTCTCCTCACCCCCACTCCCCATCAACACACCACACACACATCTGTGGAGTCATTTAAGTTCCTTGGAACCATCATCGCCAGGGACCTTAAATGGGGGGCCACCATCGACTCCACAGTCAAAAAGGCACAACAGAGGATGTATTTTCTCCGGCAGCTGAGGAAACACAATCTGCCACAGGTAATGATGTCCAATTCTATACGGCCATCATAGAGTCTGTTCTCACCTTCTTCATCATGGTCTGCTTTGGCTCAGCCATCAAGCACGACACCTGGAGGCTGCAGCGAATCGTCCGATCAGCAGAGAAGATTGTTGGCTGCAACCTTCCCTCCATTGATGCAAGGGCCAGGAAGCGAGCAGGCAAGATCATCTCTGACCCCTCTCACCCTGGCCACAAACTCTTTGAATTACTTCCCTCACGAAGGCGACTCCGGACTGTCAAATCCGCCACATCCAGACATACAAAAAGCTTTTCCCATGAGCAGTAGCTCTACTCAACAGCCAAAAGTCTGTCTCTCCTTTTGCTTTGGTATTTTATTTTAATCTTCACATGTTTAAATTATAATGTTGCATTTATAATTGTCTATCGTATATCGTGTTGTTATCCTTGCGAGCAAATCACCAAGGCCTTGTATGTATACAACATGGCTAATAAAATGTATTCAATTCAGCTGAATAAGTGGAAAACAAAGCTGCCTGCCCCCTCCCATCGACATTGCTGCCTTTTCAAACGTTGTCTGTAGTTTTAATCCCTGTTCTAATATTCCGTATCAAATTTTAATTGGTCATGCTCCATTTTCACTGAATAGATACATTACTATTGCTCCTCCACAGACAATAAATAAAACCAAATTCTGCTTGCTGTACACAACACGCAGTTTACCCCTGTTGGAAATTACTCACTCAGAGAAGCCAGGATCACTAACACAACATTCATCTCACCAGGTGACATTCTGCAAAGGAAAGCACGGAATTACAATCAGAGAGAAATGCGATTCTGGGGTCTTGAGCAAGTTGTAAACTGGGACAGCAATTGATAGTTTGTGAAACACATCACTCCCTGAGTGGGAGATCTACAGACAGACGGGAGATCTCCCTCTCAGCGTTGTACAGGAACATCAATTACAATCAATTAACAGCAGAAGGTAACATTCTGAAATTTATCAAGTGGTGATGTCTTGTTACCTGAATCTGCACATGTGTTGCTGCCTGGGATGGAGGGAGATGAGACAGCTCCAACCTCCTCAGTCCCGGGGACTCTACCGTGAATGGTGACAGACTCGGCGACAGCTCACCGACTACCTTCCACACCCGCTTCACCAGTGAATAACTGCACGGCTGGATAACAGTGCAACCGCTGTAGGGTTGGGTAAAAGATGAAAAGCATACACACCAACACCTATTCTGGGTCTGTGGAATGAAGAGTCCATTGTTTCCAGTCAACTTCCTCTAACATCCACAGTCGGTGTAAGGTTGGGGAAAACATGAAAAGCAGACAAACCAACACCTATTCTGGGTCTGTGTAATAAAGAGTCCATTGTCTACAGTCAACTTCCTCGAACATCCGCAGAATCAGTGATGGGTCAGCACTGAGCAGGGGGCTGCAATTGTAACAGGCAAATGTATTCGAGAGGAAATGCACTGTATAATCCTGCCACATGACCAGCTGACCATTATTACACAGAGAACCATACTGGAACAGAAATGGACGTGTGTAAACAGAGGGAGTAGTCCTAGTATAAACGCTGCCAGTGGACTGTGTATTGGAACAGTAATGGACAGTGCGGGCTAGAGAGGATGTAGCCACAGAATAAATTATTGCCACATTAGTACTGGGTCAGTATGTGACATTGAGCTGTGTATATGGGGACATTGTAGCGTATTTATCAGATTTATTCTCCACTCCAGCATCCTGCAGTTGTACAGAGCCCTAGTGAGACCACACCTGGAGTATTGATGCAGTTTTGGTCCCCGAATTTGAGGAAGGACATTCTTGAGCCCAGTGTAGGTTCATCAGGTCAATTCCCGGATGGCGGGACTCTCATATGCTGAGAGAATGGAGCAGCTAGGCTTGTACACTCTGGAGTTTAGATGGATGAGAGGGGGATCTCATTGAAACATATAAGATTGTTAAGGGTTTGGGCACGCTAGAGGCAGGAAACATGTTCCCGATGTCGGGGGAGTCCAGAACCAGGGGCCACAGTTTAAGAATAAGGAGGAAGCCATTTAGAATGGAGACGAGGAAATACCTTTTCTCACAAAGAGTTGTGAGTCTGTGGAATTCTCTGCCTCAGCGGGCAGTGTGAGGCCGGTTCTCTGGATACTTTCAAGACAGAGATAGATATGGCTCAAAGATAGCGTAGTCAGGGGATACGGGGAGAAGGCAGGAACGGGGTACTGATTGGGGATGATCAGCCATGATCTCATTGAATGGCGGTGCTGGCTCGAAGGGCCGAATGGCCTACTCCTGCACCTATTGTCTTTTGTCTATTGTCTATTGTCTAAAGTACATGGATAGGGTAGGTTGAGAGGGATAAGGGCTAAATGCTGGCATATGTGACTTGTGTAGATGGCGCAAGTTGGTCGGAGTTGGCAAGTTGGGACAAAAGGCCTGATTCCACACTGTATGACTCTCCCCTTTGATCTGGTATTGTTTTGGTTCACATGATTGATCAATGGTGTTTTTATCATTAATGTTTTATTATTATTAATGTTTAGTGTTTTCTGAGTCATTCATAACTGTCACTGTATGTCATGTTGTTACTTGTGGGCGGAGCACCAAGGCAAATTCCTTGTATGTCAATACTTGGCCAATAAACCTACTTACTTAACCTTACTTACTTTCCGAGCTCCCTCTCTCACCTCAGCCTTGTTTACATCCATTGCTGAATGTTCCTGTGGCTTTTCACCAGCGTTTTCTCTGCCTCAGACATGGAGAGTCCATTGTTCTCAGTCAGTGAGCTTCCTAAAACAAACACAAAACTGAGAAGCATCATTGGACAGAGGGCTCTGCCTACTGGATCTTTAATGGATAGAGGATGTTGAAGAACATCCACCGGACACATGCATACAAAACCACGCGCAATACAACTCATATTCTATAATTTAAATGGATGATTATATATGAACTGGCCACCACAGAACAGTCCAATCCAACCAACCATACCAAGTCCATGTTTAAAAATGACACCAGCTCCTCCCAACCCTCTTCATCTAATCCCATTAGAGTGAGCTTCTATTGCGGTCCCCACATTTAGTTTCCCAACATGCCTTTGAATATTTGCACACAAGGGGGTAACTGCTTTCGGTCGCCTCCGCCACGGAGAGCCGACTTTTTCCATGTAACCACCCTTGCGGTCTAACACCATGGATTGGAGCGGCCTTTCCAGGAGTCGGGCCCGGACTTTCATCAGCGGGCGCAGTGTGGACTTTTCATCATGGAGTGTGCGAACCCTCGCCGGGTGTCGCCAGAAGGGAGTGCTCCGATCACTGGCCCGCGGACCATTGCATCCCGAAGCCGCGGTCTGCGGAACATCTAGCCGCGGGCGTGGCGTGGAATTACCATCCGGAGCGGGATTCCTCACCGGGGAAGAGATGCGACCGCCACCCTGCAGCCTACAACATTCTTAAGCCCCGGTCTCCTGTAAGAAAGCGCTGATTCGGGACCTCCAAGCCGTGGAGAGTGTTCGACCATCCCTACAAGGGGGCCTGTACATCCGACTGTCCGTAGCACTGACTGCGGAGGTTTATGGCCCGACCACGAGTGAACAAGGAGGAGGACTGACTGAACTTTGTGCCTTCCACTACAGTGAAGAATGTCGTGGTTGATGTTTGTGTTAAATCTTATTGTGTATTGTGTGTTCTTTTGTCATTGTACCGCTGCTGGCAAGTTCATTTCACTGCACCATCGGGTGTATTTGAGGAATAAAATTGACTATTGAATATTGACACACACAAGAACCGCTCCAGTGGATCTGCAATGCACATGGATGATTGGGAAGTAAACTTTCACAGGAAATCGCTGTGCCAGACATTGGTCTCTGCTCTGGATCAGTAAGGAGTCGACAGCACATGGGGTCTGAACAGCTGAAGACAAAGCTGGGAATTGTGAAGCTTTCAAACTTGTGGATAACAGGTCAGAATTACTGGCCGAGACAGCCAACCACTGAGAGTAATGGTGGGGGATATGTGATTGGAAAGGGCAAGGCCATGGAGGGCATTTATAACCAGGTTTTTAATTTTATGACCAGGATTAGCAGTCACAGGTGAACCCGATTGGTGCAAATTGGAAAATATGCAACATTCTGCCTGTGACTTCAATCTATCATGAATAAATACACTGCTTCCGTTTCTCTCCCCTTTCACTGCCCACTAACACCCTCTCTCTGCAACTCAAACATTTCCATCTTCTACCCTTCTATTGAGTAGTTTGTCTCTTTCACACGGTGTCTCTCCAGCTGTTGTCAGTTCCATGCCTCCTTCTCCCTTCACTCCCCTTTGGACAATCCCTCTCTCATTCCATGTTTCCATCTTTTGCTCAGTTTGCCATTGGAAGATAGAAGATAGACAAATAGGTGCAGGAGAAGGCCATTCGGCCCTTCGAGCCAGCACTACCATTCAATATGATCATCTAAAATCAGTACCCCGTTCCTGCTTTCCCCCCATATCATTAAGGACCCACACCATCCTGGCCACACACTCATCTCTCCGCTGCCACCAGGTTGAATGTACAGGAGCCTGACATCTGCAACATCCAGGTTCAGGAGCAGCGACTTCCCCACAGGCATTTAATGAAATTACAGCTGATTAAGGCTGAGGTTGTGGCGGAGGTAGTTTTGCCAGCCTTGCTTGTTCTCAAAATTAGAGGGGGAAAACCCTCATGATGAACTCGTAGCTGTGGTCAGCGGATGACCACGGCTTTGAAGCTGCCGACTTTAGAGCCGCCGGCAGTTCAGCCAGCAGCAGCAACTCCGGTGCTTTAAAGCACTGAGCCCACTCCTGTTGGGAGGCAGGCCAGGAGTAAATTGTCCAGGTCTGTCAGCTCTGATGAGTGAGGCCAGAAGACTCTCCTAAAATGAACATTGGGGATGTCTGGACAATGTGGAACACCTCATCGCCGAAATAATACAACCAGGAGGAGTTCTAGCCGGGGTTATACCCCAGGGTCCCCAGCGGATTTCAGCAGCAATCTCTAGAATAGGAACGAGTCTGCATGGGGACCATGCGCAGCAGCACCCTGTTTAGGGCTGTGTGTGTGACCTCCCGTAAGCAGGAGCCGGGAGAGCCAGGGCAGTATAAATCTGCCCCTGACAGCCCCCCCAGAATAGCAGCACCTTGATCGGGCTGTGTGTGTGACCTCCCGTGAGCATGACCCGGGAGATCCAGGGCAGTAGGAATCTGAATCTGAAGTTTGGGGACCCAGCACACCAGCACACCAGCACACCAGCACCTCGTTTCGGGCTGTGTGTGACCTCCCGTGAGCATCAGCCGGGAGAGCCAGGGCAGGAGGAAGCTGACCCTGAAGTTTGGTGGCACTGCTTATGTGCATACACCAAAGCACGTGAGCAATGCTCCAGGAGTGCCGGATGTGGTCAGCAATTTACAATAGCGGCGGGAACTGGTGAAGCCTGGAATGATAATCTGGCCAGCAAATAAATAGCCTCGCACCAGTTCCAGGACTTCATAATGGAAGAAACTTCACATATCAAACACATGTTACTGTGCATCGCTCCAAAGGAACGCATCATGAGGGCGCATGAATATGGCTGCAGAAGTCGTAAAACACTGGTTGGAGCAGGAACAATGGAGTTTGCGCAAAAGGCAAATGATAAAATTGGACCATTAGAGAGCCAGAATGGACAGCTATCTGCAGAGCCAAAAGAGATGGGGGAGATATAGAACAATTTATTTTCTTCGGTATTCACCAAGGAGAAGGATATTGAACTCTGTGAGGTAAGATAAAAAAAAGTAGAGTAGCTATGGAAACTATGAGATTGAAAGAGGAGGAAGTACTGACACTTTTGAATAATATAAAAGTGGATAAGTCTCCAGGTCCTGACAGGATATTCCCTAGGACATTGAGGGAAGTTAGTGTAGAAATAGCAGGGGCTATGACAGAAATATTTCAAATGTCATTAGAAACGGGAATAGTGCTGGAGGATTGGCGTACTGTGCATGTTGTTCCATTGTTTAAAAAGGGTTCAAAGAATAAACCTAGCAATTATAGACCGATTAGTTTGACGACAGTGGTGGGCAAATTAAAGGAAAGGATATTAAGAGATAATATATATAAGCATCTGTATAAACAGGGTCTGATCAGGAACAGCCAACCTGGATTTGTGCCTGGAAGGTCATGTTTGACAAAGCTTCTTGAATTTTTTGAAGAGGTTACTAGCGAAATTGATGAGGGTAAAGCAGTGGATGTTGTCTATATGGATTTCAGTGAGGCCTTTGACAAGGTTCCCCATGAAAGGTTGGTTAAGAAGGTTCAATCTTTGGGTGTTAATGGCGGAGTAGCAAGATGGATTCAACAGTGGCTGAATGTGAGATGCAAGAGAGTAATGGTGGATGGCTGTTTGTCAGGTTGGAAGCAGGTGACCAGTGGGGTGCCTCAGAGATCTGTGTTGGGTCCACTGCTGTTTGTCATGTACATCAATGATCTGGATGATGGGGTGGAAAATTGGATAAGTAAGTGTGCAGATGATACTAAGATAGGTGGTGTTGTGGATAATGAAGTAGATATTCAAAGTCTACAGAGAGATTTGGGCAATTTGGAAACGTGGGCTGAAAGATGGCAGATGGAGTTTAATGCTGATAAGTTTGAAGTGCTACATCTTGGCAGAACAAATCAAAATAGGACGTACATGGTAAATGGTAGGGATTTGAGGAATGCTGTGGAACAGAGGGACTTAGGAATAACTGTGCATAGTTCCCTGAAGGTGGAACTGCATGTAGATAGGGTGGTAAAGAAAGCTTTTGGTGTGCTGGCCTTTATAAATCAGAGCATTGAATATAGGAGTAGGGAAGTGATGTTAAAATTGTACAAGGCATTGGTAAGACTAATTCTGGAGTATGGTGTACAATTTTGGTCGCCTAATTATAGGAAGGATGTCAACAAAATAGAGAGAGTACAGAGGGGATTTACTAGAATGTTGCCTGGGTTCCAGCAACTAAGTTACAGAGAAAGATTGAACAAGTTCGCTCTTTATTTTTGGAAAATTGAAATCTCCCACAATCACTACCTTGTGCTTACTACTAATATCTGCTATCTCCTGATATCTGCTGTTACAGAGAAATGTTGAAAAAGTTAGGTCTTTACTCTTTGGGGCGCAGAAGGTTAAGGGGGGACTTGATTGAGGTCTTTAAAATGATGAAAGGGATAGACAGTTGACTTTGATAAGCTTTTCCCATTGAGGGTAGGGAAGATTCAAACAAGAGGGCATGACATGAGAATTAAGGGACAGAAGTTTAGGGGTAACGTGAGGGGGGACATCTTTACTCAGAGGGTGGTGGCTGTGTGGAATGAGCTTCCAGCAGAAGTGGTGGAGGCAGGATCGATTTTAACATTTAAAAGTAAAGTGGATAGGTATATGGACGGGAAGGGAATGGAGGGGTATGGTCTGAGTGCAGGTAGATGGGACTAGGGGAAAACAAATGGTCGGCACGGAATTGAAGGGCCGGGAGGTCCTGTTTCCTTGCTGTAATTGTTATATGGTTATATGGTTTATCCTTTGGAGCGCAGAAGGTTAATGGGGACTTGATTGGGGTCTTTAAAATGATGAAAGGGATAGACAGAGTTGACGTGGATAAGCTTTTCCCATTGAGGGTAGGGAAGATTCAAACAAGAGGGCATGACATGAGAATTAAGGGACAGAAGTTTAGGGGTAACATGAGGGGGGACCTCTTTACTCAGATAGTGATGGCTGCGTGGGATGAGCTTCCAGCAGAAATGGTGGAGGCAGGATCGATTTTAACATTTAAAAGTAAAGTAGATAGGTATATGGACGGGAAGGGAATGGAGGGGTATGGTCTGAGTGCAGGTAGATGGGACTAGGGAAAATTAAATGGTGGGGCACGGACTAGAAGGGCCAAGAGGGCCTGTTTCCGTGCTGTAATTGTTATATGGTTATATGGCAAGGCCACTATCTAAACACAGCAGCAAATGGACCCCGCTGTGTGATGTCAATCTGTTAGTTTAATAGTTTAATATTCACGAATAACTATCCAGCCTACGCTCAACCCATGGGTCACAGCCTTGCGCAGATCATCTAATCTCCAGCGGAAGACCTGGACGATGAGATAAAAACTGAGACCAGGATGCCACCTCAAAAACCATACCCGTTCAGATTAGGAAGGGGTAAGTGAATATTGGACTGTATCTGGGGATCTCGAATAGGTATCTCGGAAGTACATCCACCCGTACAAAATACACCTAGTTGGGTATTGGGGTTCAATACCACTAACTCTACCGGTGAATGATGCATATCAGCCTTAACAATTGTGTCCAATTCCCCAGCCAGAAGAACGATGGTGGGTGTCGAGTCATTCTGGGCCTAGACATACCCTTAGTACCCTTAGGACATCAGTCATGAGGGGACAATAAATACAGTTTGAAAGAGTCCTCAAACTTATTTCAGCTGCCATTACCGCTTTTGGAAAGCAAATGGAAGGGTCGGAAATGAACAAAATCCAAAAAGATACATTGGGCTTATTGTGCAATTCCTTTTTTGAACTCAATTGTATGAGGAACATTGCGATTCGGCCTATATTTCATCCTAGATTTACAGGTCTGGGCCGATCAAGTGGTGTTCAAACTCCTGGTTATTTATTTGGAGAAAACCTGCCTAAACAAATCAGAGAAATGGATGAAGAGGCTAAACCTATTAGCTACATGAAACCTTTCGTTTTTGGACAAAAAAGGTACAATACTCCAATAAGTGGATCTGATTTTGGAACAGACAGATTCAGGAATATGGTAAGGAGATATTACCATCCAGCACAGCCTAATGTTTACCCATATACGGGGAGAAGGAGACAACCACGTTCATATGGAGAGGTACAAAATCTTTATTCTGTTCATCAAGAAACTTTGGACGAATCTCCAGTTGGTGGGAGATTAAAAATGTTTTATGATGAATGGCTTTGCATCACATCTGACCGGTTTATTTTACAAACTGTTTCAGGAGCTACAATAACATTTAAATAAGGTGTTGACCCACAAGTACAATATAAACCTATTCATGGTTTTATGTTCTCTGCTGTTGAGGAAGCAAAAATTAACGTGGAAATTGACAAATAGTTTAAAAAAGGTGTTATTGAAAAAACTGTTAAGCATCCACACCAATTTGTGTCAAACATTTTTCCAAGAGATAAAAAAGATGGTGGTTGTAGAATTATTCTGGACCTTACAAACTTTAATACATTTGTCCAGTATAAACATTTCAAGATGGAAACATTCAACACTGCAAGCCATTTGATATCAGCAGGTTGTTGTATGGCTACAATCGATTTAAAGGACGCGTACTATTCAGTACCAATACATCGGTTTTTCCGAAGGTACATAAAATTTAATTGGCTGGGACAGCTGTGGCAACTTAAAACATTACCTAATGGGTTAAGTTCAGCTCCTAGGCTCGTCACAAAGCTGTTGCAACCAGCTTTAGCACAATTAAGAGCACAGAAGCACATCGTTATGGCTTATCTGGATGACATTTTAATTGTCAGTAATAATCAGGATTCAGCTGGAAAATCAGTTTCAGCAACTAAAAGTTTATATGAAAAACTAGGGTTCCTGATTCATCCAATTAAGTCCAAGCTGCAGCCAGCACAAATAATTCATTATTTAGGTTTTGTGATTAATTCAGTTACTATGTTAGTAACTAAGCCAACGGACAAAATTGTTAATATTTCAACTGTATGTTGGGTCCTCATTCACAAACCTTATCCCTCCATCCGAGAGGTAGCAAAGGTTATTGGTAAATTAGTAGCAGCATTTCCTGCAGTGGAATTTGGTCCATTATATTAGCAAAACCTTCAAAGGGACACAACGCAAGCTTTAACAAAGCGAGCAGGCCATTTTGATAGGCCTATGCAATTAACAAAGGAAGCTTTATTGGAATTACAATGGTGGATTCAAAATGTTCCACATGCTGCTAAAAACATTTTAATACAGCAGCCTAAAGTGTTTTTACAAACAGATGCAAGTGCTCTCGGATGGGGGGCGACAGACAATTTTACCAGCTATGGGGGCAGATGGACTGTCCAAGAGCAATTGTTCCTCCAAACATATGGTATTAATAATTTGGAGTTATTGGGGGCATTTTATCGATTAAAAGCCTATTGTTCTACAAAAAAAAGGATCTGCATGTCCAGGTACAATTAGACAATAAGACAGCTGTTGCATATATTAATCACATGGGTGGAGTAAGATCAGTATCATGTGATTGTCTGGTCAATCAGATATGGCATTGGTGTATTGAGCACCAAATTTGGGTTTCAGGAAGTTATATCCCAGGTAAAGACAATGTGGTGGCAGACAACAGATCAAGGTTATTTAAAGACAACACAGAATGGATGTTGAACCCACAAGTTTTCAGTAAAATTGTTATTCGCTATGGGTTACCAGACATTGATCTGTTTGCATCAAGATTAAATCATCAATTGCCTAAATATGTGTCTTGGGAACCCGATCCAGGTGCGGTAGCAGTAGATGCAGTTTCGCTACATTGGGGAACTATGTTATTTTATGTTTTCCCTCCATTTGGCCTGGTTAGGCAATGTCTTAAGAAAATAGAACAAGATTCTGCCACAGGATTGTTGGTGATTCCAAATTGGCCCACACAACCATGGTTCCCGTTGATGTTAAAGATGATCAAGGAACCATGTATGTCGATTCCTAGCTGCAGTGATTTGTTAATACAACCCGTAACAAAATAAATTCATCCATTACATGTTCATATGAATTTGTTAATCTGCAGGTTTTGACTAGACCACTGCGAGGGCTTGGACTGTCGGATAGGACCATGGATGTTATAGCTTCATCATGGCGAGATAGCACTAAGAGACAATATATGACACAGATTAAGAAATGGGAAGTCTTTTGTAGACAGTCAAATATAACTTATCATACTGTTGTGGCGTCAGCCTAAACTCGGGCCACTTATGCTCGAACCCTCGTCAGGAGATACGAGGGCGGGCACATGACGTCATGGGCTAGATGGAGTGTCCTGTTACTTGAGGTCTCTTACCTCGAGACCTAGGAGAGTCAACAGGTAGCTGAGCCCAAGAGTACAACCTCGCTCAGCTACAGCAACATTGTAATATGGTTAGTGCACCCACTTAACGTGTCACCACTGAATAAACAACACTTTGAACCTGCCTGATGTCTCAACTTTATTCACCACGTATAGTGCCGCTACATTGGCGACCCCCGACTGTCCTAATTGAAATTTGCACTCACCTGAAGCACGCAGCCTTGGGAGACCTGATGCCTGCAGCCGGCTGCCCAGCCCTGTAGAACTACTCTGCCGCCAACCCAGCCCTGCAGTGAGGTATGCCGTCTCTTTCCCACCAGCTGCTGCTCACCAGTGCTGAGAAGCCGTGGCTGCCGCCGCCCTCCTGCTCCGGGCACCGGGGCAGGCCCCGCTTCCAACCCCCACACCGCTCCACGCCTTGTGTGACGGCCGCCGAGCTCCCCTGCATGACCCGCCAGGAGCCGACCACTGGAGCGGAGAGGTTTTAGCAGCCGCCGCTGCCCCACCAGCTGCAGCAGGAGCTGCGAGCCTAGCAGCCTCCTGCCCAGAGCAACGCCGACACACGCCCGACGGCCCTGGGAGCAGAGGAGGAGTACCTGCTGCTCTCCCGCTCCCCACAACAGACCGGGCCTCGCACCGTGACACAGCTCCAGGCCCTGCACTGCACCAGGCCTCACAGCTCCAGGCCGGACACCAGGCTCACCTCATCCGCACCGCACCGCGAACACAGCTCCAGGCCCTGCACTGCACCGGGCCTCACAGCACCAGGCCATGCACAGGCCTCGCCTCACCCGTGCTCACCGCACCAGACCCGACACCGCAACAGGCCTCACCGCGGCCACGGCTCCATGTCCTGCCCTGCCCCACGCCTGGCCCCGCCGACCGCTGCCCAGGGCCTAGCCACCCGATGGGGCGGGCTTCCCTGAGGCGACCGCCGAAGACGCCCTTCTGCTCCTCACCGGTCTTGAATCACTGTGTGAGTTACCCTTTATGCACACAATTAATACTCAAAGACTAAATCCTGGAAGCAAGAGATTTCTTTATTTTACGAGTCTGCAGACCGGGTGCCTCTCCCTCGAGACACACCGAAGCCAGAGAGATCATCCCCCTTTATACACAAAATCTTACATTCAATCCCCCTCCGGACCCTTCTCCAATCAGGGTCGGAGGTGCACAATCTGTAGGTACATCCCACCGTACATCCCCTCGCACCTCCCATATCATACATTGCATGTTCAAACATGTTCATGGTAATGAGCAATTTCTTGACCAGGCGTGTGTTGTAATATTCATTTATTCTATTAAGCATGCTCAGCTGCTCATGACCTGGCCCAGTTTTACTCACCTCCTATTGAACCCTCTCAGTTTTCCTATATCAGTACTAAAGCTAAGCTATAGTGACAAGGGTCCCATACATCACTCCTTTCCACTGATAGGGATCTCTCTACATCACTCTCTTCTCTAGCTATATACAATGCTATCTCTTCTTACTCAAGGACTCAAGGATGGGTGTGGCAACCTTCAGACACTGCTGTGTCAGGAGCCTCTCTCCAGCCCCTCTCTGTTTGAATTCTCTTTAAAACTCCTTTCTTTAATAGGGTTTAATCACTTTATCCCTCACAATCCTCCCTTTTTCTTTTGCTACGCATACACTGATTAAACCCACATTTTAAGTTCCTTCAATTCGAACTGACGTAACATCGTCCTAACCTTCTCCTCCTGTAAATCATAAACTTCCCCTGGCCGCATTATCATTATTTTCTGTATTTCCCCTTTCTCTCCCATAGGCATGACTACAGCCTGCATCTGACTTATACTTCTGGTAATAAGTTCCCTAAAACAAGGGATACAACAGGGGATAAAGATCAGTCCAGCCCCTGCACATAGAAACACAAGTCCCACCGTTCTCCACCATGTTCCTCCGAGGATGGAATCCCACCATTGGGTTCCCATAATCGAATTCCACTTTTGTATTGGAACATGCGCCAACTTCCGGATCCCTTCTGATATGTCCATCACTGCCTGTCCATTATCATCGATGTTCAAACAGCAATTAGAGAGGTTGAATTTCCCGCATACCCATCCTTCTTCTGCCAGGAGGTAATCTAGGGCTAACCTGTTCTGGTATATCGCTGCTCTCATCTGCAGTTCCATAGTCCGGCTGATTCCACTCCATCAATCTCCATCCGGATAGCGCAGTTTTTCCCATATTTCTTAGTTAGATACCATTTAGGCTCCTCTTGCCACCACACTCGGGACTGATTTGGCCACTGGGTGACGATGCGCTGGCAGGGGCTGCTGCCTACTAGGACGGCATCCTTTGCCCAGGGCCTAGCGATACACTCAGTCCCGACCGGAGCGTCTGTCAGAACACATACCTGGGGATCTCGGTCTTGTCCAACTGTCAGGTTCCACCCTATCAGGTCCCATATTTCAACAATGGATCCTCTCCACGGCCAGCGTGAATTCATCAGCGGTCCTCCGCAGACCCAACAGTTAGTCACATTCAGGGTCCCAGCTATCCGGGTGGCCAAGTCCACAAACAGGTTTTTTTCTCCTTCAGGGATTTCGATCTGCTTCTTGATTTCTTCGTACAGTGTCTGGTGCACTTGAGGCTGAGTATGTGGGGGAGGGGGAGGCTTAGTGACTACTACCTTAGTAACCTCTTTTATTACTTCCTCCTTCGTCTTATCTATTGCCCCTTTTACGATCTGAGAAGGGAAAACTAACTGTACACAAACCCATCTCTCTCCCCTTGGGCAGGTAACGGCCCCAAACTTCCCTATATACCCCCTATTGCCTGCCATCAAATACTCCTTTCCCCCCACTTTACAAATGATTCTAGTCTTTCGGTCATGGCATACTTTGTTCACATGGGAATGATAGGTAAATGATCTGGTTATTACCCCTCCTATTATCCTATAATAATAGCCTATTATTTATAGGATGATAACATTTATCACAATTATTAATACCTTTTACCACAATTACATACAAAGCAAACAATACCACGACTGCTCCTTTCATACTGTCAGTTATACATTCAATGTTTTTTTTTTTTAAATTACTGTTAGGGGTTTGTTTCCTGGCTTCACCGTCCACTGTTCCTCCTCATCAGGAACGGGTGGATCGACGGGTCCTTTAACCCGGATTGCGTGGGTCCACCCTTTTTCTTTTGTTCGTATTGCTGTCTCGGTTGTCAGTAATACTAGGTATGGGCCGGTCCACCTGGGCTGGAGTTTCTCCTCCTTCCAATTCTTGACCAGTACCCAGTCGCCGGCCTTTACAGCATGTATTGGAAAGTCGAGTGGTGGGCTTTGAGCCAATAATCCTTTAGCTTTTAATTCTGTAAGGGAACGGGATACTGCCAGTAAATAGTTCCTTAAGAATACATCACTGCCCTCTATGGTGGGTATTCCTTCTATCTTTCCCAAATAAGGTAACCCAAACAACATTCCATAGGGGGACACTGCTAACTTTGCATGGGGTCTCCGTTGCTTTTCTCAAAGCCTTTCTGTTTCCCTAATGCTCCAAACATATGCCAGACTCCATGTACATATGCTGCTCTTAAAGCCTTAATTTCTGCCAATTGAGCTAAGCAAGATTGCAGGCAAGCTTCCAATTTGATCCTGCGCTATAGCTTTTACTTCTTTAGATATTACTCGTCCAAAATATTCTACCTGCTGCTGACAAAACAAAAACTTCTTCCTTGATACATCATGACCTCCTGTGCCATCTTTTCCAAGATAATTACAATGTCTCTTTCTCACGTTGCTCCTCACTTGTGGAACAAACCAACAAATCATCCACATACTATATCAACACCTTCCAAATCTGCCTACAACATCTGATTAAAAACACGGCGCTAGTATTTAAAACGCTGCCGCATCCTAGCCTAGGTGTATTTGATACCTCTTCTTAATGTTCTTACCATAGCTATGTTCACCATTATCTTAATATTATTATTAAGATTATTATTATTATTATTATTATTATTATTATTATTATTATTATTATTTCCTGATTATCGTACCTGTTCACATCCCCAACACACCTTATCCATTACCTATCTCCTTACTAGCCTTGTCTGGGCTTAGATCCAGATTTATTTCACTCCCGATAGGGCATTTGAGAAAACACTCTCCCAAATAATTTATTATTGGCATGGAATCTCTGGCCCCTGTTTGGCTCTGTCATAGGACTCACTGTGTGTCGGTGCATCACTTATTTCAGACTTTTCAACCAGGTCTGTTGTTACTGACAACATTGTCTTTCCTTTTTCACGCTCTTTCTTTCTAAAGCAGTCTCATCAATTCATCCCTCTGCTTCCCACTTTAATCCTTTCTGATCTGCCTTCTTTCTCATTCTAAACTCAATGTCTTACTTCTCAGATAGTTTATCCTCCTTTGCAAATTTATTCACCTTCCTTTTAAAATCTTCCACTGACTTCTCGATCCTCATATTTTACCACCACCCCTTCTACCTCGGGTAATGTCATCACTTTCCCTCCTACCCCCGAGATTCTGACTTGTTTTTCACCTAATCCAATTTCTTCTGGTATCTTAGTTCCACTTGATCTCTCCACTCCCAAATTACCATAAATATCATATCCTCTCCCTGGGGTCCTAATCTCCAGTTTACCAGAGGTTCCCGTGTGTATCCCATACACCCCAGGGAGCAGGACCCCTGTCTCCCCTATTCTTCCTCCATGAGTGCGTACGACTGCACCTCCCGTCGTCGCTTAGGACATTCCCTCTTGAAATTACCCTCCTCTTTACAATAATAACACCGGGGTGGCCCCGTGTACCATCTTCTTGATTCTTGTTCCTTGTTTTCCCGGGGACCCCTACTTTGGTCCCCCCATTCACCTCTTCCTCGTCCTCCAATACTACCGCTTCCCTTTCCCCGGTCTCCATGATCACCTGGCTTTCTATCACCTTCGATTCCCCCCTTCTGTACTCCTTGCTGTACTGCTTGCAACATCATTTTTGCCTTTCCGTTCTGTTTCTCCTCATCCCGTCTTACATATACCTTTAGAGCCTCTGTTAACAACTGATTCAATGGTTTTTCATTCCAACCTTCCAATTATTCCAATTTCTTTCTAATATCCGGCCATGATTTTGTTACAAAATTAACCTTCAACAACTGCTGCCCTGCGGTCGTATCAGGGTCTATCCCCAAATACTGCTGGACATTTTTCCTTAACCTTTGTAAAAACACTGTCGGAAGTTCGTCCTTGTTCTGCTGATTTTCAAAAGCCCGTTCGAAATTCTGTCCCATGGGAACGGCTTCTCTAATTCCCTTGATTATTATCTCCCTGAGATCTCTCATACTTTTTCTTCCTTCCCCTGTTTGGTTATTCCAAGTCGGCGCATCAGCCGGCAACCCCTTCTCCTGCCTGTCTGACCATCTGTCTTTCTTCTGAAGTAAACAATCTTCCCCTTATTGACATCATTGTTTGCCAACTCCTTTTTTTTCCTGGGCCCCATTAATTTATTACCCTTTTCCAACCAGAATGTTTATCTAAACAAACCATAAAATCTGCTTGTTGTTCAGCAATTAACTTATTTCTAATTTTGTTCAAACCATTCCCCCTACAATTCCCAAATTCCAATTCCTAGTTTAAATACATACGACTAACAATTTTCCAAATTAACTTTACTGAAAAGAAATCTATAGAAGCCAAGCAACCTACATTTTCCAACTTCCCCTTTTTAAGTTGCGATGATACAAAGCGTTGTCCGTTACCTTACAATAACCTCCCCCATTGCTTACAATTCCTTAAAGGAACACACACACACATACCACCCTTACAACATGTGGCCCACAGCAAACAAACCTATCACATATACAAACTTCCTCATTCATAAAAAAACGGTTTTTACACACACATTACATTAGTTCCATTCTTACTTCAATGAGATTGTTTGAAACAACTCAATATTTTTCATAAAAACATTTTTAGCCCTAGGAACTGATCTATTTGTTCAGCCATTCCCAAGGGGTCTTCCAATAAACTTTTCATCTCCTTTTTAAAGTTCCTCACCCCCATACTGGTGAGAGGCACATAGGTTCCTTACTCTTACCCCGGGTGTTCCCTTCACCCCATCCAACATTCGCCCCAACGGACTATCGGGCAGAATGTTAGGCTCCATATCAGTATGAGCCTCATCCCGGTTCCCTGGACCCTTACTTCTCCCGTTCCGGTTTCCCATTACCTTGTCGGACTATTCCCGTCCGACAAACCCCGGTCGCCCAGGTAATACTTAATAGTCGTTTTTCTTACCTGGGTCCTGTGCACACGAATCACTCGAACATCCCGTACGTATTTACCTTACACCCCCTCTTGCTTCCCGAGTCTTTTCCAGCGGATATCACTCGCTCAAACTGCTGATGGCAAGCAAGGAGATCAGAGACTGCTGAAATCAGCAGGGTGCACCTTCCCCTCCTCCTTGCCTCCACCAAGCAGCCGGAGTGGCGATCCCGGACGAGCCCCCAATGTGTGAGATACCCTTTATGCTCACAATTAATACTCAAAGACTAAATCCTGGAAGCAAGAGATTTCTTTATTTTACGAGTCTGCAGACCGGGTGCCTCTCCAACTCGAGACACACCGAAGCCAGAGAGATCATCCCCCTTTATACACAAAATTTTACATTCAATCCCCCCTCCGGACCCTTCTCCAATCAGGGTCGGAGGTGCACAATCTGTAGGTACATCCCACCGTACATCCCCTCGCACCTCCCATATCATACATTGCATGTTCAAACATGTTCATGGTAATGAGCAATTTCTTGACCAGGGGTGTGCTGTAATATTAATTTATTCTATTAAGCATGCTCAGCTGCTCATGACCTGGCCCAGTTTTACTCACCTCCTAGTGAACACTCTCAGTTTTCCTATATCAGTACTGTGAGGGATAAAGTGATTAAACCCTATTAAAGAAAGGAGTTTTAAAGAGAATTCAAACAGAGAGGGGCTGGAGAGAGGATTCCGACACAGCAGTGTCTGAAGGTTGCCAGACCCATCCTTGAGTCCTTGAGTAAGAAGAGATAGCTTTGTATAGCTAGAGAAGGGGGTGATGTAGAGATATCCCTATCAGTAGAAAGGAGTGATGGATGGGACCCTTGTCACTATAGCTTAGCTTTAGTACTGATATAGGAAAACTGAGAGGGTTCACTAGGAGGTGAGTAAAACTGGGCCAGGTCATGAGCAATTGAGCATGCTTAATAGAAAAAATGAATATTACAACACACCCCTGGTCAAGAAATTGCTCATTACCATGAACATGTTTGAACATGCAATGTATGATATGGGAGGTGCGAGGGGATGTACCTACAGATTGTGCACCTCCGACCCTGATTGGAGAAAGGTCCGGAGGGGAGATTGAATGTAAGATTTTGTGTATAAAGGGGGATGATCTCTCTGGCTTCGGGGTGTCTCGAGTTGGAGAGGCACCCGGTCTGCAGACTCGTAAAATAAAGAAATCTCTTGCTTCCAGGATTTAGTCTTTGAGTATTAATTGTGAGCATAAAGGGTATCTCACAAATTGGGGGCTCGTCCGCGACCGCCACTCCGGCTGTTTGGTGGAGGCAAGGAAGGAGGGGAAGGTGCACCCTGCTGATTTCAGCAGTCTCTGATCTCCTTGCTTGCCATCAGCAGTTTGAGCGAGTGATATCCGCTGGGAAAGACTCGGGAAGCAAGAGGGGGTGTAAGGTAAATACGTACGGGACCTGCTCCCTGGGGTGTATGGGATACACACGGGAACCTCTGGTAAACTTGAGATTAGGACCCCAGGGAGAGGATATGGTATTTATGGTAATTTGGGAGTGGAGAGATCAAGTGGAACTAAGTTACCAGAAGAAATTGGATTAGGTGAAAAACAAGTCAGAATCTCGGGGGTAGGAGGGAAAGTGATGACAGAAGGGGTGGTGGTAAAATATGAGGATCGAGAAGTCAGTGGAAGATTTTAAAAGGAAGGTGAATAAATTTGCAAAGGAGGATAAACTATCGGAGAAGTACGACATTGAGTTTAGAATGAGAAAGAAGGCAGATCAGAAAGGATTAAAGTGGGAAGCAGAGGGATGAATTGATGAGACTGCTTTAGAAATAAAGAGCGTGAAAAAGGAAAGACAATGTTGCCAGTAACAACAGACCTGGTTGAAAAAGTCTGAAATAAGTGATGCACCGACACACAGTGAGTCCTATGACAGAGCCAAACAGGGGCCAGAGATTCCATGCCAATAATAAATGAATTTGGGAGAGTGTTTTCTCAAATGCCCTATCGGGAGTGAAATAAATCTGGATCTAAGCCCAGACAAGGCTAGTAAGGAGATAGGTAATGGATAAGGTGTGTTGGGGATGTGAACAGGTACGATAATCAGGAAATAATAATAATAATAATAATAATAATAATAATAATAATAATAATAATGATCTTAATAATAATATTAAGATAATGGTGAACATAGCTATGGTAGGAACATTAAGAAGAGGTATTAAATACACCTAGGCTAGGATGCGGCAGCGTTTTAAATACTAGCGCCGTGTTTTTAATCAGATGTTGTAGGCAGATTTGGAAGGTGTTTATATAGTATGTGGATGAATTGTTGGTTTGTTCCACAAGTGAGGAGCAACGTGAGAAAGAGACATTGTAATTATCTTGGAAAAGATGGCACAGGAGGTCATGATGTATCAAGGAAGAAGTTTTGGTTTTGTCAGCAGCAGGTAGAATATTTTGGACGAGTAATATCAAAAGAAGTAAAAGCTATAGCGCAGGATCAAATTGGAAGCTTGCCTGCAATCTTGCTTAGCTCAATTGGCAGAAATTAAGGCTTTAAGAGCAGCATATGTACATGGAGTCTGGCATATGTTTGGAGCAGTAGGGAAACAGAAAGGCTTTGAGAAAAGCAACGGAGACCCCATGCAAAGTTAGCAGTGTCCCCCCTATCAAATGTTGTTTGGGTTACCTTATTTGGGAAAGATAGAAGGAATACCCACCATAGAGGGCAGTGATGTATTCTTAAGGAAATATTTACTGGCAGTATCTCGTTCCCTTACAGAATTAAAAGCTAAAGGATTATTGGCTCAAAGCCCACCACTTGACTTTCCAATACATACTGTAAAGGCCGGCGACTGGGTACTGGTCAAGAATTGGAAGGAGGAGAAACTCCAGCCCAGGTGGACCGGCCCATACCTAGTATTACTGACAACCGAGACAGCAATACGAACAAAAGAAAAAGGGTGGACCCACGCGATCTGGGTTAAAGGACCCGTCGATCCACCCGTTCCTGAGGAGGAGGAACAGTGGACGGTGAAGCCAGGAAACAAACCCCTAACAGTAATTGAAAAAAAAAGCATTGAATGTATAACTGACAGTATGAAAGGAGCAGTCGTGGTATTGTTTGGTTTATATGTAATTGTTGTAAAAGGTATTAATAATTGTGATAAATGTTATCATCCTATTCAATACAGAGGGGTAATAACCAGATCATTTACCTATCATTCCCATGTGAACAAAGTATGCCATGACCGAAAGACTAGAATCATTTGTAAAGAGGGGGGAAAGGAGTATTTGATGGCAGGCAATAGGGGGTATACAGGGAAGTTTGGGGCCGTTACCTGCCCAAGGGGAGAGAGATGGGTTTGTGTACAGTTAGTTTTCCCTTCTCAGATCGTAAAAGGGGCAATAGATAAGACGAAGGAGGTAGTAGTAAAAGAGGTTACTAAGGTAGCAGTCACTAAGCCTCCCCCTCCCCCACATACTCAGCCACAAGTGCACCAGACACTGTACGAAGAAATCAAGAAGCAGATCGAAATTCCTGAAGGAGAAAAAAACCTGTTTGTGGACTTGGCCACCCGGATAGCTGGGACCCTGAATGTGACTAACTGTTGGGTCTGCGGAGGACCACTGACGAATTCACGCTGGCCATGGAGAGGATCCATTGTTGAAATATGGGACCTGATAGGGTGGAACCTGACAGTTGGACAAGACCGAGATCCCCAGGTATGGGTCCTGACAGACGCTCCGGTCGGGACTGAGTGTATCGCTAGGCCCTGGGCAAAGGATGCCGTCCTAGTAGGCAGCAGCCCCTGCCAGCGCATCGTCACCCAGTGGCCAAATCAGTCCCGAGTGTGGTGGCCAGAGGAGCCTAAATGGCATCTAACTAAGAAATATGGGAAAAACTGCGCTATCCGGATGGAGATTGATGGAGTGGAATCAGCCGGACTATGGAACTGCACCGGGAATAACCCTTATCAGGGGATCCCAGTATTGCGAGATATATGGAACAAGGTTGCCTCTAGTGGACAGGCCCCTGAAGGACTGTTATGGATATGCGGATACAAGGCATACTCGGTGTTACCGATGAATTGGAGTGGGACTTGTTTTATTGGACTGGTACAAACTGGATTCTTCCTGTTAAACCCCAAAGAAGGCCAGTCGTTAGGAACACCTGTATTTGATGACCTATATCGGAAAAAGAGGAAAATAGACATTGGAGAATGGGAAGATGATGAATGGCCACCAGCAAGAATCATCTCATACTACGGACCAGCCACTTGGGCACAGGATGGATCCTGGGGCTACCGAACACCAGTATACATGTTAAACCGGATCATAAGGCTACAGGCAGTACTGGAGGTAATTACCAACCAAACTGCGGGGGCGCTGGAGATGCTGGCAAAGCAGCAGACGCAGATGAGAGCAGCGATATGCCAGAACAGGTTAGCCCTAGATTACCTCCTGGCAGAAGAAGGATGGGTATGCGGGAAATTCAACCTCTCTAATTGCTGTTTGAACATCGATGATAATGGACAGGCAGTGATGGACATATCAGAAGGGATCCGGAAGTTGGCGCATGTTCCAATACAAAAGTGGAATTCGATTATGGGAACCCAATGGTGGGATTCTATCCTCGGAGGAACATGGTTGAGAACGGTGGGACTTGTGTTTCTATGTGCAGGGGCTGGACTGATCTTTATCCCCTGTTGTATGTCTTGTTTTAGGGAACTTATTACCAGAAGTATAAGTCAGATGCAGGCTGTAGTCATGCCTATGGGAGAGAAAGGGGAAATACAGAAAATAATGATAATGCGGCCAGGGGAAGTTTATGATTTACAGGAGGAGAAGGTTAGGACAATGTTACGTCAGTTCGAATTGAAGGAACTTAAAATGAGGGTTTAATCAGTGTATGCGTAGCAAAAGAAAAAGGGAGGATTGTGAGGGATAAAATAATTAAACCCTATTAAAGAAAGGAGTTTTAAAGAGAATTCAAACAGAGAGGGGCTGGATTGAGGATTCTGACACAGCAGTGTCTGAAGGTTGCCAGACCCATCCTTGAGGCCTTGAGTAAGAAGAGATAGCTTTGTATAGCTAGAGAAGGGGGGTGATGTAGAGAGATCCCTATCAGTAGAAAGGAGTGATGGATGGGACCCTTGTCACTATAGCTTAGCTTTAGTACTGATATAGGAAAACTGAGAGGGTTCACTAGGAGGTGAGTAAAACTGGGCCAGGTCATGAGCAATTGAGCATGCTTAATAGAATAAATGAATATTACAACACACCCCTGGTCAAGAAATTGCTCATTACCATGAACATGTTTGAACATGCAATGTATGATATGGGAGGTGCGAGGGGATGTACCTACAGATTGT
This sequence comes from Okamejei kenojei, assembly GCA_035221665.1. Lineage (NCBI taxonomy): Eukaryota > Metazoa > Chordata > Chondrichthyes > Rajiformes > Rajidae > Okamejei > Okamejei kenojei. Next base: position 295,400 of record CM069174.1, read on the forward strand.
GCACCTACGACCCTGATTGGAGAAAGGTCCGGAGGGGAGATTGAATGTAAGATTTTGTGTATAAAGGGGGATGATCTCTCTGGCTTCGGGGTGTCTCGAGTTGGAGAGGCACCCGGTCTGCAGACTCGTAAAATAAAGAAATCTCTTGCTTCCAGGATTTAGTCTTTGAGTATTAATTGTGAGCATAAAGGGTATCTCACAGTACTAAAGCTAAGCTATAGTGACAAGGGTCCCATCTATCACTCTCTTCTACTGATAGGGATCTCTCTACATCACTCAATCCTAACGCTATACAATGCTATCTCTTCTTACTCAAAGACTCAAGGATGGGTCTGGCAACCTTCAGACACTGCTGTGTCAGAATCCTCTCTCCAGCCCCTTTCTGTTTGAATTCTCTTTAAAACTCCTTTCTTTAATAGGGTTTAATCACTTTCCCTCACAATTGCACCAGTCCGCTACAGCCGGCCGGCAAGATGGCCGCCGCACCATCCTGGGGCTGGCGGACTCCAACTACAAATATGGCCGCCCAGGCCGGAAGAGACGTACGAACTTACCTGACCGCCACCTACAGCGCCCCCTTCCGGCCGGATGCCGTCACTGCAGCCTGACTACCGGCAGCAGCGCCACCGTCAGATCGGATGCCGTCACTGCAGTCTCACCGCCGACCACACCGCCACCTTTCGGCCGGATACCGTCACTGCAGCCTGAGTACCGTCAACAGCGCCACCGTCAGATCGGATGCCGTCGCTGCAGTCTCACTGCCGACCATAGCGCCACCTTTCGAACGGATGCCGTCACTGCAGCCTCACTGCCGCCCACAGCGCCACATTGAGGCCGGAGGCTGTCCCTGCAGCACTATCCTGCACTACACTGGACAATATGAACTTTGGACACTGATTGCACTGTGATTTGTCTTTTTACTGTTCATTTTTGTGTTCACTGCATTGCCACACTCGGTTCAGAAATTAGTTTGTTTATTTGATTTAGTATTTTCTCCCCATCGTTGTTGGGGGCCGCATATCACAGGACACTCTCCCTTTGCTGGTCAAGGAGATGCGACCGTGTCTCTTCTGTCTCCTCGCACCCCTCGGTACAGCGGCATCGCCCACGCAGAGCGTCACTGTGCCCCTGGAGCCCTCCGTCCCGACCCACGCCCCGGGTGCCCACACCCCTTCTGTCCGGCGGCTTCTGCATCGGTCTCCTCGCACCCCTCGGTACTTCGGGATTGCCCTCGCAGAGCGTCACTGCGCCCGTGGAGCCCTCCGTCCCGACCTACGCCCGGGGTGTCCCAGACCTACATGCAGGAGCCTCCCTCGACCATGCTATTCCTTCCTCCTGTTCTGGGGGGGGGGTGTCCTGTGGCGTCAGCCTAAACTCGGGCCACTTATGCTCGAACCCTCGTCAGGAGATACGAGGGCGGGCACATAACGTCATGGGCTAGAGGGAGTGTCCTGGTACTTAAGGTCTCTTACGTCGAGACATAGGAGAGTCAACAGGTAGCTGAGCCCAAGAGTACAACCTCGCTCAGCTACAGCAACATTGTAATATGGTTAGCGCACGCACTTAACGTGTCACCACTGAATTAACAACACATTGAACCTGCCTGATGTCTCACCTTGATTCACCACGTATGGTGCCGCTACACTGTGAACATTTCAAATATATTGGAGTTCCTTGCTGAGTTGTACTTTGAGCAGCACTTAAGTTACAGTGCCATTAATAGTGCTCGTAGTGCTTTATCGTCCTATTTAGGACACATTTCTGACCATGAATCAATTGGATTTCATCCATTAATATCCAGGTTTATGAAAGGGATTTTTAACAAAAATCCGCCCAAGCCAAGATATACAGAAATTTGGGATATAGGCATTGTACTTACTTTGCTTAGGCAATGGACTCCAATCACAGTTACGTCTTTGAAAAAAGTAACATTTAAAGTAGTAATGTTAATGGCATTGGTATCAGCACAAAGAGTGCAAACATTGCAAATGCTACGTTTAGATTGTATGCATGCTTCAGATAACATTGTGTTTTACTTTTATGATCTGATCAAACAAAGCATACCAGGAAGAACTGGAGCTAAGGTAATATTCAAAGCTTACCTTATTGATCCAACATTGTGTGTAGTTAGACACTTGACTCAATATATAAAAGTTACCAAGCGTCTTCGAGGTGATGAAACAGCGTTATTTATTACGCATAAGAAACCACACACAAAAGCATCAGTACAAACCATTTCTAGATGGTTAAAACAGGTGTTAGATTTAGTGGGAGTAGACACTGATGTGTTTAAATCTCGCTCCACCAGGGCTGCAGCTACGTCTGCGGCGAAGTTACAGGACGTACCGCTCAAACACATTTTAGAAGCCGCAGGGTGGTGTAAAGAAGAAACTTTTTCAAAGTTCTACGATAAATCTGTTCTCACAGTGCCAGGCTTTGGACACGCGGTGTTGGGTTCACTGTAAACACCTGCTTTGTTTCACTATCGATTTATATTATCGATTTGTGTTATCACTTTATATCTTTTATCACTTTGCAGTGATATTCCCCTGGTATAAAAGGGGTTATTATTTGTTATTTTATCATTAAAAGATATTAAATAAACTGAAGCTGAATTCTGGAAAAAGGTTATTTACTCACTTATGTGTTGACCTAGCCGGACTGTCGTATGGAATGAATCTACGACATAAAAAACACAGGGCTACAAAATTTTCACGTAGTCACTCACGTGACTCCGAAGTAAAATAGTAAGATTAAACGGTTCGAAGTTTGATCGTTATTTTATGAGGAGTAACGATGAGGGATTACGTGCCCTCCACTCCCGACCCTCATAAAATAAATGGTCATCTGGTAGTTCTAAATCTATGTTGAGCCTTACTATCTTACTCCGGCTATTATGTTCTGTGTTTTTCATACCGCTGCTTTGAAGTATGCCGATCAAGCGCCAGGCAGGGCTTCTTCACGTAATCCCTCATCGTTACTCCTCATAAAATAACGATCAAACTTCGAACAGGTAAGTTCTCGTTTAATCTTACTATTTTAATCCATTTCACCTGGCCAAACCATGTTACCTTCACAGACCAATCTTACAGCACTTATTCAAGTGTTGCATTCACATCTGTAATTCTCTGCCACAAAAGGTAGTTGAGGCCAGTTAATTGGCTATATTTAAGAGGTAGTTAGATATGGCCCCTGTGGCTAAAGGGATCAGGGGTATGGAGAGAAGGCAGGTATGGGATACTGAGTTGGATGATCAGCCATTATCATATTGAATGAACGGAGTTGGCCATTCAGGCACGAAGGGCTGAATGGCCAACTCCTGTACATATTTTCTATGTTTCTATGTTTCTATCATGGTCGGGGGCTCGAAGGTCACAGGTTGGTGACCTGTTTTTCTGGAGCTCCCGCAACAACAGCTTCGTCCGCTGGACTGGAGGGCGGCAGCTACGGCAGCTTCGACCGCCCCAGGACGCGGAGTTTGAACCGGCCCGTTCGGATTCAGACGAGGGACTTGCTCGCCATCACCCGGCGGGGTCACAACATTGGAGGCGTGGATCGCCTCAGTGCTGAGGGAAAGCAAGGTGGGAAGAGACATGGACTTTGGGACTTTTTGCCTTCCATCACAGTAAGGAGGTGCCTGGTGGACTCACTGTGGTAGATGTTAAACTGTGTTGAGTGTGTGTTTTTGTTATTTATTCTATGTTATGACTGCAAGGTTAAACCATTTTGTTGCACTAAAAGGTGCAATGACAATAATATTGAATCTGAATCTGAATCTGAATCCGAATCGGTGGGATTCGTTGCCACAGACGGAGGTGGAGGCCACAAGTCAGTGGATACTTATATTTAAGGCAGAGATAGATAGATTGTTGATTAATGCGGGTGTCAGGGGTTATGGGGAGAAGGCAGGAGAATGGGGTTAGGAGGGAGAGTTAGATCGGCCGCGATTGAATGACGGAGTAGACTCAATGGGCCGAATGGCCTCATTCTGCTCCGATAACTTTGTGAGATGGGGGAGGAGAGAGAGGGAGAGGGGCGAAAGAGAGATGGGGGAAGGAGAGAGTGGGAAAGGGCGAGAGAGAGGAGGGGTAGGAGAGATTAGGGGAGGGAGAGAGTAAGGTGGGGGAGGGAGGGAGAGGATGGAAGGAGTGTTTTGTGTGCAGTTTTATCCCCCGCCATTTTAGCTACTGGCAGGTTTCCATTTAAGTCAATGCGGGGGGGGGGGGGGGGGGGGTGAAGCCCGGGAGGGGGCCATCTTTGATCAGGACACTACCATTGAGGTCAATGGGAGGTGAAGCAAGAGAGGCGGCCATCTTGACTGCTGGCACTACCATTGAAGTAAAAGGGAGTGATGCCCAGGGCGGCCATGTTAGCTACTGGTAGCACATGTGGACTATGTTTGTGGACCCTTAAAAGGGGGAATAGGGGGAAACCGTTTCCAGTCACTCACTTGGACAGAGATGTGTCTTTTTTCCCGGTCGCTTTTCGCCCTCCCCCGCGGCCCAACAACTTGGATTGGTGCGGCCTTTCCCGGAGCTTCAGCAGAGGATGCGGCGTGGACTTCTAACATCGCGGAGCCAGAAGGAAGCCTCAAACCGCCGACCTGCTGGCTTTAACGTGGTGTGTCGTGGTTACAAGATTCAGAGTTGGATAAGATGACACAGACACGGAGAATTATTCGTGATGACGAAAAGCCTTTTGTTGCAAACAACTGCTGGGACACTCAGGGAAGACCACTGCCCGCCTGTCCGTTCTCTGACTGCTCTCAGATCCACAGCAACATGCTGCTTTTTATTACAATTTTACAGCTATATCTCCTCTACCTTATCTTGCATCAATCCATCTTCTATTCTGACATTCTCAACTTCAGTGAATACAAGCCTAGTATTTTCAATCTTTCCTCATATGACATAGAAACATAAACAATAGGTGCAGGAGTAGAGGCCATTCGGACCTTCGAGCCTGCACCGTCATTCAATATGATCATGGCAGATCATCCAACTCAGTATCCTGTACCTAACTTCTCTCCATACCCCCTGATTCCTTAAGCCACAAGGGCCACATCTAACTCCCTCTTAAATATAGCCAATTCACTGGCCTCAACTACTTCATGTGGCAGATAATTCCACAGATTTACCACTCTCTGTGTGAATTTTCTTTTTCTCATCTCGGTCCTAAACTACTTCCCCCGTATTCTTAAACTGTGACCCCTTGTTCTGGACTTCCCCAACATCGGGAACAATCTTCTTGCATCCAGCCTGTCCAACCCCTTAAGAATTTTGCAAGTTTCTCTCAGATCCCCCCTCAATCTTCTACATTCTAGCGGGTACAAGCCGAGTCTATCCAGTCTTTCTTCATATGAAAGTCCTGCCATCCCAGGAATCAGTCTGGAGAACCTTCTCTGTACTCCTTCTATGGCAAGAATGTATTTCATCACATTAGGAGATCAAAACTGTACGCAATACTCCAGATGTGGTCTCAACAGAGCCCTATACAACTGCAGAAGAACCGCTCTACTCCTATACTCAAATATTCTTGTTATGAAGGATAACATTAGCTTTCTTCACTGTCTGCTGTACCTGCACGTCAACTTTTAGTGACTGGTGTACAAGGACATTCACGTCTCGATATACCTCCCCCTTAGCTAACCTAACCCCATTGAGATAATAATCTGCCCCCTTGTTTTTGCCTCCAAAGTGCATAACCTCACATTTATCTATATTATACTGCATCTGCCATGCATCTGCCCACTCACTCAACCTATCCAGGTCACCCTGCAACCTCCTAACATCCTCTTCACAGTCACACTGCCCCCAGCTTTGTGTCATCTGCAAACTTGATAGTGTTGCTCCTAATTCCCACTTCCAAATCATGAATATATCTGGTAAACAGTTGCGACCCCAACACCGAGCCTTGTGGCACTCCACTCACCCCTGCCTGCCATTCTGAAAAGGACCCGTTCACTCCTACTCTTTGCTTCCGGTCTGCCAACCAATTTTCTATCCATGTCAACACCCCACCCCCAATACCATGTGCTCTAATTTTAGTCACCAGTCTCCCGTGCGGGACCCAATCAAAGGCTTTCTGAAAGACTAGATACACTACAGCCACTGGCACCCATTCATCCATTTTACTTGTCACATCCTCAAAAAATTCCAGAAGATTAGTCAAGCATGATTTCCCTTTCATAAATCCATGTTGACTTGGACCAATCCTTTTACTGCTATCCAAATGTCCCATTATTACCTCTTTAATTATTGACTCCAGCATCTTTCCCACCACCGAAGTCAGGTTAACTGATCTGTAATTCCCTGTTTTCGCTCTCGCTCCTTTCTTGAAAAGTCGGATAACATTAGCTAAACTCCAATCCACAGGAAATGATCCTGAATATATTGAACGTTGGGAAATGACCAGCAATGCGTCCACTATTTTTAGAGCCACCTCCCTGAGGACCCTGAAGGATGATAAATCCCCTGGGATGCAGACCATCAGGCCCAGAGGATTTATCATCCTTCAGCCCCATTAGCCTACCCAATACTATTTCTCACCTCATGAAAATTTGTTTCTGTTCCAGTACCCCCTTAGATCCTCCGTCCTCCAGCACATATGGGAGATTGTTTGTGTCTTCCTTAGTGAAGAGAGATCCGAAGTACCTGTTCAACTCTTCTGGAATTTCTTTGTTGCCCATATTAGTTTCACCCGTGTCTGCCTTCAAGGGACCCACATTTGACTTTGCTACTCTTTTTTCCCTTAACATATCTAAAGAAGCTTTTATTGTCCTTCTTTATATTCCTGGCCAGCTTCCCTTCGTACTTCATCTTTTCAGCCTGTATTGCCCGTTTTGTTTCCTTCTGTTGTCCTATGAAAGTTTCCCAATCCTCTGGCTTAAGGCTACTCATTGCTGTGTTATACATTTTTTGGTTTTATTCTATCCCTAACTTATCTAGTCTGCCACGGTTGCCTCCTACTCCCCTTAGAATCTTTCATTCTTTTTTGGAATTAAATGATCCTGCATCTTCCGGATTATGCCCCGATAATCCTGCCATTGCTGTTCCACCGTCATTCGTGCTAGGATCTCTTTCCAGTCTACCTTCGCCAGCTCCTCTCTCAGGGCTTCATAGTCCCCTTTGTTCAACTGCATTACTGACACTTCCGATTTAATATTCTCCTTCTCATATTGCAGATTAAAACTAATCATATTATGATCACTACCAAGCGGTTCCTTTACCTCGAGTTATCTTATCATATCTGGTTCATTGGACAACAATAAATCCAGAATTGCATTTTCTCTGGTCGGCTCCATTACAAGCTGCTCTAAAAATCCATCTCGGAGGCATTGTAAAAACTCTATTTCTTGGGGTACTGAACCAACCTGATTTTTCCCAGTCTACCTGCATATTGAAAACCCCCATCACCACAGTGGCACTACCTTTGTTACATGCCAGTTTTAACTCCTGCTGTAACGCACACCCTACATCCGGGCTGCTCTTTGTGGATCTGTAAATAAAACTAATTAACATCTTCTTGCCTTCACAATTCCTCAACTCAATCCACAGTGACTCTACCTCGTCAGTCCCTATGTCTTCCCTGGCAAGAGACTGAATTCCCTACCTCACCAGCAGAGCGACCCTTCCTCTGCCCACCTACCTGTCCTTTCTATAGGTTATATTACCATGAATAGTATGTTCCCAGGCCCGATCCTCCAGCACCCACGTCTCAGTAATCTCCACAATGTCATATCTACCAACCTCCAACTGAGCCTAGAGCTCATCTACTTTACTTCTTATAATTCGCGCATTCATATACAATACTTTTAATTCTTTACGCATCTCATCTTTCGCATCGATCCCTATTACACATGGCCATACTCTCCTATCTCGTTGTGAGCTTCCTTTCCCGTTAATTCTTGGGTCATTAACCATCCCTTACTCTCTTTCCCTTTAACTTCATCCTCGACTATCCCATTTGACATGGGCCAAACACAGGCAGGTGGGACTAGTGTAGATGGGCATCTTGGTCTGAAAGGTTAAGTTGGGCCGAAGGGTCTATTTCCGTGCTGCGTGACTATGCAAGGTTCCCTAAAAGTGGCGATTCAGGTGGACAGGGTGGTGAAGAAAACACTTGCTTTCATGGGCGAGTGGACTGAGCACAAAGGTTGTGGCATCGTTATACATCTGTACATCTCGTTGGTAAGACCACACTTGGAGTACTGTACACAACTCTGGTCACCAAGCCACAGGAAGGATGCCATTGTATTGGAAAGGGTACAAACGAGATTCACCAGGAATGTTACCTGGGCTGGCAGACTTGATATGGGGAGAGGTTGGATAATCTGGGGCCTTTTCTTTTGGAGAGTGGGAGGATGAGGTGTGACCTTATTGAGGTGTACAAGTTCACGAGGAGCATGATTTAAACTACCATTCACAAGTACGGTATGTGCCGCAATAAGCACCGGCTCTGACATCCACCATCATGAAGTGCTTTGAGAGACTGGTAGTGGCGCATATTAACTCCAGTATCCCAGCCAGCCTTGATACATTAAAGTTTGCTCATCAACGCAGCCGGTCTCTAGCAGTGACCATCTCCCGGCCCTAAACCCATTTCTGTAATACACGGACAACAAGGTGGCATAGAAACATAAGATATAGTTGCAGGAGTAGGCCATTCGGCCTTTCCAGCTTGCACCACCATGCAATATGATCATGGCTGATCATCCAATATCAGTACCCCGCTTACTGCTTTCTCCCTATATGCCTTGATTCCGTTAACCCTTAGAGCTAAATCTAACTATCTCTTGAAAACATCAAGGGACTTGGCCACCACTGACTTCTGTGGCAGTGAATTCCACAGATTCACAACTGTGTGAAAACATTTTCCTCATCTAAGTCGCATATAGCCCAGCCTTATTCTTATTCCTAACCGTTATTCTTAGCCCTTATTCTTAAACTGTACCCCTGGTTCCGGAAACCCCCAACATCGCGAACATTTGTCCTGCATCTAGCCTGTCCAATCCCTTAATGTTATATGTTTCTGTAAGATCCCCTCCCATCCGTCTAAATTACAGTGAATATAAGCCCAGTCGCCCCATTCTTTCATCATTTGTCAGTTCCGCCATCCAGGGAATTAAACTGCGAAACCTATGCTGCACTCCTTCAAGAGCAAGAATTGGTATATTAGGAATTGTCCCACGTTAGACTCCTATCTATTGGTAATAGCTCAGCCACCATAATCCCATCCAAACTGATCTTCAAGCTCCTGGAACTAGGAATCAGCTCCACCCTCTGCCACTGGATCTGCAACTTTCTGACGCTTCCAATCGGTGAAGATAGGTGACAGCATCTCATCCGCAATAATCATCAACACTGGTGCCCCGCAAAGATGCGTTCTCAGTCATCTAATACACCCCCTATACACATGACACCAAGTCCAAATGTGGCTCGAATTCCATCTACAAGTCTGCAAACGGCAACACTGTGGTGGGATGAATCACGACCAATAACGGGATGGAGTACAGGGTATGTCATAAGGTCATCAGTGATTGCAGTAGAATTAGGCCATTCGGCCCATCAGGTCTACTCCGCAATTCAATCATGGCTGATCTATCTCTCCCTCCTAGCCCCAATCTCCTGCCTTCTCCCAATAACATCTGGTACCTGTACTAATCAAGAATCTATCTAACTCTGCCTTCGTAATATCCATTGACATGGCCTCTAGTGTGGCAACGAACTCCCCAATTTCACCACGTTCTGATTAAAGATATTTCTCATGTCTTTCCTATAAATTCACTACCATTAACTGTGTAGATCCTCCCCATGTTATACTTCCCAAAATGCAATACCTCACAATTCTCTGCATAAAATTCCACCAACCATTCCCCAGCACACTTGGCCAATCGATCAAGACCCTACTGCAATTAATCACAACTATCTTCACTATCTGCAAAATCACCCACTTTTGTATCATCTGCAAACTTGTTAAACTTGCTCTGTAAGTTCTCATCCAAATCATTGATGTAGATGACAAACAGTAACGGGCCCAGCACTGAACACTGAGGCACACCACTAGTCACGGGCCTCCAGTCTGAGAAGCAACCTTCCTTCCACCATCTCCCTCTGTTTCCTTCCCCGAAGCCACATTTGAATCCATTCAGCTATCACTCATTGTAACTATATAATGGTACGAACTAAAAGGTACTATGGCAAACTCTAAGGAACATTTAGAGAGGTGCATGGACAGACAGGCCATTTATAGGAATATGGGGATGGGACATGTTGGCCGGTGTGGGCAGGCAGGCAGGGTGGGCTAAAGATGCTGTGAGATTCTATGTCTCTATGGCTCTAAAACTGGAGGGTGTGTGCGTGCACAAATAGTGCAGTACGATATTCCTCACTTGGACATGGATCTCTGTGCTGGGATCGTAGAACAGATTAATTTTAAGACAAACCCGTTTAATCACACTTTTTAACATCATGAGTACAGCAGTTTGTCCAATGGTCACACATGGATAGGCAACCTGCAAACATGTCCAATCTTCTACAGTGGGTCAGCACAAGGCAAATGTTGTCAGTGTTTCCACTGGTGAAAATAGTAGTGTGCGACAGAACTGGGAACTGGTTGTTATTTCAAATGTTTGACTATAAAGGGTTAACTGAAGTTCAGTATCCATAATTAATCTCATCTGTAATGAGCACTAACTCCATCTTGCTGTGCTCTCCACGCTGGTAAACACGGCACGTGAAGATGCATTAACTTGTTCTTTTCATCTTAATTGACAGTGGTTAGACATACTAATTGCCTCTCTCCGGGATGCAATGGAAAGAAAAACATATAATGTGGAAAATTAAAGTGTAGCTTCAGATCTGAGAAAATGGTAGTTAAGTAATGGTGCCGTATCCTTCGTCCAGTGGGAATAATAGCTCTAGCCATTAAACATTTTATTGAAGTGCTTGTTTATCAAGTAATTCAAGAGAGCATATCGCCCATCATGCAGTGTAAAGCTGGTACTGGTAGAACTGGGTGACGAATGGGCAAAAATATGAGATAGGTAGATCTCTCCTAATCTTTCATTTCTTATTACTTTTTCTTTTTCTTTCAATCTTTTAACTTCTCACCTCTGTCCTTTATTTTTTTTTTACTTTCTGTTTCTACTTGCTTGTCTATCTATTCCGACACTCTTTATTTCTCTTTTCTCTCACTGTTCTTTTATTATTGCAGAAGTTGTACAAGAATGAAAATACTTAAGTACCAGACTACTGTACTTACTTCTAACAAATAAAACAAACAAAAAAAAAAAAAAAAAAAACTGGTAGAAAGTGAAATCAACACTTCAATGAGCAGCAGGGACATTATTAAAAATGACCAATTTATTGGACAGGCAATTGTATGATGTTTTCCTCTTAATCTGTATCTTTGAGAAATGTGGACACCTGTTGATGTTTTATTCATCTGATTCAAGGCGAGGTGGCGACTAAATACCCAAAGAGTTGTCAGGTCACCGTTTAAAAGTGTTTATTTGTTAGTGCTGTACCTGGCGCAAACTTCACACACAGGTTTACCGTGTTTCATAGAGAGGGATAGTGCACTTTAGTTCATCTGAACTATTCCCAATGGCCGGGATCGCACTACTTGTGCCCCGTGTTCAAGAGACAAGAAAGAGGAAGACAATGCAGAGCAGTAGGTGACTCATGAGCTGGTGCAGGGGGTGGGGGCTTCAAACATAGAGTCATACAGCATGGAAACAGGCCCTCTGACCCAACTTCTCCATGCCCATGCCCCATACACTCGTACTACAGCCTGTGTTTGACACATATCCCTGTAAACCTGTCCTGTCCATGTACCTGTACACATTGATGTCTTCTTCTTCTGGCGTATGGCGTGCAGAGCCTAATGCTTTAGGACAATTTGTTCAACCTGATATTCCATTTGTGCACGCCAGGTTGATTGCATTTGTTGAAACAGGGCGTACCACGTAGAGTTTGCAATCTTTATCCCCACACTCCTCCCCCTCTCTCGCCCCATACTCCCCCACCTCCCCTGCTGTCTAACAGAGCCAGAATTGGTCTCCATGTCCCGACCGCTGCTGCAATGTTCCCCCGAGGGGCCGTCACCCCAATAATATGCAGAAGGCAGTGCTTGTAGGAGAGGGGGAGAGCCGCAGAGAGACCTGCACTACCCGCTGCCTCTTCTGACGGCCACCCGTGTGGCTGAACTTCATTGTGATAATGGCTGATCATCCACAATCAGTAACCCATGCCTGTCTTCTCCACATACCCCTTGATTCTGCTAGCCCAAGAGCTATATCTAACTATTTTAAATGCATCCGCTGAATTGGCCTCTGCTGCCTTCTGTGGCAGAGAATTCCACAAATTCACAACTCTCTGGGTGAAGTTTTTTTTTTCATCTCCGACTTCACCGTGTGAACCCACGCTGCACTGCCTCAATAGCAAGGATGTCTTTCTTCAAATTAGGAAATGAAATTCACATAATACTCCAGATATGGTCTCAGCAGGGCCCTATCCAACTGCAGAAGGACCTCTTTATTCCTATACTCAAATCCTGTTGTTATGAATGCCAACATTTCATTTGCTTCCTTCACTGCCTGTTGTACCCGTATCTTTACTTTCAGTGGTAGCCCTTGCTGTCTCCTCCCCTTCTCAGCTCTCCCTCAGCCCACTGGCTGCTCCCGTTCCTTTCTTCTTCCCCCGCCCCCCCCCCCTATCCTGCATCAGTCTGAAGAAGGGTTTTGGCCTGAAACGTTGCCTATTTCCTTCGCTCCATAGATGATGCTGCCTCCGCTGATTTTCTCCAGTAATTTTGTCTACCTTCAATTCTCCAGCATTTGCAGTTCCTTCTTGAACACTTTCCTTTCAGTGCCCGGTGCACAAGGACATCCAGGACTCGTTACTCTTCCCTTTTTCATCTGGTTCTGGACTCCCCCAACAAAGGGAACAGGTTTCCTGCCTCTAGCATGTCAAAACCCTTAATAATCTTATATGTTTCAAAAAGATATCCTCACATCCTTCAAAATCCCAGGGTATACAAGCCCAACCGCTCCATTATATCAGCATATGACAGTCCCACCATCCCGGGAATTAACCTTGTGAACTTACGCTGCACTCCCTCAACAACTTCTGTTTTCTGTACTAATCAGGAATATTTCCACCTATGCTTTACAAATATCCACTGACATGGCCTCCACAGCCACCTGTGGCAAATAATTCCACAGATTCACCTCCCTCTGACTGAATACATTCCTCCTCCTCTCCTTCCAACATGAACATCCTTTAATTCTGAGGTTATTCCCTCTAGTCCTCGACTCAGCCACTAGAGGAACCATCTTCTCCACAGTCACTCTATCAAAGCCTTTCACTGTTCTGTATGTTTCAATGAGATCCCGCCTCATTCTTCTGAACTCCAGCGAGTACAGGCCCAGTGTCGCCAAACGCTCATCATAGTTTAACCTACTGATTCCTGGGATATTTCTTGTAAACCTCCTCTGGACCCTCTCCAGAGCCAGCATATCCTTCCTCATATAACCATATAGACCATATAACAATTACAGCACGGAAACAGGCTCTCTCGGCCCTTCCAGTCCGTGCCGACCATTTGTTTTCCCCTAGTCCCATCTAGCTGCACTCAGACCATACCCCTTCCCGTCCATATACCTATCCACGTTACTTTTAAATGTTAAAATCGATCCTGCCACCACCACTTCTGCTGGAAGCTCATTCCACACAGCCACCACCCTCTGAGTAAAGAAGTTCCCCCTCACGTTACCCCTAAACTTCTGTCCCTTAATTCTCATGTCATGCCCTCTTGTTTGAATCTTCCCTGCCATCAATGGGAAAAGCTTATCCACGTCAACTCTGTCTATCCCTTTCATTATTTTAAATACCTCAATCAAGTCCCCCCTTAACCTTCTGTGCTACAAAGAATAAAGACCTAACTTGTTCAACCTTTCTCTGTAACATAGTTGCTGGAACCCAGGCAACATTCTAGTAAATCTCTCTGCACTCTCTCTATTTTGTTGACATCCTTCCTATAATTAGGCGACCAACATTGTACACCATACTCCAGAATTGGTCTTACCAATGCCTTGTACAAATTTAACATTACTTCCCTACTCCTATATTCAATGCTCTGATTTATAAAGGCCAGCACACCAAAGGCTTTCTTTGCCACCCTATCAGCATGTGATTCCACCTTCAGGGAACTATGCACAGTTATTCCAAGATCTCTCTGTTCCACAACATTCCTCAATTCCCTACCATTTATCATGTTCGTCCTATTTTGATTTGTACTGCCAAGATGTAGCACTTCACACTTATGAGCATTAAACTCAATCTGCCATCTTTCAGCCCACTTTTCCAAATGGCCCAAATCTCTCTGTAGACTTTGAAAATCTACTTCATTATCCACAACACCACCTATCTTAGTATCATCTGCATACTTACTTATCCAATTTTCCACCCCATCATCCAGATCATGGATGTACATGACAAACAGTGGACCCAACACAGATCTCTGAGGCATCCCACTGGTCACCTGCTTCCAACCTGACAAACAGCCATCCACCATTACTCTCTGACATCTCCCATTCGGCCACTGTTGAATCCATCTTGCTACTCCGCCATTAACACCCAAAGATTGAACCTTCTTAACCAACCTTCCATGGGGAACCTTGCAAAAGGCCTAACTGAAATCCATATAGACAACATCCACTGCTTTACCCTCATCAATTTCCCTAGTAACCGCTTAAACACTTATATCTAAAATAGGCTAAGATCTGGATGACCCAGGATCATTTAGAGCTATAGCTCTTTTAAATACTGATCAAAAGATATTAACTAAAATATTAGCACAAAGGCTAAGCACAGTTATTAATGAATTAATTCACCCCGATCAAACAGGATTTATACCAAAACGATATTCCTCATATAACTTGAGACGGTTATTCAATATTATATATTCGAAAAGAGGTATTAAAACAGATCTAGTAGTTATCTCGTTAGATGCAGAGAAAGCCTTCCATCAGATGGAATGGTCCTATTTGTTTTCGGTTATGGAAACTTTTAAATTGGGAGAGAAGTTCATTACTTGGATCAAATTATTATATGTTAACCCAACAGCTAGAATAATAACAAATCAAATGTTATCAACTAAATTCAATTTATCTCGAGGCTGTAGACAAGGTTGCCCTTTATCCCCCCTACTGTTTGCACTTGCAATAGAACCGTTAGCTCAGAGGGTGAGATCACATCCTGAAATATATGGGTATCATACTAGAGATACTAAAAATAAAATCTCCTTATACGCGGATGATGTATTACTTTATATCACAAAACCAGAAATTAGTATCCAAAATTTGTTAAAATTAATAACTGAATTCGGATCTTTTTCATGATATAGTATCAATTGAAATAAAAGTGAACTTATGCCAATAACGGTAAATAACTTACACATATTACAACAATTTCCTTTTAAGATAACAAATGAAAAAAATAAATATCTTGGAATTTATGTAACAAAAAGATTTGATTATTTATTTAAATCTAACTTCCCACTACTATTGAATAAATTAAATAAGAATATTTTACATTGGAAAACTACCTATTTCAATGTTAGGTAAAATTAATATAATAAAAATGATTTTTCTTCCACAATTATTATATCTTTTCCAATTAATTCCGATATATCTTCCAAAAAAATTCTTTAAGAAGGTGGACTCCCTAGTTACTAACTTTATCTGGGATTATAAGAGCCATAGAATAAATACAAAATCATGTATGTAAATTAAAAATAAATGGAGGTTTAGCACTACCAAACTTTATGTTTTATTACTGGACAGTTAATATTAAAAATATGAATTTTTGGTTAGAAGAGACAGATAACCAACCAATTTGGTTAAATATGGAAAAAGAAGATTATTCTCCTTTTGAAATTAGTTCAATAATATTCGCTAATATTAATTTAGCTAAGAAAGTCTGTAGTGAAAACCCGATAATAGAAAGTGGAATACGTATTTGGAAACAAATAAAGAAAACATTAAAACTGAAATCTATACCACTTGCCCTTACCATTGTAAATAACGTTACATTTAAAACTTCAATGATGGATAAAAGCTTTTTACAATGGAAATTATTAAGATGGGTGATCTCTATAAGGAAAACTCTTTCCTTTCGTTTCAAGAATTACAACAAATTTATGGACTACATTCTAAAGATTATTTTAGATATTTACAAATCAGAGACTATGTAAAATCAAACACACAGGAACTTAGAAATAGAAAGACAGAAATTTTAGATGAATGTCTAAATAAACATCCGACCACAGAAACATTGATTTCATATATATATATAATATCCTATTGGAAAATGATGTCCCATCAACAGAAATATATAGACAATCTTGGAAAAACGAATTAGGTCAAATTATAAGACCAGAAGTATGGGACGAAAGTTTACAACACATACACTATTGTTCGTTAAATGCTAGACACTCTCTTATGCAGTTTAAAATACTACATAGACTACATTATTCAAAATCCAAACTACATAACATCTTTCCAAAAGTATCTCCCATATGTGATAAATGTCAACATTAAGAAGCTAATCTGACACACTCATTTACAAATTGTGTAAAAATGACAAAATTTTGGATAGAAATATTTAGGATAATTTCGAATGTTGTTAATATGAATCTGACCCCTGACTCAAAGTTAATAATACTAGGTATACTGGAAACAGACCAATTAATAACAACGAATCAAAGAATCTTTATTGATTATGGTTTAATAATTGGGAAAAAATTAATACTAACATTCTGGAAAGGTCCTACATCCCCCACAATCAAAATGCAGAATACAGAAATGTCGGAGACACTCCATCTGGAAAGATTGAGGCTGGTCCTAAACAGGGGCATAAAGATTCTGTACTCTTTCAATTTCCCCTTTAAATGTCCTCCATTTCTCTTCTACATCCTTCCCATGAAACAAAGTGCCCCAATTCACTCCTTTAAAATCCTTACGCATTCCCTCAAAGTTAGCCTTTCTCCAATCAAAAATCTCCACCCTAGGTCCAGTTCTGACTCTCTCCATAATTATATTGAAACTAATGGTATTGTGATCACTGGTCCCGAAGTGCTCACCAACGCATACCTCCGTCACCTGACCCGCCTCATTTCCTAACAGGAGGTCCAGCACTGCCCCTTCTCTGGTCGATACCTCGATGTACTGCTGCAAAAAACTATCCTGCACACATTTTACAAACTCCAAACCATCCAGCCCATTTACAGAATGTGTTTTCGCAGTCTATTTTTGGGAAAAAATTGAAATCTCCCACAATCACTACCTTGTGCTTACTACTAATATGTGCTTTCTCCTTACATATTTGCTCTTCCAATTCTCGCTCCCCATTTGGCGGTCTATAGTACACCCCTAAAAGTGTTGCTACACCATTCCCACTTCTCATTTCCACCCAAATAGCCATCCCTAGACGAGCCCTCTAATCTATACCCTGCCAAAGCACTGCTGTAATATGTTTCTCTGACAAGCAATTGCAACACCTCCCCCTCTGCTCCCTCCAATTCTATCACACCTGAAGCAACAAAATCCTGGAATATTTAGTTTCCAATCACAGCCCTTCTGCAACCATGTTTTCAGTGCTTGCCACAACATCATATTTCCAGGTGTCAATCCAGGCTCTATGTTTCATCTCACCTTACTTACAATGCTCCTAGCATTAAAATATACACATTTTAGAAACCCACCATCCCTTATTCTCTGTCTATTATCGTTTTCATCTTTCTCGCCTACATTTTGGGTCCGAGTGCTTCCCTTCTCTGCCTCTTGCCCCACACCCTGACCCCTAGCCTCCTCTACCGAGTCCCTCCCCCCAGCCTTTCTAGTTTAAAGTCTCCCCAGTAGCCTTGGCAAATCTCCCTGCCGGGATATTGGTCCCTCTCGGGTTCAAGTGCAACCCGTCCTTTGTGTACAGATCATGCCTTCCCCAAAAGAGGTCCCAGTGATCAAGAAACGTGAATCCCTGGCCCTCTGCACCAGTCCCCTCAGCCACGCATTTTATCCTCCACCTCATTTCATTCCTACTCTCACTGTCACGCGGCACAGGCAGTAATCCTGAAATCTTTACCCTTTTGGTCCTTCTCCTTAACTTTCCCCCCAACTCCCTAAATTCTCCCCTTCAGGACCTCGTCACTTTTTCTGCCTATGTCATTTGGTACCTATGTGTACCACAACATCAGGCTCCTCTCCCTCCCTTATCAGAATCTTTTGGAAACGTTCTGACACATGCGAGACCCTGGCACCAGGGAGGCAAACTACCATCCGGGTCTCCCGACTGCGTCCACAGAATCGCCTATCCAACCCCCTAACTATAGAGTCCCCTGTTACAATTGCCCTCCTCTTTTTGCTACCCTTCTGAGCATCAGGGCCGGTCTCTGTACCGGAGGCCCGGCCGCTGTTGCTGCCCCCCCAGCTAGGCTGTCCCCCTCCAATCGTACTCAAACCCGAGTACCTATTTTCCAGGTGTACGGTCACAGGGGTACACTCTAGCCCCTGCCTCTGCCCCTTGCCCTTCTTAACTGTGACCCACTTGTCTACCTCCTGTGGTCTGGGAGTGGAAAGCTATGAGGCTGCAGTGTGACTTGCATAGGTTGGGTGTTTGGGCTGATGCATGGCAAATGCAGATAATGTGGATCAATGTGAGGTTATCCACTTTGGTGGCAGGAGGGCAGATTATTATCTGAATGGTATCAGATTGGGACAAGGGACGGTGCAACATGACCTGGTGTGTTTATACATCAGTCACTGAAAGTAAGCATGCAGGTACAGCAGGCAGTAAAGAAAGCCAATGTTGGCCTTCATTGCGAGAGGATTTGAGTTTAGAAACAAGGAGGTCCTACTGTATTTGTACAAGGCCCTGGTGAGACCACACCTGGAGTATTGTGTGCAATTTCAGTCTCCTAATTTGAGCAAGGCCATTATTTCCATTGAGGGAATGCAGTGTAGGTTCACGAGATTAATTCCCGGGATGGAGAGACTGACATATAATGAAATAATGGGTCGACTGGGCTTGTATTCGCTGATGTTTTGAAGGATGAGATGGGGTTTTAAAGAAACATATAACATTCTTAGAGGATTATGCAAGGTAGATGATGAAAATATGTTCCCGCTGTTGGGAGAGTCTAGAACCAGGGGTCACAGTTTAAGAATTTGGACTGAGAAGACATTTTTAACCCAGAGAGATGTGAATCTGTGGAAGTCTCTGCCACAGAAAGCAGTGGAGGTCAAACCACTGGGGGTTTTCATGATTGAGTTAGCTTCATGATTGATTCATGATTTAGCTCTTCGGGCTAAGGGATTCAAGGAATTTGGGGAAAAAGCAGGAACGGGTACTGATGTTGGATGCTCAGCCATGATAGTATTGAATGGCCGTTCTGACAAAGGGCCGAATGGCCGACTCCTGTACATATTTTCTATGGGGCCCATGCAATCACAGTGGGTAAAATCAGGAGGTGGCCCTGGAAATCTGGTGATCGTTGCACAATGTTCTATTGACTCTGGATCAGTTCCCGTGGACTGGAGGGGAGCTAATGTAACGTCACAGTTTACGAAAGGAAGGAGAGAGAAAGGGGGGGGGGGGGGGGGAGGGGGGGGGGGAAGGGCACCATACACAATTAGCCTGAATTCTGGTAGTGGGGAACATGTTTTGAGTCCCCCTCCCTCTACCCACTACCTCTCCCCCACTACCACTCCCCCTCATTCCCCCTCCACCTCTCCCACCTCCCCCTCCGTCTCGCTCTCCCCTACCCTCTTCCTCTCCCTGTCCCTCCCCCCTTCCTCTTCACCCTACCCTTCTCCACCTTTGCCTCCTCCCTCCCCCCTCTCTCCCACCCCTCCCCTAACTCCCTCCTCCAACTCCTCTGCCTCTGCCCCCTGCCCCTCGCACCCTCTCCCCGCCACTTCTTCCCACCCACTGCCGTCCCTCAGGGGGCCCGCCACCTGCCCCTCCTGAGCCCACACTCTGACCTACCTTTCTGCCCGTCCGTCCGTCTCCCCCCTCCCTTACTTGTCCCCTCCCATTCCCTCTCCCTCCGGCTCCCACTCTCCCCCTCAACCCCTTCCCTCTGCCCCATTTTCCTCTCACCCTTCCCTTACCACCTCAGTCCCTCCCTCCACCCCCTCCCTCTGCCCCTCTCCCCTGTCCACCTCCCCGTACGCTTCCCCTTTCCTGCTGCCCTCCCCCGTCGCTCTTCTTGTTGGAAATATCCAGTGAGTCGGTCCTCCATATTGCCTTCTGCGGCAGCAGTACAATTCCAGAGCTTTTCACACATTCGGACGTGAAAAAATGTTTTATGCATCTCGGGTACCCTCTCCTCCCTTTCAAACCTAAATGACCTGCCCCTTATTCTTAAAACATGACCCCCTGTTTCCGGCCTCCCCCAACGATCGGAAACATATTTCCTGCTTCTAGCCTTTGTGTTTTTTCTTTCCAATCCCTTTACATCTGTATATGTTTCCAATAGAATCCACTCTGATCCGTCAAATTCAGTTCCAGTTGACCCATTCTTTCATCACTTTGTCAAACAAACACATTCTGGGAATTAAGTCATGTCAAGTCCTCCAAGTCACTTTTACTTTCCTAAAGCCCACATTTTTTTTAAAAAACAAACTCTCGTTGGCCACAGTCAGTTTTACATTGGTGGAATGTAGTAGTAACGTTTATACAACAAGTGGTTCATGATTAAATACAAATATCACTACAGACTATATCCCTCGCTCAGAGGACGTCTCCAAGAAAGGCTTTGAGAGTAGAATGAGGGATGAGTTTCCTCGATTGCTCTGTTAAAAGGAATGGATGGAGTGGGGGCAGTTCTGATGGGGAAGAGTGGAGAAGCGATGGACTGTTCCACCAGTGTGATCTAGGGAGCTGCACGCAAAAAGGCACGGCTTCGGTTGCCATGAGCTTGTATGCCCTAGGAGTCTGCGCGGCGTTGTTCACAGTCCTCATCCCCAAGTCGGCACGATTCGGTCTTCGGCTTTGATGGGACCTGGATGGTGTACTGCGAGTGGGTAGGCAGACTTTTGATGTAAGGTTGGGGCAATCGGGCCCCCGTTAAAGGCTTTGTAGACATAGAGGTGTTGATCTTGAAATTTATCGGAACTGCACAGGGAGAGTGCCAGTGGAGCGATGCCAGGATCGGCATGATGATGTGGAGCCTTTTTTCGGTGTCGCGCGTGTCTGAGAGTCTCGCTTCTGTGTGGACGTTTGGTTGGTCTGTATTTTGGACCAGTGGCAGGCGGGACAGGGAAGTGGTATGATGGCTTGATGCCAGTGGGGGGGTGTAAAGGTAGTGTTTGCAGTAAATCTAGGCGGGAGGAGATTTCATGTGGTCGAGGATGATCTTTTCGAGGCCATCAAAACTGGAGGAATTGTTTTATTTTAGTCATCGTCTGAAGCTTGAAGAAGCTGGCTTTTACCACGGCATTGACTTGTTTGTTAAAATTTCAATGCTGAGTCAAATATCACGCCACGGTTTTGACGTGAGCTTTGAGGTTAGTGGTGTGGTAGAAGGCTTCAATGGCTGCCTGCTGTCATTTTGTTTGGAGTCCGAGGTGGCTGTGGGGAAGGATGTCCACAGACTTATCTCGTTTAGTTGGTGGACGTTCTGGGCCATTCCAACACTTTATATCCTCGAGGCAACGGAATACGGTTAAAGCAGATTTGATTAACCTGGTGTACCCTACCAGCTGCACTTCTCAATAGCAGGAATTGCTGTGTTAGGAATCGTCATACGTTAGACTCATATCTAATCGCTATATTCTCTGCCTTCAACACCATATTCCCATCCCAAACTTGATCTCAAGTCCTAGTCCTGAGGAGGATTCAGCTCCACCTCTGCACTGGAATTCCCCCCTCCCCCCCTTTAAAACATTCTGGACCCTTTTCTCCAAGCGGTGAAGATAGGGGGGGGCTGGCTGGACACTGTACCAAATTAAGAACCTATCTATCCTCTGCCTTGGTATTATACACTGAACTTGGCCCCTATTGTGGCAAAACATTCCACAAATTACCACCCTTTCTGGAATAGTAGTCATTTCTCATACCTTATCCCAAAAAAAATACAACAATTTTATCTGAGGCGCTTATGGCCTCTAGTGCTAAAACTCTCCCACTAGTGGAAACTATCCTGTCACACCACTCTATCAAGTCTTATCTCAATTTTTCTATGTTTCAATGAGGTTCCCCCCACCCCCTCATTTCTAATCTAAACTCAGTGAGTACAGGCCCAGTGCCGTCAAAGGCTCATCGTGGTTGTGTCGAAGACATAACTCTTCAATATAGACTCGTGTAGGACTGGATTCACCGTCAGCAGTGAGTATATTTTATAGCACGAAGGAGAGAAGTGTCACAATGTGATAGGGCTGTGTGACCCAATCAGTCTAAAACTAAGTTGCTGCATGCCAGAGCAAGTTTTCCACCAACAAGATAATTAGTAACTGGAAGTACAAGGGTGAGGTAGTTTGATATGTAAATTGACAGAATCTTTACTTTTACTTTACATTACATAAAAGTGGAGACTCCTGTCTTTGGCTCCGTAGCAATATCGGAGTAACGAGGGGGGTTAGTGGGGAGTTTTTGGAAGGGGTTGGATTGGGATATTAATATCGCTGGTTTGAGGAGGTGGTGAATTCGTCGCTCCTCCCAGTGTGTGTGTGTGCAACTTTACGCGCTGCGCGCGCTCGTGACAAATATATGTGTGGATATGTGAAAGGTCAGTCCTGTGCATTTTTCAATAGGTGGGTTTCTTGCTGGTGGTTTCTGAGGCCCGCAAATGAGCTAAGGTCGGACGACAATGAGTGGTGTTAACTGCACGGTAGACAAAAAATGTTGTGGAAACCTCCAGCTGGGTTGGTAAGGCAGACATCTATTGGAGTGAAGGAAATAGGTTGACCTTCTTCACACTGATGTGGGTGCGGGGGGTGTGGGGGGGGGGGGTGTGGGTGGGGAGGAAGAGGCGGAGCAGTGTGGCTGTGGGTGAGGCGTTGATGAGTGGGACAGGTGCGCAGGGGAAGGAGGGAGGGAACGCAGTGGAATACCCCCTCTGAGAACCAATTGAGGAATCCAATGTTCATACGCTTGGCGTGTAACCTACCCAGCGAATTATGAGGACATGCCGCACTCCAATTTCGCGCTGGGGCCGACACTTGGCCCTCCCTCAGATGTTGGATGAGAGTTCGTGTGAGGGCCACCAGAACAGGAAAGGTCGGATTCCCCGGAATGGGGAGGGGCGAGTTGAAAGTGCTGAGTCCTCGTGCGCTCGATCAGTGTTTGGGATATTGCGGATCCGAGCGGCGGGTGTGTTTTGTTGGGTTTTTTTCGTGATAAGCGATCTGCAATGCCTACGGCTTGGTTTCACATCGATGTAGAGCAGCTGACACCTAGAGCAGCGGATTTGCAAAAGATGTGGTTTGGGGAGGTGCAGGTGGGAACCTTATGCACTCACCTGCAAAGACTGCTGTGTCCTTGGATGGAGTGTGAAGGGGGGAAGAAAAAGAAGCGACCAAGTTTCGCCGCATTCGCACGCGAAAGGGAAAGAGTACCAGAGAGGGGGGGGTGGTTTGGGTGGAAGGGACGAACGCGCGCCAGGGCTCGTTGTGGAGGGAGTGTTCTCAGTCTAAAATCCTCCTA
>CM069174.1:319607-566651 GCA_035221665.1 Okamejei kenojei
CATAGAGATATAGTATTGAACAAACCACGGGGCAATCTCTACTGCCATACCTTACTCAAATTACTAAAAAAACACCCAAAACTTATCTTATAAAACTTTACTACTAAATACTCAATCCTAACTCCCAGAATCCCTCACTCCCAGAGCAGAAAATGAAAAATAGTAACCCGGGGTTGACACCCAATCAGCTGCTTCCTGGGTCCTCTTCACCTATCAGCGGCTTCTAAAAAAAAACCCATTCTCCAAATGGAACGTTATGGATTTGGGTAACGCCTCTGGAAAAACACAAGCTCCGCGCTGATTTTAAACTACCGGTCGGGTGTCGCTCCTCCCCCTCTTCACTTCCTCCAACGGCTCCTGTTGGGCCTCTGATAACACAAGCCCGCGCTTAGATTGTAAACCAACGGTCGTGTGTCGCTCCTCCCCCTCCTTCACTTCCTCCAACGGCTCCTGTGGGCCTCTGGAAACACAAGCCGCGCTAGATTTTAAACCTACCGGTAGGGTGTCGCTCTCCTTCCTTCACTTCCTCCAACGGCTCCGTGGCCTCTCTGAAAATGCAAAAGGTTGGGTTTGAAAATGGAAATGGTGTTTATGGTTTGCAAACATGCAAATGGTGTTTGGTTTGGAATATTCAAAATGGTAATTTGGTTTGAAAATGGCTAATTGTGCTTTGGTTTGAAAATGCAAATGAGTGCTTGGTTTGAAAACGCAATGGTGGTTTGGTTAGAAAACTGCAAAAGGAGAATTTGGTTTGAAAAATGCAAAGGATTTGCATTGCAAATGCAAAAATGGTTTGTTTAAAACATGCAAAAGGTGGTTTGGATTGAATAATGCTAATGGTGGTTTGCTTCGAAAATGCAAAAGGTTTGCTTTCAGAACTGCAAAAGGTAGTTTGTTTCGCAAATGCAAAAACCTGGTGTGGTTTGAAAATGCAAAGTGTTTGCTTGTTAAATCGCAAAGTTAGATTGCTTTGAAAATGCAAACGGTGTTTGCTTTGAAAATGCCAAAGGGTGGTTGCTTTGAAAATGCAAAGGGTGGTTTGCTTTTGAAAATGCAAATGCAGGTTTGCTTTGAAGTACAACGGTTTGCTTTGAAAAATGCAACAGAGTTTGGTTTAAAGTGGCAAATATTTAATTGAAAAAAGCAAAAGGTTTTGCTATGAAAGTGCAAAAGGTTAGATTGAAAGTGCAAAGGTATGTTTGGTTTGAAAATGCAAAAAGATTTAATTTTGAAATGCAAAGGGTTTGCTTTAAATTTGCAAGGTTTCTTTGAATATGCAAAAAGTGACGTTTGGTTTGAAAATGCAATAGGTTTGGTTTGAAATGCAAAATATTTGATTTGGAAAAGCAAAAGGTTTGCTTTGGAAAATGGAAAAGGTTTCCTTTGAAAATGCGAAGGAAGTTTGGTTTGAACATGGCAATAGGAGGTTTGGTTTGAAATTGCTAACGGTGCTTTGGTTGAAATGCAAAAACCTTTGTTTGAAATGCAAAGCTTTGGTTTGAAAATGCAACTGGTGGTTTGATTTGAAACGCAAATGGTGGTTAGGTTTGAACTGCAAAAGGAGCTTTGGTTGAAAATGCAGGACGATTTGCTTTGAAATGCAAAAATCTTGCTTTAAAATGCAAAATGGTTTTGCTTTGTAAATGCAAAAAGGAAGTTTTGTTTTAAAGTGCCAATAGGAGGTTGGGTTTGAAATTTGCAAATGTGGTTTGCTTTGAAATGCAAAAGGTTTGTTGAAAAATGGCAAATGGTGATTTGGTTTGAAACGCAAATGGGGGATGGTTTGTTTTGAAACTGCAAAGGAAGAGATTTGGTTTGAACACTGCAGAAAGTTTGCTATGAAGATGCGAAACGTGTTTTGGGTTGAAAATGCAAAACATAGGCTTGGTTGGAAAATGCAAAGGTGGATTGCTTGAAAAAGTGCAAACCGGGTGGGCTTTGCTTTTAAAATGCCCAAAGGTGGTTTGTTTGGAAATGCAAAAGGTGGTTTGCTATGAAAATGCAAAAGGTTTCGTTTGGGAAAGGCAAAATATTTGATTTGAAAAGAAATACGTTTGCTTTGAAAATGCAAAAGGTTTCCTTTGGAAAATGCAAGACGTATGCTTTGAAAGATGCAAAAGGTATTTTGGTTTGAAAAGTGCAATAGATTTGGTTTGAAATGAAAAATATTTGATTTGAAAAAGCAAAGGTTTGCTTTGAAAATGGAAAAGGTTTCCTTTGAAAATGCGAAAGAGAAGTTTGGTTTGTACATGCAATAGGAGGTTTGGTTTGAAATTGCAACGGTGGTTTAAACCATATAACCATTATAACAATTACAGCACGGAAACAGGCCCTCTCGGAGCCCTTCCAGTCCGTGCCGACCATTTGATTGTCCCCTAGTCCATCTACTGCACTCAGACCAAACCCCCATTTCCCTTCACGTCCATATTACCTATCCACTTTACTCTTAATGTTAAAATGGACCTGCCTCCACCACTTCTGCGGAAGTCATTCCACACAGCCACCACCTCTGAGTAAAGTGGTTCCCCTCACGTTACCCCAAACTTGGTGTCCCTTAATTCTACAGGTCATGCCCTCTGTTTGAATCTTCCTACCCTCAATGGGAAAAACGTATCCATGTTAACTCTGTCTACCCCTTTCTTCATTTAAGACCTCAATCAAGTTCCCCCCTTAACCTTCTGTGCTCCAAAGAATATAGACCCTAACTTGTTCAACTTTCTTCTGTAACATAGTTGCTGGAACCTGGCATCAATCTCTAGTAAATCTCCTCTGTACTCTCTCTATTTTGTTGACATCCTTCCTATAACTAGGCACCAAATTGTACACCATACTCCAGAATTGGTCTTAATAATGCCTTGACAATTTTAACATTACTTCCCTACTCCTGATATTTCAATGCTCTGATTTATAAAGGGCAGCACCCAAAGGCTTTCTTTACCACCTATCTACATGCGATTCCACCTTCAGGGAACTATGCCACAGTTCATTCCTAGATCCCTCTGTTCCACAGCAGTTCCTTCAATTCCCTACCATTGCCATGTTTGTCCTATTTTGATTTGTCCTGCAAGGATGCTGCACTTAACACTTAACAGCATTAAACTCCATCTGCCATCTTTCAGCCACTTTTCCAAATGGCCCAAATCTCTCTGTAGGGACTTGAAAATCCTACTTATTATCCACAACACCCACCTATCTAGTATCATCTGCCATACTTACTTATCCAATTTTCCACCCATCAATCCATATCATTGATGTACCATGAAAAAAAACAGTGGACCCAACACAGATCCCTGAGGCCCCCATGGTCACCGGCTTCCAACTGACAAACAAGCCATCAACCATTACTCTCTACATCTCCCATTCAGCCCACTGTTGAATCCATCTTGGCTACTCCGCCATTAACACCCAAAGATTGAAACTTCTTAACCAACCTTCCAGGGGAACCATGGACAAAGGCCTTACTGAAATCCATATAGACAAAACATCCACTGGTTACCCTCATCAATTTCCCTAGTTACCGCTTCAAAAATTCAAGAAGGTTTGTCTAAATGAATTTCAGGCACAAATCATGTTGACTGTGTCCTGATCGACCCTGTTTTCCAGATGCTTATATATATTATCTCTATAGTACCCTTTCCATTATTTGCCCACACTGACGTCAAAACTAATAGGTCTATAATTGCTAGGTTTATTCTTTAAACCCTTTTAACAATGGAACAAACATGCGCAGTACGCCAAATCCTCGGCACTACTCCGTTTCTAATGGGACATTTGAAATATTTCTGTCATAGCCCCTGCTATTTCTACACCAACTTCCCTGAACGTCCTGGGAATATGCTGTCAGGACCTGGTTTGATTTTGGAAAATGCAAAAACTTTTGTTTGAAAATGCAAAAGCTTGGTTTGGAAAATGTAACTGGTGGTTTGATTGAAAACGGCAAATGGTGGTTAGGTTTGAAACTGCAAAAGGAGCTTCTGGTTGAAAATGCAGAGGATTTGCTTTGAAATTGCAAAAATCTTGCTTTGAAAATGCAAAAATTGGTTTGCTTTTTGAAAATGCAAAAGGAAGTTTTGTTTGAAAGTGCAAATAGGAGTTTGGTTTGAAATGCAAAATGGTGGTTTGGTTTGAAAAATGCAAAAGGTTTAGGTTTTGAAACTGCAAAGGGAGATTTGGTTTGACATGCAGAAGGTTTGCTTTGAAAATGCGAAACGGGTTTTGGGTTGAAAATGCAAGCATAGAGCTTAGTTTGAAAATTGCAAAAGGTGGATAGCTTTGAAAATGCAAACGGTGGTTTGCTTTGAAAATGCCAAAGGTGGTTTGCTTGGAAATGCAAAAGGTGTTTGCTTGGAAAAAATACAAAGGTTTCGTTTGGAAATGCAAACTATTTGATTTGAAAAGAAAAACGTTTGCTATGAAATGCAAAAAGGTTTTCCTTTGAAATAATGCCAAAAGGTTTCCTTTGAAAATGCCACGACGTTTGCTTGAAAATGCAAAAGGAATTTTGGGTTTGAAAATGCAAAAGTGGTTTGGTTTGAAATTGCAAATGGTGGTTTGTTTTAAAATGGCCCAAATGGTGGTTTGTTTGAAAATTGCAAGTGGAGGTTTGGTTTGAAATTGCAAAATTGGGTGTGGATTGGCTTGAAATTGCAATAAGATTGTTCGGGTTGAAAATGGGGCAAATGGTGGTTTGGATTGGAAAAGGCAGAGATTTACTTTCATATGCAAAAGATGTTTGGTTGAATACAAAAGGTGGTTTGCTTTGAAAATTGAAGAGGTTTGCTTTCATTATGCAAAAAGGATGTTTGGTTTGAAATGCAAAAAAGTGGTTTGCTTTTTAAATGCATGAAGGTGGATTGCATTGAAAATGCCAAAACGGTGGTTTTGCTTTGAAATGCAAAAGTTTGTTTGCTTTGGAAATGCAAAAGGTGGTTTGCTATGAAATTGCAAAAGGTTTCCTTTGAAAATGTCAAAGATTTGATTTGAAAAAGTAAAAGGTTTGCTTTGAAAATGCTAAGGAAGTTTGGTTTGGAAAAATGCAAAAGGACGTTGGTTTGAAATGCCAAGAGGAGGTTTGTTTGAAATTGCAAATGGTGGTTTTTGTTTGAAAATGCAAAGGTTTGCTTTGCAAATGCAAAAGGATTGGATCGAAATTGCAAAATGGTGGTTTAGTTTGAAAATGCAAATGGTGGTTTGAACACGCCAATGATGGTTTGATTTGAAAACGCAAATGTGGATTGTTTGAAATTGCCAAAAGATTTGCATTGAAAATGCAAATGGTTTGCTTTGAAATGCAAAAGTTTGTTTATTTTTTTTGGGGGGGGGGAAAAAAAAAAAAAAAAATTCAATAGATTTGATTTGGAAAAGCCAAAGGGTTTGCATTAAAAATGCAAAGTTTGGCTTGAAAATGCAAAGGTTTGATTTGAAAAGCAAAAGGAACATTTGGTTTGAAATTGCATATTGGTGGTTTGGGTTTGAAATTTCAAATGGTGGTTTGGTCTGAAAATGCAAAAGGGGGTTTGGTTTCAAAATGCAAAACGTTGCTTTTAAATTGGTCAAAGGTTTTGCTTTGAAATGAAAAAAGGTTTCTTATGAAAATGTAAAAATATTTGATTTGAAAAAAGCAAAAGGTATGCTTTGTAAATGTAAAATGACGTTTGGTTTGGAAATGCAAAAGGAGGTTTGGTTTTAAATTGCAAATGGTGGTTTGTTTGAAAATGCATATGGTGTTTAAGTTGAAAAATGCAAAGAGGAGAGGTGTTGCGCTTTGAAAATGCTCAAATTGTGTTTGGTTTTGAAAATGCAAAGGTGATTTGGGTTTGAAATGCTCAAAATATGGGATGTTTGGTTTGAAAGACATGTCAAAATGGTGTTCGTTTGAAAATGCAAATGGTGGTCTTGGTTTCAAATGTAATATTGTGGTTTGGTTTGATAATGCAAAAGGTTTGGTTTCAAAATGTAAAAGGTTTGTTTTGAAAATGCAAAAGGTGTTTTGGTTGGAAATGAAAATGTTGGGTTTGGTCTGAAAATTGCCAAAAGGAGGATTGGTTTGAATGCAAAAGGTTTGCTTTCAAAACGCAAAAGATTTGCTTTGAGAATGAGAAAGGTTTGCTTTGAAAATACAAAACATTTTTTTTTGAATTCAAATGGTGATTTGGGTTGAAAATGAAAATGATGGTTTGGTTTGGAAAATGCAAATATGGTTTTGCTTTGAAAATGTAAAAGGTTTGCTTTCAAAATTCAAAAGGTGGTTTGCTTTGAAACTGGAAAGGTGGTTTGCTTTGAAAATGGAAAAGGTTGTTGGCTTTCAGAAAATTTAAAAATGTGGTTTGCTTTAAGAAAATTGCCGATGGTGATGATGCTTTCTGACTTCCAGAAGGTCGTTTGCTTTGACAATGCAGAAGGTGGTTTGTTTAGAAATTGAAAATGTTTCCTTCGAAAATTCAAAAGATGGTTTGCTTTGAAAATGCAAAAGGTAGTTTGATTTGAAAATGCATATGTTTGCTTTGAACATGCATATGTTTGTGTTGAAAATGAAAACGGGTCGGTTTGCTTAGAAAATGGCAAACGGTGGTTTGATTTGAAAATCCAAAAGGTGGTTTACTTTGGAAATGCTTCAAGAGTGGTTTGAATAGAAAATGCAAAAGGGTATGCTTTGAAAAATGCAAAGGTGGTTTGATTTGGAATTTGCAAAAGTGTTGCTTCGGAAAATGGCCAACAATGGCAGGTTTGAATTAGGAAAATGCAAATGCGATTTGCTTGAAAATTACAAAAGGTGGTTTGCTTTGCAAAAAGGGTTGGGTTTCATCGAAATGCAAACAGGTTATTTGATAGCAGTGCAACAGAAGTGGTCAATATTTGACTTTTAATCACTTTGCCTATGGACATTAAAAGCAACTGCACTTGCAAATCTTGCATCTTCAAAGCAAACCGCACTTGCGTCTTGCATTTTTAAAGTAAACTGTACGTGCCTTTGCATTTTCAAAGCAGACCACCATTTACAATTAAAAACAGACCACCATTTGCATTTTGCAAAGCTAACCCACCATTTGCATTTTCAAAGCAAACCACCATTTGCTTTTTCAAAGAAACTTTTGCATTGTCAATTGCAAACCCATGATTTGCATTTCAAAGAAAACCTTTTTGCATTTGTCAAAGCAAACCATTCTTTGCATTTCAAAGCATACCACCTTTTGCATTTTGTAAGCAAACCACTTTTGCATTTTCAAAACAACCACTTTTTTCCATTTTCAAAGCAAACCACCTTTTTGCATTTTCAAAGCAAATATGGCCAAGATTGACAGGCAATTGATTCTTTAAAGGCGTGGCAGTGGATGTGCAATGGAAGCAAATAAGGGAATGCATTGGAATGAATTACAACAATTGTTCATCCAGTTTGCATAAAGAATAAACAGGGAAGGTAGTGCATCCGTGGAATAACAAGGGAAAATCAGGGAGAGTATCAAAACAAAGATGAAGCATACAAAGTAGCCAGAAACAAGCAGCCTACCAGAGGACTGGTGAGAAATTCAGAGTTAAGCGAGCGAGGACAAAGTGTCTTATTTAGGAAAGGGAAAATAGATTATAACAGAAAATAATGGCAGGGAACATAAAAAGTGACTGCAAAAGTTTTTTATAGATATGTGAAGAGAAAGAGGTTAGTTAAAACAAATGTAGGTCACTTGCAGTCGGAAACAGGTGAATTGATCATGGGGAACAAGGACATGGCAGACCAATTGAATAACTACTTTGGTTCTGTCTTCACTAAGGAAGACATAAATAACTTATGGGAAATAGCATGGGACCGGGGGACAAATAAAATGGAGGAACTGAGTGAAATATAGGTTAGTGGTGTTGGGTAAATTGAATGGATAGGATAAAGGCCGATAAAATCCCTGGACAGATAGGCTGCATCCCAGAGTACACAAGGATGTAGCCACAGAATTACTTGATGCATTAGTGATAATTTTCAAAACTCCCTAGATTCTGAAGTAGATCCTGAGGATTGGAGGGGTTGCTTAATGTAACCCACTTTTTGAAAAAGGATTGGGAGAGAGAAAAAAGTTTGGAAATTACAGACCAGCTACACTCTAACATCGGTAGTGGGGAAATGCTAGAGTCAATTATTAAAGAAGGGATAGCAGCACATTTGGAAAGTGGTGAAATCATTGGAAAAGTCAGCATGGATTTACCCAAAGGTAATTCATGTCTGGACGAAATCTCATAGGGATTTTTCGAGGATGTAACATCTCGAATTTCTCTGCCACAGAAGGTTGTTGAGGCCAGTTCGTTGGCCATATCTAAGAGGGAGTTGGATGTGGTCCTTGTGGCTGAAGGGATCAGGGGGTATGGAGAGAAGGCAGGTACAGGATATTGAGTTGGATGATCAGCCATGATCATATTGAATGGCGGTGCAGGCTCGAAGGGCCGAATGGCCTGCTCCTGCACCTAATGTCTATGTTTCTATGTCTATGTAACTAGTAGAGTGGATAAGGGAGAACCAGTGGATGTGTTATATCTAGACTTTCAGAAGGCTTTCGACAAAGGTCCCACACAAGAGATTAGTATACAAACTTAAAGCACACGGGTTCAGCATTGATGTGGATAGAGAACTGGCTGGCAGGCAGGAAGCAAAGGGTAGGAATAAACGGGTCATTTTCAGAATGGCAGGCAGTGACTAGTGGGGTACAGCAAGGCTCAGTGCTGGGACCCCAGTTGTTTACAATATATATTAACGATTTGGACGAGGGAAGTGAATGCAACATCTCCAAGTTTTCGGATGACACGAAGCTGGGAGCAGTGTTAGCTGCGAGGAGGATGTTAGGAGGCTGCAAAGTGACTTGGGTTGACTGGGCGAGTGGCAAAATGCATGGGCAGATGCAGTATAATGTGGACAAATGTGAGTTTATCAATTTTGGTGGCAAAAAGAGGAGGGTAGACTATTATCTGAATGGTGGCCGATTACGAAAGGTGGAGATGCAATGAGACCTGGGTGTCATGGTACACCAGTCATTGAAAGTAGGCATGCAGGTGCAGCAGGTAGTGAAGAAAGCGAATTGTATGTTTGCATTCATAGCAAAAGGATTTGAGTATAGGAGTAGGGAGGTTCTACTGTAGTTGTATAGGGTATTGGTGAGACCACACCTGGAGTATTGCGTTTTGTGTACTGTTTTGGACTCCAAATCTGAGGAAAGATATTTCTTGCCATTGAGGGTTACAGATAAGGTTCACCAGACTGATTCCTGGGATGTCAGGACTTTCATATGAGGAAAGACTGGATAGACTCGGCAACTTGTACTTGCTACAATTTAGAAGATTGAGGGAGGATCTTATAGGGAACCTCATCTACTTATACAACCTTTGCTATTCAAACATACAAATCGAACTACACCTGGAAGGTGTTGTACAGGCTAGTTGCCAGGAAGATTGTTCCCAATGTTGGGGAGGTCCAGAACAAGGGGTCACCGTTTAAGGATAAGGGAGACTTCCTTTTGGACCGAGATGAGGAAAACATTTGTCACACAGAGCGTGGTGAGTCGCTGGAATTCTCTGCCACAGAAGGTAGTTGAGGCCAGTTCATTGGCTATATTTAAGAGGGAGTTAGATGTGGCCCTTGTGGCTAAAGGGATCAGGGGGCATGGCGAGAAGGCAGGTACAGGATACTGAGTTGAATGATCAGACATGATCATATTGAATGGCGGTGCAGGCTCGCAGGGCCGAATGGCCTACTCATGCACCTATTTCCTATGTTTCTATGTTTCTAAATCACCGTTTGCATTTTCAAAACAAACAACCATTTGCATTTTCAACACAAACCATTTGTATTTTCAAAGTAAATCTTTTGCATTTTCAAAGCAAACCATTTGCATTTTCAAAGCAAACCCTTTGCTTTTCCAAAGCAAACCACCTTTTGTAATTTCAAAGCAAACTGCAATTGGCATTTTCTAATCAAACCGCCATTTGCATTGTCGAAGCAAACATTTTGCATTTTCGAAATAAACCTCCTTTGCATTTTCGAAATAAACCTCCTTGACCACTTCCTGTTTGCACTCAGAGTCCCCCTCCAGCTGCTAGGGCCAGAAGATTTTTCCCATCGATCAAAAATAAAAGACTTATTAATGTTTAAAAAATGTTGAGATTCTCTCTACTATCAACCACGCCATGAAGGCCACGCCCCATCCGAGTGGGAGTGGGAGGGGACTATAAACGGAAGCGTGGACGTTCCGTAGTCGCTGCAAGATGGGGAGGGAGAGGTAACGACCTCTTAGTCTGAGCTGTGAATAAAACTGAACACATGTCTACTAATTCTGAGTGTGGTTTTATGTGCTTTTAATGGCTTATTGGAACTGTGTTTGGAAGGCAATAAATGTTTTACGTGCCTTTCGACTGTGCGCTGTGCACCTTTTGATTGTGCCGTTGGTGGAAAAGTGCGTCTTTTTGACAGTGCCGTTAATTGAAAAAGTGTGCCTTTGACTGTGCGCTAATTGAAAACGTCTGCCTTTTGATGTGACGCTAATTGAAATCGTCTGCCTTTTGACTGTGCCGCTATTGAAAAGTTTGCCTTTTGACTGTGCCGCTAATTGAAAAGTTTACCTTTTGCTGTGCCGCGCGAATTGAAAAGTTTGCTTTTTGGACTGTGTCTGCTAAACTGTGCCTATATTTTAAAATGTGTTTTGCTATTTTAAATGTGGTTGCGTTTTAAATGTGGCTTGCTGTGCAACCGTTTTTTGAAGGAAAACGGTGAATAAACGTTTTATAAGATCAGGACTGTGTTTAATGCAAAAATTGCCGCTCATTCCGTGAGTTTCGCTTAGTGGAGAGACGGTGTGTGCTGGTTCATCATTTCCGGTGGAATTCAGAGGTGGCGCTCATGTGGAGCGAAAGGGCCAAAGTGGAGGGGACGCCGCCTGAACTGTTTGAGTAATTCAAGAGAGCTTACTGCCATACATATTTGGTGAGTGTGTGTGTGTTTGTTGTGAAAGTTATTTAAAGCACGTTTTTGCAGTAGCAGCAGCCATTCTGGAGGAGTGTTAGATTTTAAAAAAAGACTTCAAAACACTGGAATCATTTGGTTTAGACACCACCTGTGTTCTTATTTTCGAATTACTTACAAAGAGTATATGGTTAGTAACAGGATTCAGTATGCTTGCCACGTTCTGAGGTTACTTGGCATTTTAGTATTGGTGCTGTGTGTGAGTGCCAGTCTGTGTGTGTGTATGTGATTGCGTGTCTTTGTTGTGTGTGTGTATTTGTGTTGTGTGTGTGCCTTTGTTTGTGCCTGTGTGTGTGTGTGTGTCTGTGTGTGTGTGTCTGTGTGTGTCTGTGTGTGTGTGTGAGGTGTGGCTGTGCTTGTGTGTGTGTGTGTCCGTGTGTGAGTGTGAGTATGAGTGAGTGAAGTGTGTGTGTGAGTGATGTTGTTGTGTGTGTCTGTGTGTGTGTCGTCGCGTGTGTGTCGTGTGTGTGTGTGTGCTTGTGTGTGTGTGTGTGTGTGTGTGTGGTGTGTGTGGTCTCTAGTGTGTGTGTGTGTGTGTGTGTGTGTCTATGTGTGTGTGTGTCTGTGAGTGTGTGTTGTGTCTTTTGTTTTGTTTGTGTGTGTGTGCGCGCGTGTGTTGTGTGTGGTGTGTGTGTGTGGTGTGTGTGTGTGTGTGTGTGTGTGTGTGTTTTTTTGTTGCGCGCGGGCGTGTGTGTTCTGTTTTGTTTCTGTGTGTTTCTGTGTTTGTGTGTGTACTGTCTCTGTTGGAGGTGCTTGGAGTGCTGTGAGGTTTGGAATTTCTGCCTGCATTCTGCTTGGAGTGCTGTGAGGTAAGATTTGCAATGTTTTAAGACCCGTTCACATTTTAAACTTTAATAAATCATTTTTCCACTTGCCATGTCTGCGTGTTCTTCATCACAATGGGTACCTAATAGGCAGGAATGGCAGCGCTGTCGGAGAGCCACGAAGAGTGCATGGGGGGTGGTTGAGGGGAGATGGACTGAATGCATAGGGTGGAGGGGAAATGCAAGGAGCAGGGTTGAGGGGTGAAGGGAGGAGGGGGAACTGAGTGAACTGCCACCACACCAGCTCTAAGTGACTGAAGTGCCAGCCCAGCAGTCATGACTTCACTGAACTGCAAGTCCAAAATTCTATTCAGTCGACAATGTCCATACTAGCCCTCTGGAAACCAGTCCCTTCACCCCACAACACTCATACTAGCACTCCAGAGATCAACACAAGGATACTTTCCTCCTTCATTGCTGTGATCTATAAAACATATGAAAATATCTAAAATTGATTGTCCTCATCTCTTCCCCTTTTATCTTACAGAGACTCTGTCACCTGTTTCAGCAGTATTGCTGGCAGTTTCTGAGCTGCCAGCCCGCCGAGGCCTGAGTGGACATCAGGCTGATGGTCTGCTCTGCACCTAATTTCTATGTTTCTATGTTCCCATTATGAGGGAAGCACAATGTCCAGTCCCCATCCAATGTGCTCCCCATAGTCGGGCCTATTGAGGCCTCCGCAGTCGCCTTCACGGAGGCCGATGTTCCAGGCCGTTCTCGCCGGGTTGATGGTGCCCCGGCGTTGGGAGAATCCTCTCAGTGGCTTGCGACACCTGGAACGGCCGCTTCCTTACCGGAGTTCGCGGCTTCCGAAAACACAAGGCTGCGCTGAATGGATTCCCCTCCACTGGCGCCGATGTTGAATTCAGCGCTGCCGCCCGCAGCTGCCCGCTCCACAGACCCGCGGCTCCGCGATGTGTTTTTTTTTGTCGGCCGTTTCAGCTCACTGAGATCCAGCGCGGCGACCCAGGGCAAGGCATCGCCCGCTCCGCCGCGATGGCGCTCCAGCGCTGCGCCACTGCCGAAGCCGAGGTTCCAGGCATTCTCCTCGCAATAAAACTACACTCAGGCCCGCTGGTAGGCGCGAGGACGGGTCGAAGTTGCAGCCCGGAGAAAAAAGCTGCCTCTCCGACCAGGTAGGCCCAGAAAAGGGGTCTCCCCCTTCCCCACGCCCACCCCTCACATAAAATAAGAATACACTCCAAACAAAAATACTTTAACTCCTAAAAATTTAAAAATAGAGTGAGTGAAACACCTAGACAGCTGAGGATGGGCAGCCAGTACCATACGGGACGGCGGCCCCCTAACATTTTCACTTTCTGCACCATCTCAATGGTGCTGCCAGAAGTGAAAATAGAAAATGGTGACAGCTATCCCGTTTGTGTTAATATACTATCCAATAATGTCTGTCGGCGATCATAAATGCAACAGACACAGAAGCGCACAAACCCGGTTATATCACCGATGGTGACTGATAAAACCTTCAGGCATGTCTCCCAGTGTTCTTCCTTTAACATCTGTAGATGCAACAAAGGACAGTATAAGTTGTATGATTTCCAACCTGCTGAGAAAAGCTCTATCTGTGAATTGGGAGAGATTTGTAGTATGTAGCCCTGTCCGTTACACAGACCAGACTTAGAAACATAGACACATAGAAAAATAGGTGCAGGAGTGTAGTCCATTCGGCCCCTCGAGCCTGCAAACGCCATTCAATGTGCTCATGGCTGATCATTCAACTCAGTATCGGTATCCAGTATCCTGTACTTCTCCATAGCCCTGATCCCTTTAGCCCACAAGGGCACACCTAACTCCTTCTTAAATATAGCCAAATATGAACCAGGCCTCAGCTATCTTCTGTGGTAGATAATTCAGAGGACTCACCACTCTCTGTGTGAACAAATGTTTTCCTCATCTGGTTAAAGGAATTCCGCCTTATCCTTAAACTGTGACCCCCTTGTTCTGCACTTCCCCAACTCGGGAACAATCTTCCTGCATTCTAGCCTGTCCAACCCCTTAAGAATTTTGTAAGTTTCTGTAAGATCCCCCCTCGATATTCGAAATTCTAGCAAGTGCAAGCCAAGTCTATCCTGTCTTTCCTCATGTGAAAGTTCCTTCCTGACATCCCAGGAATCAGTCTGGTGAACCTTCTCTGTACCCATCTATGCCAGAATGTATTTCCTCAGATTCGGATACAAAATCTGTTACGCAATACTGCAGGTATGATCTCAGCAAAACCCCATACAATGCAATACAAACCTCCCTGCCTCCTATACTCAAATCCTTTTTGCTATGAATGCTAACATACCATTCGCTTTCTTCAAAGCCTGCTGCACCTGCATGCCTGACTTTCAATGACTGGTGTAGCATAACACCCAAGTCTCCTTGCATATCCCCTTTTCCTAATCGGCCACATTCAGATAATAGTCTACCCTCCTGGTTTTTGCCTCACATTTATGTGGATAACCACAACATTTATCACAGTATACTGCATCTGTCATGCATTTTCCCACTCACCCACCCCACTATCCAAGTCACCTTGCAGCATCCTAGAATCCTCCTCCACCAACACCTGCCACCCAGCTTCGTGTCATACGCAAACTTGGAGATGTTGCATTCAATTTCCTCGTCCTAATCATTAATATATATTGTAAATAGCTGGGGTTCCAGCACTGAGCCTGTCGGTACCACACGAGTCACTGCCTGCCATTTGTGAAAATGTCCCGTTTACTCCTACCCTTTGCTTCCTGTCTGCCAGCCAGTTCTCTATGCACATCAATACTGAACCCCCAATCAGTGTGCATTAAGTTTTGTATTCTAAATCTCTTATGCGGGGGTTGTCGAAGCGTCTGAAAGTCCACGATATATAACACTGGTACTCCTTATCCACTCTACTAATGACATCCTCGAAAAATTCTATCAGATCCGTCAGAACATGATTTACCTTTTGTAAATCCAAGCTTGACTTTGTTCAATGATTTCACCCACTTTTACAAATGTGCTGCTATTCCATCTTTAATAACTGACGCTGGCAGGTTCCCCACTACCGATGTTTCGACTAACTGGTCTGTTAAATCCCGTTTTTTCTCTTCCTCCTTTTTCAAAAGTGGGGTTAACAATTCTATCACAGATACTTGTCATTTTGCAAAGTACCCTATCCCTGCATCATTCACATTGCCACTTTTTATTTCAAGATAACGAACTTTTCTCGTCAAGAATTTCATTACATGATCTTTACAAGCAGGGTGAAATAGCAACAATCCATAGTTTAACCAGTGCAACCGTGATGATGATGATGAATTTGTGCCATCGTCTCCACTTCCCGTCTTTTTCATGTCGTGGATTCTAGGACATCCGACCAATGAGTTTCCAGCTCACCGATATTTCATGGGCGTGGATTCCTCTTGGGGCCATCACGTCAAAACATATTTCATTCTTGACCATTAATCCAAAGTAGGCATATGTATTAAAAAATAAATTTCACTTCCGGAGTCACTTGAGTGATTCATGAAGAAGACCGTCAGGCCGCATGCGCGTCAGTACTGTCAGCGCACTAGCGCAAGCACCAGACTGGCAGGACAGAGCTCCTGCCAGCGGTAAGTTAACCTCGTGGTAAGTTCGTTTTTAAAAAATTACCAGGTTTTTTCAGGGCAGGAGCCTCTTTTCTCAGAGGGTTTCCTGCAAGTTTTTGCAGCTCAACGAGTGTGCCGGTTATGGACTGAAGGGTCAGTGGCACACAGACGTTGGTCCCCAGGCAAGGAATTAGATGGGACACATTCAGCCCTAATTTGAACTCAGGTGAGTCAGGGGCTTCAAAGGGTTTCTCTTAATAATAAAAGGTACGTATGTCAGAGTGCTTTTCTTAAAATTAAAAGATTACTAAAGGCATAAGTTAAAGTAATTAAGTTCTTGTTATATGTCTCTGACAATGTAATCCTTGTTGTTGAGCACAAGTTGTTGTGAATTGTTTTAACCCTTCACAAAAGTAAAAAGCTGACACTAAAAATGTTGATTTAGTGACCTTACACTGCGGGCCTACACTGCAACCTTAATAGAGAGGGCCTATGGGACAAGCCGCGCCAGCAGCGTCAGGCATAGGGCTGCTTCATGTGTTATAGTGCGGGGCACCTATGGGACAGGCCGCTCGCCTCAACAGCGCCTGACAGGGCTGCTTCATGTGTGTACGTGCCAACCAACGGGAGTGAGCCATGCAAGCAGCACCTGGTACAGGGCTGTTTCATTTGTGACATTAACGGCCTACGAGGGAGCCTTGCTAGCAGCACCTGGTATAGGGCTGTTCATGTCAAAAATCGCCGGCCTTTACGAAAGGCAGCGCCAGCAACGCCTGGGGACAGGGTTTGACGCAAGTTATACACATAATTTGCTACGCCACGGAAATTGTAATAGTCGGGAGTAGATCTCCACCGGGGCTGGACAGCAAGGCCACGTAGTCGGGGGATGAATTCCTCACCGGGGCATTTGAAACGACGATCCCACAAACAGCAAATGTTGCATACAGTTGCTACAGAGATCTCCCTCTTGGAGGCAGAGACCAAGACGGGTCAGTATCTGCTGACACTGAGTCTCAGGGTTTGGCCGTGGGGCATACCCCAAGGGATAAAGGGCACGTGTCAGGAGGTACTTTTGCCTGACACAAAACTAACGTTGCCATCACAGCGAATATTCTATTTGGGATATGTCCAATGGGTTCTTATCAGTATTGGTATCCCTGCGGCCTGTGGCAGCGCTTGTTAGGGAAGCCTACGAATCACCCTCTCTGAGGAGGGATGGAGAACAAAAGGTCAAGATATAACTGACTCCAGGCTGTAAAGAAGTCGGACATATGTGCCGGCAGTGAACAGCTAGGCTATTCTACAGGGGAAGAAAAGAAAAGCCTGGCAGACGAATCAATTAGGCCAACGGCGGGCAAAAGTCATCGTTTCAGAACGCACCCCAGGCGCTCATCGGCAGTACAGTAAAGCGGTTCACTGGAGCTGAGGGCCAGCATGATTAGACTAAGAAATTCCATGCACCGTACCAAATCATACTCAAGGAAAATGGGATCTAGCACTTCCAAAATCTGGGGTAGTGCACCCGTTCACAAGTTTTAATATTTAATTTGTTTGTTGACAACACAGAAAAGGTAAAAATATCTGGTTGATGGAACGAGTCGTCGCATTTCAATGCAAGTTTGGATTTATGGCCAGGGTTGTTTAAAAAATAAATAGTTCGTGAAAT
This sequence comes from Okamejei kenojei, assembly GCA_035221665.1. Classification (NCBI taxonomy): domain Eukaryota; kingdom Metazoa; phylum Chordata; class Chondrichthyes; order Rajiformes; family Rajidae; genus Okamejei; species Okamejei kenojei. Next base: position 336,657 of record CM069174.1, read on the forward strand.
TGGGCAAAAGGTTCTCATGCAACCACCCATGGAATAAGGCAGAGGTGTGCATGTTTTTATGAAGAATGGAGCGTGTCGGCCATATGAAGACCTTTCGAATATGTTAAACTGATATTTTCTGACTAACAACAGATTCAATATGGGTCAGAGACCATGTTATGAACAATCCAAGTACAGAGGTTATCAAAGACATATAAAAGTGTACTTGAACAGATATAGCGTCTGTGGTATGGGTTACAAACTGTTGTTCGGTCATTGGGAATTTACCTTTAATTATTTATTAGCCTTGACTCCGCCCCGTGGCAAGGATTGTAGTTACACCAATTCTGTTATACAAAGATAAGAGTTTTCATCTCAAGTTACACATTGGACATAGTATAGCAGCTATGTTTCAGCTTAGACAATCAATGGAAAATGATTAGTGTAGTAGCAATTGACCCATTGTTAACATCCCTATGCTCTTGTCAGCTGAAGTACCTCAGTCACAATGATAAAGCACAGTATTCGGACATTGCTGAATCATGTCAACTAAACTATTTGAACTTTGAACCTTGAAACTTCATCAGTAGTGTTGTCGTCGAATTCGGTTATACTGATCTGATGCTAATGGACCTCTAAGTGAGAAGTTCCGGAATACAATCTTCTACTTGGAGATATTGGAGATTGCGATGAGTTACCAATTCTTCAATTGTTGGTATCAAACTAAAAACATATACACTAGATGCAAACAATGGGTAAGGGGCTATTGAGCGAATATACATACTCTACATGCTCAAATTCAAGTTGCTGCTACTACGATTGGGTGACATATGTTAGTATTTTTTTTTCACATGCTATTCAAGTAAATAGTATCCTGTAATAATTACGCCTAAATCTTCCCTTGCCACTGGTGTATCATTCATGTTCATATCGATGATACACAGGATTGAAGGGTTGGATCTCAAAGTATTATGAAGTATGCTTCAATACTACATCGAATGTTGGGTCCATGTTTATGCATGTTGCGCAAACACATTATGTGGCACAACTGTGCGGAGAAATAGACATTCTGCTTCAATTAGGGGGAATGTTCTGTTTATGTCTTCCTCATTTTTGCCTAATTAGTCCGGATCTTAATACAGTCAGCAAGACCTCGCTTGGGTTCGTTACCGTTCGGACTGGCCAAACGTCCATGTTGCTTGCTTCATCAGGCATTATGGCACAACGGTATCGGTTATTCAAAAAAACAAGAAACTTGTGGTTCAAACTGTGGTGCAGGAGGAGACCGGCACTTTGCAACAGTATAACAATTTATTGACTTACACATTTTGAATGGATTGATTTATGCCTCAGGTTGTCACATCAAGGCATGAAAGGCTCACTGCAGTGTTGCAGGGATAGCACCCAAAAAAGCTGCACATTTCCTATTCAGGGTATACAGAAGTGTTTTTATTTTTTAAATGTTAATGTTACATTTAATACGGTTCAGATTACTGACCATTGTCCAGTTTCATTTTACAATGTTATTTGACCATATAATTCAGTTATAGAGACACTAAGGCTGCAACAAAGGGAAATATGCTGTCGGGTTTCAACTTACCGATAACCTGTTAGTATAAACATCTATCTTGACACAAGTGTCTCCCATTCCAAAGATTATGCAGTTGGTTTATTGAAAAATGCTTGTGAACATTACTTCATCAAGGGTTCGCGATCATCCTTAGTCATGACACTTATATCAGCACAACGATGGCATGACATTGCAAAACGCTGTGACTAGCTAGTAGGATGGAATTGGCTGTAGGTTGCCATTACATTTTACATTGTGGGTCTACACAAGCGACCAGACAAGGGGTGGCATGATTTAAGTTCATTTTTAGGATACCCACACAGTCTCACATTCTATGTTATCAAGGCCAGCAGAAATCCTTAGAAATGTGGGAATCAGCATTGTTTATTATAAATCAAACAACGACACAAAGGGTCTGACAAGAAGGGTCTCGAAAAGAAACGTCCCTATCTCCTTCGCTCCTAGATGTTGCTGCACCCGCTGAAATTTTCTCCTGCCTTTTGTGTACCCTTCAATTTCTCCAGCATCTGCAGTTTCCTCTTTAACTCAAAGAAGGTCAGTTCAGGACTATTACAGGTGGCTGCAGCAGGTTCTGGGTTATGCAGCGTGTTTTACGTTATATGGATTTAGAATCCATATCTATATGGATTTAAATCTACTATGGATTTCAGTAAGGCCTTGACAAGGTTCCCCATGGAAGGGTTGGTTAGAAGGTTCCAATCTTTGGGTCGTTAATGGCGGTGTAGCTTGATGGATTCAACAGTTGGCCTGAATGGGAGATGTCAGAGAGTAATGGTGGATGGCTGTTTTGTAGGTTGGAAGCAGGTGACCCAGTGGGGGTGCCTCAGGGATCTGTTGTTGGGTCACTATTGTTTGTCATGTAATCAATGATTGGATGAAGGGTGGGACAATTGGATAAGTTAAGTATGCCAGATGATACTAAGATAGGTGGTGTTGTGGATAATGAAGTAGATTTTCATAGTCTACAGAGAAGATTGGGCCATCTTTTCGACAAAGTGGATGAAGATGGCAGATGGAGTTTAATGCTGATAAGTGTGAGAGTGGTTTCAGTGCTACTTTTGGCAGGACAAATCAAAATAGGACGTACATGGTAAATGGTAGGGAATTGAGGAGGATGCTGTGGAACAGAGGGATCTAGGAATAAACTGTGATAGATCCCTGAAGGTGGTAAATCCTCATGTAGATAGGGTGGTAAAGAAACGCTTTTGGTGTGCTGCCTTTATAAATCAGAGCATTTGAATTTAGGAGATAGGGAAGTAATGTTAAAATTGTACAAGCTCATTGGTAAGACATTCTGGAGTAATGGTGGTACAATTTTTTTTGGGGGGGGGGGGGGTCGCCTTGTTTTTAGGAAGGATGTTGTTGTTCAACAAAATAGAGAGAGTACAGAGGAGATTTACCTAGAATGTTGCCAGGGTTCAGCAACTTGTTACAGATGAAGTTGAACATATAACATATAACCATTATAAAACCATATAACCAATTACAGCACGGAAAACAGGCCCTTCGGCCTGTCCAGGTCCGTGCCGACCATTTGTTTTCCCCACATGGTTGAACAAGTATAGGTCTTTATTCTTTGGGCGCAGAAGGTTCAGGGGGGACTTCGATTGAGGTTCTTTAAAATGATGAAAGGGACTAGAAATGAGTTGACGTGGTTACGTTTTTCTCATGAGGGATAGGGATAAGTTTCAAAACAATAGAGGGCATGATTCTTGGGAAATTAAGGTGACAGTAGGTTTCGGGGCCAGATGGGTAACGGTGAGGGGGAACTTCTTTTACTCAGAGGGTGTTGGCGTGGTGGAACTCAGACTTCCAGCTGAAGTGGTGGAGGGACTCAGGATCGATTGTTTTAACAATTTAGAGTTAAAGTGGATATGGTGATATGGACGTCGAAGGGAATGGTTAGGGGTATGGATCTGAGTGCGGTAGATGGGGCTAGGGGAAATAACAAATGGTCGGCACGGACTGGGAAAGGCGAGAGGGCCTGTTGTCGCGTGTGTAATTGTTATATGGATTATATGGATAACACTGACGATTGTATATCTCATTCATCTCATATTTCATATTTCACAAAGGCCCAGGAGCGGTTGCAGGGGAGGAGCGACGACCCCGTCCTGTAAGTTTAAAAACACGTTCGCGGGGCTTGTTTTTCACAGAGCCCAGGAGCGTTGCAGGGGGAGGAGCGACGTTCCGACCTTTACGTTGAAAAAACTGGTTCGTGGCTTGTTTTCACAGAGGCCCAGGAGCGGTTGCAGTGGGAGGAGCGACGTCCGACCTGTAAGTTTAAAAACTCGTTCGCGGGGCTTGTTTCACAGAGCCCAGGAGCGGTTGAAGTGGGAGGAGCGACGTCCGACCTTTACGTTGAAAAACTGGTTCGCGGGGCTTGTTTTCACAGAGGCCCAGGAGCGGTTGCAGTGGGAGGAGTGACTCCGACCTGTAAGATTTAAAAATACTCGTTCGCGGGGCTTGTTTTCACAGAGGCCCAGTGCGGTTGCAGTGGGAGGAAGGAAACCTAAATCCGTAACGTTTCAATTCGCAGGTCGCATTCAAAAACAAGTGGGCCTTGAGGAAGCCGCTGATTGGTGAAGGCGAATCGAGGGAGCAGCTGATTGGCAGTCAGATCCCCCTGCAGATTTCTTCCAGCTATAATCCTTGCTTTGTTCTATATTGTATTGTACCATTGTATTGTATTGTATTGTAGCCCAGGGTAAGGGGGAGGATGAGTGCCAGGGCAGCTTCCTGTTCTGGATGTCAGATGTGGGAGGTCATCAGTCAGATAGCACCCAGACGTCCACATCTGCACCAGGTGCGTCAAGATGGCGCTCCAAATGGACCGTTCCGGTAACCTTGAGCATTAGCACGATGACCTACGTCTGGACAGGGAGAGTGAGGAAGCCATAGAGAGGAGCTAACCGACAGGTGGTCACTCTAAAACCACAGGAGGCAGAAAAGTGGGTCCCGGTTAGGAGAAGCAAGGGGCAGAGGCAGGGCTAGAGAGTACCCCGCTGGCTGTACACCTTGGCAATAAGTACTCCTGTTTGAGTACTGTTGGGGGGCACAGCCTACCTGGGGGTAGCAACAGCGACCGGGCCTCCGGTTACAAAGACCAGCCCTGTTGCTCAGAAGGGTTGTTAAGGAAAAGAAGAGGAGGGCAGCAGTAATAGGGAAATCTATAGTTAGAGGGGTCAGATAGGCGATTCTGTGGACGCAGTCAAGAGACCCGGATGGTAGTTTGCCTCCCCTGGTGCCAGGGTCCAGGATGTGACTGACCGTGTCCAAGATATCTTGAAATGGTGAGGGAGAGGAGACAGAGGTTGTGGTACATATAGGTACCCAATGACATAGGTAGAAAAAGAGAGGAGGTCCTGAAAGGAGAATTTAGGAGTTAGGAGGGGTGTTAAGGAGAAGGTTACAGTCCTTTGTGCAAAGGTAACAATCTCAGGATTAATGTCTGTGCCACGCGACAGTGAGAGTAGGAATGGAGCAAGGTGGAGGATAAATGCGTGGCTAAAGGACTGGTGCAGAGCGCAGAGATTCAAGTTTCTGGATCATTTGGACCTCTTTTGGGGAAGGTGTGACCTGTACAAAAAGGACGGGTTGCACTTGAACCCGACGCACTGTGTCCTCATTTGCTATCTGCTTTTATACAGGTCGGTAGACTGTCATGACCACACAAATATGCACTTTTGGGGTTTGAATATGGTTGGGTGAAGTTGCTGTGTTATTTTGGGTGTTAAGAATGTTGGAGTTAGTGGGTTACTGGTTGTTAATGTTTGTGTGTGTGCTGTGTTGGAAGATATAATAACGTGTAGCATGGGCATATTTCTTATTAGGTCATTCTATAACCTGTGGTGGTTACAGACGTTGTAATGAGGATATGGCATAGGAAAAAGGCCAAATGTCAACTTTTAGCATGTTGCTGGAAATGTGCAGTGAAGGTTAATTAAGTGCCTAATAATATATATTGAAGTGTAAAATCAAAAATACAAGTGTGTAAATCGCACAGAGAGTGTATTAAGTACAAGGGAAACATAGGAAAGAACGGGCTGTGAGTGAAACTGTAACAAAATGGGTGTGTTAGGGAGAGACAAAATGGATGACTGAACCTATGATAAGAGCAATGTTTTGTGTTTACATGATTATTGAATAAAACAACCAGTAGAAGCAATCTGGGGATGAATTAAGACGCACTGTGTCCTCATTTGCTATCTCACACCTGTTTTTATACAGATTATCTATCTGCTTTACGGTGCCCAACCATGGGACCCGTAACATTAACACTGCCCTAGAATATATGATTACACATGTGTCCTATATCAGTACGACAACACAATATGGCATTTCATCAGGATTTCCTGACCAAGTGTGTCAATCCATAGGTACTAGCACAAAGTGTCATTATTTCAGTGCGACCCCACAGCGTGTCATTACATCAGTACTAGCCGCAATGTGTCACTGCATCACGACAACCCCACAGTGTGGCATTCCAATATAACTACCCCACAGTGTGTCCCTCCATCGGTACTATTTCACAGTATCATCCCAGCAGTGTTACCCCAGAGTGTCACTTCCATCAGTCCTACCCACAGAATGTCAGTCCATCTGTACTACCCCACATTGTGTCAGTCCATCGGCACAACCCAACATTTGTCACATTAATTAATCAATGAATGAATACGTTTCGTAGCCAAGTATTCACATACAAGGTATTTGCATTGATGCTCCGCCCACAAGTGACAACATGACATACAGTAACAGTTACAAATGACAGATAAAACGCTAAATATTACAAATAAAACACCATTGATCAAACATGTGAATCAATCAAATTACCAGAGCAAAAGCAGGCTACAGATTTTTGGTTATCATCATCAGTACTACCCATATTTTATCCCTCCATCAGTCCCACCAGAGTGTGTCCCTCCATCAGTACCACCACAGTGTGTCCCTCCATCAGTACCACCACAGTGTGTCCCTCCATCAGTATCACCACAGTGTGTCACTCCATCAGTACCACCACAGTGTCCCTCCATCAGTACCACCACAGTGTCCCTCCATCAGTACCACCACAGTGTGCCACTGCGTCAGTTCTGCCCCACTTTAGTCCCTCCATCAGTACTATCCCACTGTGAGTCACTCCATCAGTGGACGGAGAGATGGCAGCCCAGAGAGGTGGAATAGAGAGCGTAGGAGAGAGACTAACAGTTCAGAGAGAGTGACATCAGTAAGGATGGAGGGAGAGAGAAAGAGAGGAGGGAGAGTTGCTGCATCATTCGGCGTTTTATTTCGATTTAGGACAATTCTGAGGCGGCAATGTTTCTGTTCTCTGATCGTCGTGAATCTTTGGGTCGTTCCTCCTCAGAGGTGATGAAGACAGAGAATGTTATTGTCCCATGGTATAGTCAGATCTATTCCAGGCAAGCAGGGAGCGAATGTTTCCCGGGGTCAGTCAGGGGGAGTGTGGGGTTGAGGTCACAATCAGTGAAGCCGCGATCATATTGAGTTGTGAAGCAGCGTGGAGGGGAGGGGGCATTTTAGTCCGAGGTGATCTGTTGAACTAATTCCTCAACCTGTGGATAAAGGTTGTCCAGTCCAGTCCACCTTCAAACTGGGCACCAGAAGACCTGAGAGGGTCTCTGGAATTTGGCATTGCCTTGCTGAGTGAAACGGATTGAAATCAGACAAACAACATGAGGTGGAGAGTTGGATCTGATGGAGTTTGAAACAATGTCCCCTTTGCTGGAACAATGCCGCCGCTCCCAATTCCATGACTCAGTATCTATCGCCGCAATTCCCAGTCTTTGGAGTTTCTCAATCAATTCCCTGAATAAATCACAACCTGTCTGTCTCAGTAGGTATTTCACTCGGCTGATCTCATCTGTTTGTGAATCATTTCTAAATCTCTATTTTTAAACTCTGTTGATACTTCACTGTCCCGGTGGAGACGGAAAATGGTATAAAATCTCCAGGAATGTTGTGTCCGAGCATTTCATTCCGAGACATTACCGGTAGCTGACGGGGACACGTCGCTGGGCAGAGAAAATGGGGCACAGTGAAACACTGGAGCAATATTACAGTGTGGAGAAAATCCTGTACGTGATCATTGCTGCCGTTGGAGTCCCTGGTAAGTGTGCAGAACAATTCAAGTTTCATATCTCCATCCGTCTGTTAACTGGTGTTGACCTGATTCTCATCATGTTACAAGTTCCCAACTGATTATCGTTGTACAAGAATATGTGAAGAATATCAATCCTCTCTGTGAAATATTTGTGAATTAACGCTGCTGTGATTTGTCTTATTTTCAGACAGCTGAAACGAACCCTCTTTTTCTCTCACCGCTGCTGCCGGGAGCCACTAGAATGTTGTTCTTGCCTGCAGTGGCACCTTGCCCAGAGTTGTCCCAGTGCTCGGGACAGGCAGGCAGGCAGCTCTCCGGGACGGTGTGACTGGGAGAGAGGGGTTCACATTGTGAAGTTCACTGTGTGTGAGTTATTGATCAGAGTGAACAGCCGCTCCTGTGGACACCGTGTCTCACTGTGGATTCTGTCTGTCACAGTCGAATTCCACCCACAGCTTGTTGGCCAATAATTTGATCCATCTCCTGAACCAGTGGCCGCGGATCTACCGGCGTGTGTGCGTGTGTGTGCGTGTGCGTGTGCGTGTGCGTGTGCGTGTGTGTGTGTGTGTGTGTGTGTGTGTGTGTGGGTGTGTGTTGTTACTGAACTGAACTCACTGTGGAATGAATCCATTAACGGATCCACTCTGCTGCCAGATTCCATGTTGTCCCTGCCATCTGGAAGCCTCCTCGTCCCCATCAGATTCCGAGTTCCCAGAGCCCTGGTTAAACGAGGTCGGCCGCTCACGGCTAAGTCTGTGAAAGCGGCCCCATCAGAGACTTTGAGCAGCAGCAGGTTTCACTATAGAAAGGACCATTGCGCCTATTTTAGCGGTGGGTGGGCTGCACGTTCCCTCCACGCCCTTTACCCCACCCACCCGTCGCCCTTATCTCTCTCCCCTGAAGCAGGCAGGCAGGTCGGGGACAGTCGGAGCCGACTCTGACATTGTTAAACTTGCAGCAGCCACGCACCGACTCCAACACTCCTGATCTTGAGCGGGAAAGTTTAGCCGGTATTCAACCCCGGAGACCGTGTTGAGTAAATGCTCAGTGTCCGTCCCCTTGTCTTTCCGCAGTGAATTTAGTGGCTATTGTAATCCTGTCCCGGGGAAAGTGCGGCCTCTCCACCTGCACCACTCGCTACCTGGTGGCCATGGCAGCGGCCGATCTACTGGCCGTCATCACCGAGGTAATTTTTTGCCGTCGGCTCCGATATCATTACTTTTATTGGAGTTTCCTGTCCAACACCCCTGTGTGCCGTGTTCACGAAGTACTGAAGTATGGAGCCACAGAATGTTCTGTCTGGTTCACCGTCACTTTCACCTTCGATCGCTTTGTCGCCATTTGTTGCCAGAAGCCTGAAAACTAAATATTGCACCGGGAAAACTGCGGCTGTGGTTCTGGCAAACAGCCGGCCCATTCTGCTCTGTCTGAAAAAACATTCCCCGCTACTTCACACGGGAACCCGGGAGATCATCGACAATGTCCCCCCGTGGGGCTGTGTCGTGGTGGACAGTTATTACACTGACCCCGTGTGGGTGGCATTTGACTGGATCCACCACGGTTTTAAACTCCGTTCCTCCCTTTCGCTGTAATCCTGCTGCTCAACGCTCTGACCTCCGCCACACATTTTAGGGGGTGCCAGTCGGGTCCGTCAGGGGCTGAGGGGTGAGAGCAAGGGGGGAAACCGCAGTGACCCGGAGATGGAGAGCAGGAGGAGGTCTGTGGTTTTACTCTTCACCATCTCCGGCAGCTTCATCCTTCCTGTGGCTGACGCTGGTTGTAAACCTCGTCCATTATCAGATCACAGGAAATGGAAATGATCTAAATGATGCCCAATGGATCTTTAGCAGCGTCGGCGCTTTGCTGAGGAATGTCAGCTGCTGCACCAACACATTTATTTACGCAGTGACCCAGTCCAAGTTCAGGGAGCAGGTGAAGGGCGCGGGATGAAATATCCGCTCACCTCAGTGCTTCGGCTCATTTATAAATCCCCGCCCTGAGCACATCCATCCCTGAGGTGGTCGCAGCCTGTCCGCTCCGGGCTCCGGCTCCTCACATTCACCGCCGGAGACATGAGGGAGGGAGGGAGGACCTGGCCAAAGTTGACTGGAAAGATGCACTAGCATAGATGAGAGAGAGTGGATCAACAATGGCAGCTATTTCTGGTAATAATACAGAAGGTGCAGGAACATTTCATTCCAAAGAGGTAGAAATATTCCAAGGGGAGTGAGTAAGGGGCGACCATCGCTGAAAGGGGCGTCAGGGACAGAATAAACATTAAAGCGAAGATATACAACGTAGCAAAGATGAGCAGGAAGCAAGAGTCATGTGTAAAGAACAACAGAAGATAACCAAAATTACAACACGGGGAGAAATAATGAGGTACAAGGAGAGAGAGAGAAATGGGGAGAGAGAAAGAGGGGAGAGATAGTGGAGGAGGTAGAGAGAGAGGATAGAGAGGGAGGGGAGAGGGAGAGAGAGAGGGAGAGAGATAGCAGAGAGAGAGAAAGAGGGGAGAGGGGGTGGAGAGAGAGAGAGGGAGAGAGAGAGGGTAGAGGGGGGAGAGTGGGAGGGGAACGAGAGAGAGGAAATGGGGAGAGACAGACAGGGAGAGAGAGAGACGAGTAAGAGAGAGGGGGAGAAGGGGAGAGAGAGGGAGGTAGGGGGGGGGCGAGAGATGGAGGTAGAGAGAGGGAGGGAGAGGGGGAGAGAGAGGAGGGTGAGAGATAAATGGGGAGAGAGAGACGAGGATAGAGAGAGGGGGTCGGGGAGCTGATATAAGAGGTGGAGAGAGGGAGGAGATAAGGAGAGAGAGATGTAGAGGGGGAGAGAGATGGTACAGAGAGAGGGGTAGATTGGGTATTAGTACGTCAGAGGGGTACAGAGGGGGGAGAAAAGGACAGATGGGAGAGATATGGGTGGGAGAGAGGGAGGGATGGGCAGTGTGAGCGGAGGGAGAGAGAGGGGGAGAGAGGGAGGGGGGTAGAGAGAAATGGGAGAAATAAAGGGGGGAGAGAGAGGGAGAGAGGGGGAGATGGGAGGGAGAGAGAGAGAGAGAGGGACGGAAGAGAGGCGAGAGAGGGAGGGAGGAGAAAGGAGATGGGGAGGGGAGAGAGGAGAGGGGGGGGGTGCAGAGAGGGGGGAGAGAGGGGGGTGAGGGGGAGAAATATAGAGACTCCGCGAGGGGGGACGGAAGAGGAATATTGGGATTGAGAGGGGGGGAGGGAGGTGAGAAAGAGAGGGTGCAGGGAAAATGGGAGGGGAGGGAGGAGAGAGAGAGAGAGAGGGGGAGAGAAGGGGAAGAAAAGGCGGTTGAGGGAGGGGGATGAGGAGGGTGTAGAGTGGTTGAGAGAAGGGGGAGAGAGGGGACGTGAGCGAAAGGGGAGAGAGAGGGGAGAGAGAGGTAGAGTAAGAGAGCGGGAGAGAGAGAGGGGAGAGAGAGAGGGTGGAGAAAGAGAGCGGGGGAGAGAGAGGAGCAGAGATAATGGGAGAGAAAGCGGAAGAGCGAAAGACAGGAGAGAGAGAGAGAAGAGAGAGGGTGGGGGGAGAGAAAGCGGGAGAGAGAAGGTGGAGAGACAATAGACAATAGAGGAAGCGAGAGGGAGAGACTGAAGAGAGTGCGAGAGGAGGGGGGGAGGGGGTAGAGTGAGATGAAGAGGGTGAGAGAGTGAGGGTGAAAAGAGAATATGAGGCGCGGGACAGAGGGAAGAGAGAGGGGGCGAGAGAGACGAAGATAGAGATAGCCAGAGATTGGAAGAGACGAGGGGGGAGAGATGGGGATGGAGGGAGGGGGAAAGGGGAGAGAGGGAGAGGAGAGAGATACGGAGAGAGAGAGAGAGATGAGGAGGGAGAGAGCGGGGTGGAAAGAGAGGGGTAGAGAGAAAGTGGTAGAGAGAGAGGGGTGGAGAGAGACGAGTAGAGAGAGAGGCGTAGAGAGAGGAGGGTGAGATAGGGGAGAGGAGGAGAGAGGGAGACAGAGAGAGAGCGGAGAGTGAGGGGTGATGCGAGGGAGAGGAAGGGAGGAGGAGAGAGAGAGGGGCACCTCAGTGAAACGTCACAATAGTGAAAGGCCTGGATAGAGTGGATGTGGAGAGGATGTTTCCACTAGTGGGAGAGTCTATGACCAGAGGGCACAGCCCCAGAATTAAAGGACGTTCCTTTAGGAAGGAGATAAGGAGGATCTCTTTAGGCCATCATGCCATTCGCTTTTCTTCACTGCCTGCTGTACCTGCATGCTTACTTTTCAGTGACTGATGAACAAGGACATCCCGATCTCGTTGTACTCCCCTTTTCCCAACTTGACATTATTCAGATAATAATCTGCCTTCCTGTTCTTGCCACCCAATTTCCAGAAGGCTTGCATACACAAACAAGGCCGTAATGGCGAGGCTCTACAAGACTCTGGTCAGGCCGTATTTGGAGTCTTGTCGAGCAGTTCTGGGCCCCGTATCTGAGGGAGGATGTGCTGGCTCTGGAGAGGGTCCAGAGGAGGTTTACCAGAACGATCCCAGGAATGAGTGGGTTAACGTACGTTGACCGTTTGTCGGCACTGAGCCTGTACTCGCTGGAGTTTAGAAGAACGGTTGGGGGGGGATCTCATTAAAACTTCACTAAATAGTGAAGGCCTGGATGGAGTGGATGTGGAGAGGATGTTTCTAATAGTGGGATAGTCTAGGACCAGAGGGAACAGCCTCAGAAATTAAGGATCTTCCTTTAGGAAGGAGATTAGGTGGAATTTCTTTAGCTAGAGGGCGGGGAAGAGAGTACGAAAGAAAGCAGGAACGGGGTGGTGATTATGGATGATCAGCCATGATCATTTTGCATGGTTGTGCAGGCTGGAAGGGCCGAATGGCCTACTCCTGCACATATTTCCTATGTTTCTATGCCACCTTGTTGTCTGTACTCCAGAGATGGGTTTAGGGCCGGGAGATGGTCACTGCTGGAGACCGGCTGCGTTGATGAGCAAACTGTAATGGATCAAGGCTGGCTGGGATACTGGAGTTAATATGCGCCAACAACAAATCACTTAATGATGGTGGGTGTCAGAGCCACTGCCCGGTGTTTATTACGGCACATACCTTACTTGTGAATGGTAGTTTAAATCATGCTCCTCGTGAACTTGTACACTTCAATAAGGTCAAACCTAATCCTCCCACTCTCCAAAGGAAAAGGCCCCAGATTATCCAACCTCTCCCTGTAGATTGTTTATATGCAACCAATAATATAGTTACCTCACTCCCATTAACCCCGCCTAGTTAACATCAATCATAAACGCCTTCCCCTTCCTGGGCGCGGCAGTAGAAGAATGTAGCTAGTGCTTGAAGATGTATGTAATACCCTGTGCTATCATTAAAAGATGTTGCACACTTTAAGAGTTTGTAAAGTGTTTATTTACATGGTGTCGAAGCTGGAAGACACTTGCGTCTCCTGTCTATCGGGTTTTTATTTCTTTTTTTTTATTTGTGTTTTTTGTGCTTAATCTCTCTTGGCCATGGCGTCCTCTTGCAGAAAGCCCGCGCAGCTTGTCTTTGATGCTGACATCTCTGAGCGCTGGGCCACGTTTGAATTTGATTTCACACAATTTGTCAATGTCGCACAACCGCGCTGATCCTGACTCCCTTAAGCTTCCCTCCTACTCAACCTTGTCGGACCTGATGCCATGAAGAGAGCCAGAACTTTCACCTACGCTCCAGCGGTCCTGGGCGACAACGACGAGGTGATTACTCCTGCAGAGTCTGCCAGCGACCCCGCTTGCCTGCTACGTAAGTTCAGGGAGATTTGTGACCTGCCCTCGAACCGCATTCTAGAGAGGGCACGGTTCTTTACAAGGAGACAGTTGCCGGATGAACCTGTTGAATGTTTTATTGCTGATTTGCGTCATCTCGCCCAGCGGTGCCGTTTTGGTGACATGACAGACCAGCTCATTAGAGACATTTTAGTAACTGGCATGCGTGACCAGAGGCTGCGATGTGAGCTTTTGAGGGATCCGGATCTAACGTTGGAAAAAGCCATGCATGCCTGCAGATTGTCTGAGGGTCGCTGTTTTTGCCAGATGACCACCGGCACTCGGGCAATAAATCTGTCAACCTGGCTGGGTTTAGGAGCCCACAGCCTCGGATGGGAAACAATGTTTTTCTGCCGCGTGCCAACCCTGGTCCTGGTGAAGTGCCCCAAAAAAGGTGCCCAAACTGTAACTACATGCACCATAGACTGTCGACGTTTCCCGCCTTTGGTAAGGCCTGTGTAACTTCTGTAAAAAGCTCAATCATTTATCTGCCTCCTGTCGCTTATTCCGTCCCCTGGGAGACAGGCACAAACCTCCAGACCCAGTCTAAACATGCTGAGACAATCTGATATCCGTTACGACTCACAGCCCAACTTAGCTGAATCCTACGATGCAGATCCAATTAATCCACCCGAGGACTCGCATGTGTTTACCCTCCTACAGACACCCGCCCACCGCACTGATCCCTCCGTATCTGTGACTGTCAATGATGTAACCTTCCTTGCAAAGTTAGACACAGGTGCGAAGGTCAACGTTTTGTCCATGAATCTTTTCAACAAGATAAGGAATAATGAGCTGACGATGCTACCCTGCATGCCTATGGTGGAGAAATTCTAAGGCCTGCGGGGAGGGCCACTTTAACTTGCGTGCTGCAAAAGGCCACAAGAAACCTGGTTTTCTATGTTTTGAACTCTGACTGTGTAACCCTGTTGGGCAACCGTGCGTGCCAGGATCTTGGCCTGGTGTCCTTCGACCGCACGGTCCACAAAGTGCAACTGTCGTTTAACCCGGTTGCAGAATACCAGGACCTGTTCGACGATGACCTGGGGAAGTTACCACTGACATACCATATTTTCCATTGACCCAAATATACAACCCGTGGTCCGCGCACCTCACAGGGTGTCTCACGCCATGAAACATAGAAACATAGAAACATAGAAATTAGGTGCAGGAGTAGGCCATTCAGCCCTTCGAGCCTGCACCGCCATTCAATATGATCATGGCTGATCATCCAACTCAGTATCCCGTACCTGCCTTCTCTCCATACCCTCTGATCCCCTTAGCCCAAGGGCCACATCCAACTCACTCTTAAATATAGCCAATGAACTGGCCTCAACTACCCTCTGTGGCAGAGAGTTCCAGAGACTCACCACTCTCTGTGTGAAGAAAGTCTTTCTCATCTCGGTCTTAAAGGATTTCCCCCTTATCCTTAAGCTGTGACCCCTTGTCCTGGACTTCCCCACATCGGGAACAATCTTCCTGCATCTAGCCTGTCCAACCCCTTAAGAATTTTGTAAGTTTCTATAAGATCCCCTCTTAATCTCCTAAATTCCAGAGAGTATAAACCGGTCTATCCAGTCTTTCTTCATAAGACAGTCCTGACATCCCAGGAATCAGTCTGGTGAACCTTCTCTGCACTCCCTCTATGGCAATAATGTCCTTCCTCAGATTTGGGAGACCAAAACTGCACGCAATACTCCAGGTGTGGTCTCACCAAGACCCTGTACAACTGAAGTAGAACCTCCCTGCTCCTGTACTCAAATCCTTTTGCTATGAAAGCTAACATACCATTCGCTTTTTACTGCCTGCTGCACCTGCATGCCTACTTTCAATGACTGGTGTACCATGACACCCAGGTCTCGCTGCATCTCCCCTTTTCCTAATCGGCCACCATTTAAATAATAGTCTGCTTTCCTGTTTTTGCCACCAAGTGGATAACCTCACATTTATCCACATTATACTGCATCTGCCAAACATTTGCCCACTCACCCAGCCTATCCAAGTCACCTTGCAGTCTCCTAGCATCCTCCTCACAGCGAACACTGCCCCCCAGCTTAGTGCATCCGCAAACTTGGAGATATTGCCTTCAATTCCCTCATCCAGATCATTAATATATATGTAAATAGCTGGGGTCCCAGCACTGAGCCCTGCGGTACCCCACTAGTTACTGCCTGCCATTGTGAAAAGGACCCGTTTACTCCTACTCTTTGCTTCCTGTTTGCCAGCCAGTTCTCTATCCACATCAATACTGAACCCTAATACCGTATGCTTTAAGTTTGTATACTAATCTCTTATGTGGGACCTTGTCGAAAGCCTTCTGGAAGTCCAGATATACCACATCCACTGGTTCTCCCTTATCCACGCTACTAGTTACATCCTCGAAAAATTCCACAAGATTCGTCAGACATGATTTACCTTTTGTAAAATCCATGCTCAACAAGATGGTCGAAAAGGGGGTGCTAGAAGCAGTTAGCGAGCCCACCGATTGGGTCTCCACCATGGTTGCCACGATTAAGAAAGACAAGAACGAAATACGTGTGTGTATCAACCCGAAGGACCTTGCCTCTCAGGCGACCAACTACCCATGCGGTCTGTTGAGGATGTGACGGCTAAGGTCGGGCAAGCCACCGTCTTTTTCGGTCCTAGGGACGCTAAGAACTCGTTTTGGCAGATCGTTGGACAAAGCGAAGACCTTCGCTACACCGTTCGGCAGATTCAAGTTCCTGCGAATGCCATTCGATCAATTCTGCTAGCGAGGTGTTCCAGCGAACGATGGAGCAGATATTCTCGGACCTGCCATGTGCATCATCGTGGATGATATCCTGGTTTATGGGAAGGACATTGCCGAGCACGACCTGAACCTCCGCCGCGTCCTGGATCAGGGCGCGACAGGCGAACCTGAAGCTGAATCCCAAGAAGTGCCGGTTTCGTGTCTCAGAGGTCCACGTATGTTGGACATGTTTTCACCTCTAACGGACTAAAACCCCGACCCCATTGAAGGCACTGCCATCTCCGAGATGGCAGCCCCCACGGACGTGCCAGGTCTGCAACGATTCTTGGGCCATGGTGAAACTACCTTGGAAAGTTTGTACCAAAACCTCAGTGAGCTGAGTGCTCCCCTGCGGCAGCTGACAAAAAAGGATATCGCCTGGGTCTGGCTCCCACATCACCAGCAGGCCTTTGACTGCCTCAAGTCGAAACTGATTAGCACTCCGACGTTGCGGTTCTTCGACGTGGGTCGCCCCATCACCGTCACCTGTGACGCTTCCAAGTTCGGCCTGGGTGGCGGCCTGCCTTCAGTCTGTCGATGGATTGCTACATCCTGTCTCCTATGCCTCCCGCACCATGACGGACACCGAGCAGCGGTACGCTCAGATCGAGAAAGAGCTGCTCGCGGTGGTGTTCGCCTGCTCCAAGTTCAGAGACTTCCTGTTCGGCAGCAGATTTACGGTCGAAACCGACCACCGCCACTGGTGACAATCCTTAACAAGCCGATTCACGCTGCCCCTGCCAGGCTGCAGCGTATGATGCTGCAGCTCCAGCATTTCGACTTTGATATAATCTACAAGAAGGGCACCGAGATGCACATTGCGGACACCCTATCGCGTGCCCCGCGGACCTCCTGCGCTCACCACCCCTACGAAACAGGGGGGACTTGCTCGTACTGGGCGTTAACTTTATTCCCACCAAGCAGCTACAGGATTTTGGCCGAGCACACCGCTGCCGATCCGGTTTTGCAGCGCTTGCCTCTGTGATTAAAGCAGGGTGGCCAACAAAGCGCTCCGCTGCGCCGTCTGAAACACAGCCTTTCTTCCTGGTCCGCGACGAACTGGTGCTCCAGGATGGCGTTATCGTCAAGGGACATAAAGTTGTAGTCCCGTCCTCCCTGTTTGACTTTTACTTTTGTGCAGCCCATAGCGGACACCCTGGGGTCGATGCAACACTCACCCACGCTCAGTGCCAATTCTACTGGCCTGGAATGGCCAAATATACCGAGACCGAGTTTCTGCCTGCTCCACGTGCAAAGTCTTGCTCCACACCAGCAGCAACAGCCCCTGCTGCAACAGCCCGCCCCTGCCTTGGCCTGGTCCTCGCTGGCTGCCGACATATTCGAGTGGCGTGGGTAACCACTACCTTGTCCTGGTCGACTCGTACTCCAACTGGTTCGAAGTGGATTTGCTGACATCCCTCACGTCGGAGATGGTGATTCCGAAAGCTGCGGAAACACTTCTCCACTTTTGGGACCCCTGTCAGGCTGCAGACTGACAACGGCAGGCAGTTTACAAGCCGAGAATTCAAAAGTTTTGCCGACAAGTGGAACTTCGTGCATTTCACCAGCAGCCCAGAGTACCCCACAGAGCAACGGCCTTGCAGATGGGCCGTCTGCAGCGCCAAGCTTCTGATGGAACAGGTGCGACTATCCAACTCTGATTTGTATTTGGATCTCCTGAACCTCAGGAATGTTTCCAGGGATCCGGCCATGGGGTCACCTGCTCAGCGTCTGATGTCCAGAACTACCAGATCTACCATCCCGATTGCCCAGCGCCAGCTGAAACCTCGGGTGCTGGAGCCCGCCTCCGTGCAGAGGCGAATTCAAGAGAAACATGACAGCCAGCGGCGTTCCCACGATCGGTCGTGCAGACCACTCGATCCTCTGTTGCCTGGACAGGTTGTTCGGTTGCAGACCGCCAGTGGTCACTACCGTCTGGCCACCGTGGTTGGGGTGGCCGACTCACCTCGTTCGTATCTGGTCGACTGTGAGGGTACCATCTACCGAAGAAGCCGACAACACCTGCTTGCCGTTAATGAGCCAAAGCCGCAGCCCCGGGGCCCTATGCCCCGCCACTCTCCTACCAGCAGCCGGCTGCCGTCCCGGCTGGTGTTCCCTGCATGCCTCGGTCCCCGTCGCGGGCGCCTGGTTCCCCTCTGCGCGGGTCCCCTGTTGCCGGTCGCGGTTCCCCCTCTCCTGTTTCTCCCACCCCAATGCCCTTCCCTGGTTCCCCAGCTGCCTCGCGTCCTCCTGTTTCTTCTGCTCCTTCGGGGGAAGGGGGAGACATCCGTACGCGCTCGGGCCGGATCAGCAAGCCACCTGTTCGCTACGGCGATTTTGTTTAATTCTGCTGTTTAATTCTGTTGTCGTGACAACAATCTGTTTTTTGATTTTCTAAGGGGAAGGATGTAGATGGTTTATATGCAACCAATAATATAGTTACCTCACTCCCATTAACCCCGCCTAGTTAACATCAATCATAACGCCTTCCCCTTCCTGGACGCGGCAGTAGAAGAATGTAGCTAGTGCTTGAAGATGTATGTAATACCCTGTGCTATCATTAAAAGATGTTGCACACTTTAAGAGTTTGTAAAGTGTTTATTTACACTCCCCATGTCACGTCTGCCAGCCCAGGTAACATTACTGGTGAATCTCATTTGTAGCCTTTCCAATACAATGACATCCTTCCTGTGGCTTGGTGACCAGAGTTGTGCACAGTACTCCAAGTGTGGTCTTACCAACGAGATGTACAGATGTATCACGATGCCACAACCTTTGTGCTCAGTCCGCTTGCCCATGAAGGTTTCTTCACCACCCTGTCCACCTGACTCAACACTTGAAGGGAACCTTGCATAGAGTCACACAGCACGGAAATAGACCCTTCAGCCCAACTAGCCGATTCTGACCAAGATGCCCCATCTACACTAGTCCTACCTGCCCGTGTTTGGCTCATGTCCCTCTCATACTCTCCTGTTCGTATCTTTGTCCAAATGTACTTCAACTGTTCATATGGTACTTGCCTTAACTCCCTCCTGTGGCAGCATGTATTCTACCCACCACCCTCTGTCTGGTGGAGAAACCGGAGCACCCGGAGAAAACCCACACAGTCACGGGAAGATCATACAAATTCCACATAGACAGCACCCGAAGAGTGGATGGAACCGGGGTCAATGTGTAGTAATGGTAAACTACACCCTCAATAGAGATATCTATCGTTATTGGAATTATATTTATGAACAATGTACTATGAACATGTGCACCCGGATTCTGTCTGACGCAAACATATCGAGCGGTGTCCTTTAAAACTGGAACAGTAACCCGGAGATACAAGAACTACAGATGCTGGTTCACAATAAAGACACAGAGTGCTGGTGTATCTCAGCGCGTCAGGTAGCATCTCTGGAGAACATGGATATGTGGTGTTTGGTTGGGACCCTTCTTCAAACTGATTGTGTTGGGGGGGGATGAGATAGGTGGAGAGAGGGTCAGGACAAACCTTGGTGTGTGGTGGGTGGATAGAGATGAAGGGGGTGTGGTTGATAAGCAGATGCTTAATGGTCAATGGGCATGGAGTCATACAGAATGGAAACAGGCCCTACGACCCAACGCCCACTCCAAACTACATGCTCCATCTACAGTATATCAACTGGCCCATGTCCCTCTACACCTATCCTATCCATGTACCTGCACAGATATATCTCATGTAGTATGATAGCACCTGCCTCAACTACCACCTCTAGCAGTTCGTTGCATATACACAACGCCCTTTGTGTAAATAGTCACTCCTCATGCTCCTATTAAATATTTTCCCCCTCACCTGATACCCATGTCCCTGGTTCTTGATTTCCCTAATCTGGGCAATAGACTGTGTATTTACCTGATCTATTCCTCTCATGATGTTCTACATCTCTATTAGATCACTCCTCACCCTCCTGCGCTCTAAGGAATAAAGTCCTTGACTGCCCAATCTCCCTCTATAGCTCAGGCCCTCGTGTCCTGCCAACAGCCTCGTTAAACTTATCTGCACCATTTCCAGCTTGACAACATATTTCCTATAACACGGTGACCAACACTGAACACAATACACTAACTGTGTTCTCATCAACGTCTTATACATCTGGAACATGACCTCCCAACGTCTACACAATATTCTGATGCAGGGCAATGTGCCAAATGCCTTTTTAATCACCATATCTACCAATCATGCCACTTGCAAGGAACTATGTAACTGCACTCGTAGATCCCTCTGCTCCACAGCACTTCCCAGAGCCCGACCATTCACTGTGTAGGTGCTGCCCTTATTAAACTTCATAAAATGCAACACCTCACATGTCTCTGTGTTATACTCCATCAGACATTCGTCAGCCCATCTGCCCAACCGATCAAGATCTTGCTGCAATTTCTCAAAAATATTTTCAGTATCTACAATACCTCCCAGTTTAATGTCAGCTGCAAATTTGCTGCTCATGCCTTGTACGTTCTCACCACTAGTCAGAGGCCTCCCGTCTGAAAAACAACCCTCCACCATCACCCTCTGCTTCCTTCCATGAAGCCAAGTTTCTAGCTATTCAACTATCTCTCCTTGGATCCCTTGCAATCTTACCTTCCAGAGCAGCCGACCATGTAGATGCTTGTAAAATACCTTTGCTCAAATCCACATATACAACGTCGACCGCTCTGTCATCATCAACGTTTTTGGTCACATCTTCAAGAAGCTCAATCAGGTTCGTGAGACATGATCTCCCACGTACAAATCTGTTATGACTATCCCTAATCAGCCCTTGTCCATCTCAGTACATGTATATGTACTCAGTGCTGGACCTCCTGTTAGGAAATGAGGCAGGTCAGGTGACGGAGGTATGCGTTGGTGAGCACTTCGGAACCAGTGATCACAATACCATTAGTTTCAATATAATTATGGAGAGAGTCAGAACTGGACCTAGGGTGGAGATTTTTGATTGGAGAAAGGCTAACTTTGAGGGAATGCGTCAGGATTTTAAAGGAGTGAATTGGGACACTTTGTTTCATGGGAAGGATTTAGAAGAGAAATGGAGGACATTTAAAGGGGAATTGTAAGAGTACAGAATCTTTATGTCCCTGTTAGGTTGAAAGGAAATAGTAAAAATTGGAAAGAGCCATGGTTTTCAAGGGAAATTGGACACTTTTTTCGAAAAAAGAGAGATATCTACAATAATTATAGGAGGCATGGAGTAACTGAGGTGCTAGAGGAGTATCAAGAATGTAATAAGAATCTTAAGAAAGAAATTAGGACTGCTAAAAGAAGATATGATGTTGCTTTGGCAAGAAAGGTGAAAGTAAATACAAAGGGTTTCTACAGCTATATTAATAGCAAAAGGATAACGAGGGATAAAATTGGACCATTAGAGAACCAGAATGGACAGCTATCTGCAGAGCCAAAAGAGATGGGGGAGATATTGAACAATTTATTTTCTTCGGTATTCACCAAGGAGAAGGATATTGAACTCTATGAGGTAAGGGAAAAAAAGTAGAGTAGCTATGGAAACTATGAGATTCAAAGAGGAGGAAGTACTGACACTTTTGAAAAATATAAAAGTGGATAAGTCTCCAGGTCCTGAGAGGATATTCCCATGGACATTGAGGGAAGTTAGTGTAGAAATAGCAGGAGCTATGACAGAAATATTTCAAATGTCACTAGAAACGGGAATAGTGCCGGAGGATTGGCGTACTGCGCATGTTCTTCCATTGTTTAAAAAGGGTTCAAAGAATAAACCTAGCAATTATAGACCTATTAGTTTGACGTCAGTGGTGGGCAAATTAATGAAGGATACTTAGAGATAATATATATAAGCATCTGGATAAACAGGGTCTGATCAGGAACAGTCAACATGGATTTGTGCCTGGAAGGTCATGTTTGACAAACCTTCTTGAATTTTTTGAAGCGGTAACTAGGGAAATTGATGAGGGTAAAGCAGTGGATGTTGTCTATATGGATTTCAGTAAGGCTTTTGACAAGGTTCCCCATGGAAGGTTGGTTAAGAAGGTTCAATCTTTGGGTGTTAATGGCGGAGTAGCAAGATGGATTCAACAGTGGCTGAATGGGAGATGTCAGAGAGTAATGGTGGATGGCTGTTTGTCAGGTTAGAAGCCAGTGACCAGTGGGGTGCCTCAGGGATCTGTGTTGGGTCCCACAGTTGTTTGTCATGTACATCAATGATCTGGATGATGGGGTGGAAAATTGGATAAGTAAGTATGCAGATGATACTAAGATAGGTGGTGTTGTGGATAATGAAGTAGATTTTCAAAGTCTACAGAGAGATTTGGGCCATTTGGAAAAGTGGGCTGAAAGATGGCAGATGGAGTTTAATGCTGTTAAGTGTGAAGTGCTACATCTTGGCAGGACAAATCAAAATAGGACGTACATGGTAAATGGTAGGGAATTGAGGAATGCTGTGGAACAGAGGGATCTATGAATAACTGTGCATAGTTCCCTGAAGGTGGAATCGCATGTAGATAGGGTGGTAAAGAAAGCCTTTGGTGTGCTGGCCTTTATAAATCAGAGCATTGAATATAGGAGTAGGGAAGTAATGTTAAAATTGTACAAGGCATTGGTAAGACCAATTCTGGAGTATGGTGTACAATTTTGGTCGTCTAATTATAGGAAGGATGTCAACAAAATAGAGAGAGTACAGAGGAGATTTACTAGAATGGTGCCAGGGTTCCAGCAACTATGTTACAGAGAAAGGTTGAACAAGTTAGGTCTTTATTCTTTGGAGCGCAGAAGGTTAAGGGGGGACTTGATTGAGGTCTTTAAAATGATGAAAGGGATAGACAGAGTTGACGTGGATAAGCTTTTCCCATTGAGGGTAGGGAAGATTCAAACAAGAAGGGACATGAGAATTAAGGGACAGAAATTTAGGGGTAACGTGAGGGGGAACTTCTTTACTCAGAGGGTGGTGGCTGTGTGGAAATAGCTTCCAGCAGAAGTGGTGGAGGCAGGATCGATTTTAACATTTAAAAGTAAAGTGGATAGGTATATGGACGTGAAGGGAATGGAGGGGTATGGTCTGAGTGCAGGTAGATGGGACTAGGGGAAAACAAATGGTCGGCACGGACTGGAAGGGCCGAGAGGGCCTGTTTCCGTGCTGTAATTGTTATATGGTTATATGGTTATATGGTTATAAGGTATATCTGATGTCACCTTCCTGTCGTACAACTGTGCTCTATTGGGCATCACTCTCAACGACTCTATCATTTTTTACTGAGCTCATGACATAGCAAAGCATCACCTGAGACTTGTCACAGTTCCTCTGCTGTTCCTCAGCTGGCGTCTGGGAAACCTACAGAATCCAATCAGAATGAATGCACCTTTCCTATTTAATTATCTGCCCATTTACCGAGGTATAGTGCCAAGCTTTGTTTTGCATGCTATATAATCAGATAAGGATACACTGAACATAAACACAATCAAGTCAAACTGGAGTACAACAGATGGAGCAAAGTGCAAGATACAGAGTGTAGAATATATCTCCCAGAATTGTAACACATATGTTCCAATGACAAAGTCTATGATAACATTGAACATTCATGTGTACAGGTACATGGATAAGACAGGTTTACAGGGATGTGGGTCACACACAGGCTGGTGGTACGAGTGTATGGGGTTACTCCAACAGAGTTACTCTAGCATTTTGTGTTTATCTGCGGTATAAACCAGCATCTGCAGTTCCTTCCTACACAGTGAGATTATAAAACTGGAGTTACTTTTTTAACCACCTGTCATGAGGTCATAAGGAATGGTAGTAGAATGAGGCCATTCGGCCCATCAAGTCTAATCCACCATTAAACCATGGCTCATCTATCTCACCCTCCTAACCCTATTCTCTTGGCTTCTCCCCATAACCTCTGACACCTGTACTATTCAAGAATCCATCTGTCTCTGCTTTAACATTATCCACTGACTTGTCCTCCACTGCTTTCCGTGGCAAATATTTCCACAGGTTCACCACCCTCTGACTGAACAAATTCCTCAGCATCTCCTTCCTAACAAAACGTCCTTAAATTCTGAGGCCATGATCTGTAGTCCTAGACTCTAGTCTTGCCCATGGCCGCAGAAACACTTATAGTCCCCATCACTATCGCTGGTGGAGACGTAGTCCTACAGAGCCAGAGGTGGTCTCCTTGGCCCGACCGCTGCTGCAATATTCCCCCAAGGGGCCGTCACCGCAATAGTATGCAGAAGGCAGTGCATGTCGGAGAGGGGGAGAGACACAGAGAGTCCTGCACTACCCGCTGCCTCTTCTCACGGCCATCCATCTGGCTGAACCTCCGCTGGGAATGGGGGCTGAGCCGATGGGACAGGGAGGAGGGATGAAGAGGCAGAGAGCGGAGGTAGATTGCGAGTGAGAGATGGGGAAGAACGGAGGAGAGATCCAGGGGGAGAAGGAAAGGGGAGAGCAACTGGGAAGAGATGCAATGTTTGAAAGAGGAAGACAATAGAGGAATAGGGAGAGCGAGAGGCAGGGGACAAAGCGAGTGGGTAGAGAGAGAGTGAGATGTGGAGATACAAGGGAGACAAGAGAGAGGGTGGGGGTAGAGAGAGATATGGAGATACAGGGGGAGGAGACAAGAGAGAGGGAGGGGGAGAGTAAGATGTGGAGATACAGGGAGAGGGGGAGAGGGGGAGACGGAGGGAGATAGGGGGAGACGGAGGGGAAGAGAGACGGCAGAAAAAGGGGGAGCGAAGGGGAGGGAATGAGAGGCAGGAGAGGGAGTCAGAGGAAGGGCAAGGGAGGCAGAGGAAGGAAGCTGGGGAGGGGGAAGGAGGCAGTGGAAGGGCAAGGGAGGCAGTGGGAGGTAGCTGGGGAGGGGGAGGAGGCAGCGAAAGGCAGTAGAACGCAGAGGGAAGCAGTGGCAGTGGGTGGGGGGGCAGATGAGAGGGAGGGGACAGGGAGGTAGGGAGGAATGGGGTGGAGGGATGAAGGGGAGAGGGAATAGAGGGTGACAGTCATCGAGTCATAGAGTGATGCTGTGTGGAAACAGGCCCTTCGGTACAACTGGCCCACACTGGCCAACAATGTCCCAGCTACCGTAGTCCCACCTTCCTGCGCCTGGTTCTTAACCCTCCAATCCTGACCTCTCCATGTACCTGTCTAACTGTTTCTTGAACGGTGGGATAGTCCCAGCCTCAACTACCTCCTCTGGCAGCTTGTTCTATTCACCCACCACTCTCTGTGTGGAAAAGTTACCCCTCGGATTCCTATTAAATATTTTCCCCTTCACCTTGAACCTATGTCCTATGGCCATTGATTCCCCCACTGGGTAAACTACTGTGCATCCAGAGGGGGACATGGAGGGGTTGAGGAGGAGGGGGAGCAGGTGTAGGGAGAGGGACAGGGAGGGGGCCATGGAAGGGGGAGGAGGGGAGGGGGAGTTGGTGCAGGGAGAGGGAGGGTAAGCTGCAGGGAAGGGGACATGGAGGGGGACAAGGAGGGGGTTGAGGAGGAGGGTAGGTGGAGGGGGAGGGGGGAGGAGGGGAGGGAAGGAGGAGTTGATGTATGGAGAGGGAGGGGTAAACTGCAGGGAGGGGGACATGGAGAGGGACAAGGAGGGGGGTTTGAGGAGAAGGGGAGGGGGGGTTGGTGGAGGGAGAGAGAGGGTAAGCTGCAGGGAGAGGACATGGAGAGGGACAAGGAGGGGGTTGAGGAGGAGGGGGAGTTGGTGGAGGGAGAGGGAGAGGGAGGGTAAGCTGCAGGGACAGGGAAATGGAGGGGGACAAGGAGGGGGTTGAGGAGGAGGGGAGGGGGGTTGGTGTAGGGAGAGGGAGAGGGAAGGTAAGCTGCAGGGAGGGTAGTTGGTGGAGGGAGAGGGAGGGCGAGGTGGAGGGATGGGGATGGGAAAGGGGGTTGAATGGGAGGGGAGGGGGAGTTGGTGGAGGAGAGGAAGAGGGAGAGGGAGAGCGATGTGCAGAGAGGGGGACAGGGAGGGGGATTGAGGCGGAGGTCAGTTGGTGTAGCGAGAGGGAAGGTAAGCTGCAGGGAGGGGGAGGGGGTGATGTGATGGCCAGATGGAGGTAGAGAGAGAGAGAGAGAGAGAGAAAGAGAGAGAGAGAGAGAGAGAGAGAGAGAGAGAGAGAGAGAGAGAGAGAGAGAGAGAGAGAGAGAGAGAGAGAGAGAGAGAGGTGAATGGTGCTGAGGGAGGGGCAGAAAGAGGCGGTGGGTGGGTGAGTAGGTGATAGTGGGACAGCGCGAGACAGATGAAGGGACTGGGGAATGGGGAGTGGAGGGGGCTGAGGGAGGGGGAGACGAGGGTGGGAGTGGGAGAGGGACAAGAGGGAGAGGTAGAGGGAGGGGAGAGGGGGGGGGGAGGAATGGGGGAGGGAGGGGGGAGAGGGATGGGGTGAGGGAGGGGGGGGAGTGAGGGGGTGGTGAGGCGGCGCAAGAGTAGGGGAGAAGGAGGGGGAATGGAGGGATTGTGTGGGATGGGAGAGGTATGACGATGGGAGAGGGAAGGGGAGTGGGAGGGAGGGGAGAGAGGCGGGGAGAGGGAGGGTGAGAGGGAGGGGGAGAGGGTGGGGGGTGAGTGAGGGGGAGAGGGTGCGGGAGGGGGAGAGGGAGGGGGAGAGGGTATGGGAGCGAGGGGGGGAGTGGGAGAGGGAGGGAGTGAGGGAGGGGGAGAGGGAGGGGGAGGGAGGGGGGAGGGTGGGAGATGGGGAGGGGGAGGGGGAGGGAGGGGAGAGGGAGGGAGAGGGAGAGACAGAGGGGAGGGGGGGAGGGAGGGGGGGGAGGGGGAGGGAGAGGGAGGGGAGAGGGGGGAGGGGAGGGGGAAGAGGGGAGGGGAGGGGGCAGGGGGTAGAGGGGCAGAGGGAAGGGGCGGGAGGGGGTAGGGTGAGAGGGAGAGGGGGGGGAGATGGAGGGGGAGGGGTGAGAGAGAGGGGGGAGGGGAGAGGGAAGGGGGGGAGAGGGGGGGAGGGGGAGGGGGAGGGGGGGGTTGGGGAGGGGGAGCGGGAGGGATGGAGGAGAGGGAGGGGGAGGAGAGGGAGGGGGTGTGGGGGAGGTGAGGGAGGGAGGAGAGGGGGGAGAGGGAGGGAAGGGGAGCGAGAGAGGGGAGAGGGTGGGGAGGGGGTAGTTAGAGAGGGAGGGGAGTGAGGGGGAGAGTGAGGGGGAGGGGCGGAGAGGTGAGGGGGAGGGGGAGGGAGGGTTCTGGGAGTGAGGGGGAAGAGGGAGGGGGAGAGGGAGGGGAGGGAGGTGGGTGGTGGGTGATTGGGGGAGGGGGAGGGAGGGAGGGTGGGACGGGGGAGAGAGGGGTTCGTTGAGCAGAGGCGCTGTGGGGGATCTTTTAGAGAGGGAGGGGGAAAGGAGAGGGGAAGAGGCAGGGGGCGAGGGAGGTGTTGAGGGAGCTTTTTTCTATTACTTGGAGAGTCTTTCACATTTTCTTTCTTTTAAGGGGGAAGGGATTTCTTTTGTAGGGGGAGAGTCCTTCTTCGGAGGTTTGGTTCAGGCCTCTGAGAAAGGATCTCTCAATTTCTCCGGAACATTTTCAGGGGCTCTTGGGGGAGAGGGAGCAGGGACACAGCTTCTGCCCACTAAGGTTGTCACTCTATGATGCCCTGTTTTCTTTCTCTCTTCTTTCATAAACAGTGACGTTACATTCGCTACCTCCAGCCCACGGGAAGTGATGCAGTTAAAAGAACATTGGAAAATGATGACCATTTATCCACGATTTCTTGGACCACATACTAGAATATTCTGGGATGCAAACAACTCGACCCTGCGGTTATATCTGCCTTTATTCCCAACAGTTTTCCGAACACCATTTCCTGACTAATATGGATGATCTTCAGTTCCTCCCTCCCGCTAGATCCTCGGTCCCGTAGTTTTTCTTGGAGTTTGTTTGTCCTTTGAGAGATCGGAACATAGAATTATAGAAACACATAGGTGCAGCAGTTGGCCATTCGGCCGTTCGAGCCAGCACCGCCATTCAATGTGATCATGGCTGATCCAAATTAATCTGTCTCCCCTTCCCTTGATTCCCTTAGCCCAAAGAGCTAAATCTAATTCTGTCTTGAAAACATCCAGTGAATTTGTCTCCACTGCCGTCGATAGCAGAGAATTTCACAGATTCACAACTTTCTGGGTGAAAATGTTTTTCCTCATTACTATCCTAATGACCTCCCCCTTATTCACAATCTGTGACCCCTGGTTCTGGAATCCCCCATCATCGAGAACATTTATCCTGCGTCTAGCCTGTTCAATCCTCTAAGAATGTTTTATGTTTCTACAGCGTAAGGTCCGTTCTCATCTAAATTCCAGCGAATACAAGACGCATTCTTTCATCACATGTCAATCCCGCCATCCCGGGAATAAACCTGATGAACGCACGCTGCACTCCCTCAATAGCAAGAATGCCCTTCCCCAAATTAGGAGAACAAAATTGCACCCAGTGCGCCAGGTGTGGTCTCACCTGGCCCTGTACCACTGCAGTAGAATCTCCTTGCTACTAAATTCAAATCCTCTCGCAATGAAGGCTTTATTCCCTATTGAAGACAGAACAACAGTGACATGGAGATTAGGGTCAAAAATTGGTTTGAACAACTAAACCTCCTCAACTTGGTCAAAAGGGCCCACTTCAAAATGTATTCGCTACTCTACTCACTGCGACCAGCACGAGATAACCACTGATGAGGTGTTTGAGCAGAAATCAATCAGATCCAGAACCTGGGTCAGAAATGGGGTGGTCGGGGTGGAAATAGCAGAGGGTGTTTATTCTGGGCAAGTGTGAGATGTTGCACTTTAGCAGTTGAAAAGTAAGCTCAAAATGCACAATTAATGGCATAACCCTTAACATAATTGCAGTATAAAGGTATCTTGGCATCTGTGGAAGTCCCAAAACTGTTGAAGGAGCTTTATTCATTAATACATTTAATAAAGTCACCAGCGAGGGCCTTCCATGTCACAAGACCATTTCCAACTCTGCTGCTCCCTCTGCTGCATCTCTTGAGTTCTGCAGCATGTTCCAATACCAATCGCTATCTCCACTACGCCCCGACCCTGACACACAAACCATTAACACATCGTTCCCTCACATTAGTGTTCCGTTGCGCACCAAACTCCAAAGATGCCAGCTAATACCGTCAGTTGCATCAGCACCAAGGATGAGGTGTTCCAAACCAGAGCAACGGAGATGTCCTCATTCTTCAGGGAACGGGGGTTCCCCTCTTCGACTATAGATGAGGCTCTCACCAGGGTCTCTCTATTTGCCGTATCTCTGCTCTAACTCCCCACCCCCCCACTTGTAACAAGGGCAGAGTCCCCATTGTCCTCACCTTCCTCCCCACCAGCCATCACATACAACAAATTATCCTCCGACATTTTCACCAACTACATCGGGGATCCCACTACTGGCCACATCTTCCCATCCTCCTCACCTATCGGCTTTCTACAGAGACCACTCCTCCACAACTTTCCCTGGTCAATTCGTCCCTTTCCCACCCAAACCACCCCCCCCCCCTCCTGGTACTTTCCCTTTCGCAGGAAATGCGACACTTATCGCTTTTCTTCCCCCCACGACTCCATCCAAGGACACAAGCAGTCTTTGCAGGTGAGGCAGAGGTTCACCTGCACCTCCTCCAACCTCATCTATTGCATCCGCTGCTCTAGGTGTCAGCTGCTCTACATCGGTGAAACCAAGCGTAGGCTTGGCGATCGCTTCACCCAACACCCCCGCTCGGTCCGCAATATCCAACCTGATCTCCCGGTGACTCAGCACTTCAACTCCCCCTCCCATTCCGAATCCGACCTTTCTGTTCTGGGCCTCATCCATGGCCAGAGTGCGGCCCAGCGCAAATTGGAGGAGCATGTCCTCATAATTCGCTTGGGTAGTTTACACGCCAGCGGTATGAACATTGATTTCCTCAATTTCAGGTAGTCCCTGCTTTCTCCCTCCTTCCCCTACACCTTCCCAGCTCTCCCACAGCCCACTGTCTCCGCCTCTTCCTCCCACCCACCCCCCCCCCCCCCGCACCCACATCAGTGTGAAGAAGGTCACCTATTTCCTTCACTCCATAGATGCTGCCTTACCCGCTGAGTTCCTCAAGCATTTTTGTCTACCGTCAGTTAACACACTCATTGTCCTGACCTTAGCTCATTGCGGCACTCAGAAACCACCAGCAGGAAACCACTATTGAGCACTGGTACCTTTATTATCCATGTATCCCGTTGGGCCAAGTTGCCATCTAGTGTCAGAATTATTAACATATTAATGATCCTTACCTTCTGTACCCGGATATGTACGGAGCCAAGGAGTCTCCACCTTTATGTAATGTAAAAGTAAAGTATAGATTCTGTCATTTACATATCAATCTACCTCACCCTTGTACTTCCTTACTAATTATCTTGTTGGTGGAAACTGCTCTGCTGCAGCAACTTAGTTTTAGACTTGGGGTCACAGCCCTTCACTGTGACACTTCTCTCCTTGTGCCAGTAAAATAAACTCACTGCTGACGGTGAATCCAGTCCTACACGAGCCTTATTGAAGAGTTTGTCTTCGACACCCACGATGAGCCTTTGACGGCACTGGGCCTGTACTCACTGGAGTTTAGATGAATGATGGGGACTGGGGGGCACCTCAAAGGGAACCTCATTGAAACATAGAAAAGTGAGAAAGACTTGGATAGAGTGGGTGTGGACAGGATGTTTCCACTAGTGGGAGAGTTTAGCACTAGAGGCCATAGGCTCAGAATAAAATGTTGTTTTTTGGGATAAGGTATGAGAAATGTCTATATTCAGAGGGTGGTGAATTTGTGGAATGTTTGCCACAATAGAGGCCAAGTCAGTGGATAATACCAAGGCAGAGATAGATAGGTTCTTAATTTGTACAGGTGTCACCTATCTTCACCGATTGGAAGGGTCAGAATGTTTTAGATCCAGTGGCAGAGAGAAAAGAGATACTGAGAGATTTCCCTTTTTTTTAGTTTTGCTATTTTTGGTCGCCTGTTGGTGTTTATCTTTTTGGAGATCCGTTAGGTTTGGATTATGGTGTTTGATTATTGGCAGAGATATAGCGGATAAGTTATGAGTCTAACTATATGACGATTCCTAACACAGCAATTCCTGCTATTGAGGGAGTGCAGCGTAGGGTCACCAGGTTAATCAAATCTGCTTAACCGTATCCGTTGCCTCGAGGATATAAAGTGTTGGATGGCCCAGAACGTCCTCCAACTAAACGAGAGTAAGTCTGTGGTCATCCGTCTCCTGTTTTTTGTTTTTTTCCTCAGCCCCTCGGACTCAATCAAAATGACAGCAGGCAGCCTTGGAAGCCTTACCCCACTACTCAAACCTCACGTCAAAAACCTTGGCGTGATATTTGACTCAGCATTGAAATTTAACAAACAAGTCAATGCCGTGGTAAAAGCCAGCTTCTTCTAGCTTCAGACGATGACTAAAATAAAACAATTCCTCCAGTTTGATGGCCTCGAAAAGATCATCCACACATGTATCTCCTCCCGCCTAGATTACTGCAACTCCCTTTACACTGGCATCAGCCAATCATCCCTGTCCCGCCTGCAACTGGTCCAAAACGCCACAGCGAGACTCCTGACGGGCACCCGAAAAAGGCTCCACATCATGCCGATCCTGGCATCGCTCCACTGGCTCCCTGTGCAGTTCCGAATAAATTTCAAGATCATACCTCTATGTCTACAAAGCCTTTAACGGGCTTGCCCCCACCTACATCAAAAGTCTGCTACCCACCACACCACCTCCAGGTCCCTCAGATCGGCCGACTTGGGGTGACTGAACATCCCGCGGTCTAGGCATAAGCTCAGGGGCAACCGACCGTGCCTTTGCGGTTGCAGCTCCTAGACTGTGGAACAGCATCGCTCTTCCCATCAGAACTGCCCCCCTCCATCCATTCCTTTACGTCGAGACTCATCTCTACTCTCAAGCCTTTCTTGACGTCCTCTGAGCGAGGGATATATGTATGTAGTGATATTTGTATTTAATCTATGAACCACTGTTGTATAACGTTACTACATCCACCAATGTAAAACACTGTGGCCAACGAGAGTTGTTTTTTAAATGTGCTTTAGAAATAAAAGTGACTTGACTTGACTTGACTTAATTCCCTGAATGGTTTGTTTGACAAGTGATGAAAGAATGGGTCGACTGGACTGGAAATTAGACGGATCAGAGTGGATCTATTGGAAACATATACAATGTTAAGGGATTGGACAGGCTAGATGCAGGAAATATGTTCCTGATGTTGGGGGAGGCCGGAAACAGGGGGGTCATGGTTTAAGAATAAGGGGCAGGTCATTTAGGACCGAGATGCAGAAACATTTTTTCACCCCGAGATGTGTGAAGCTGTGGAATTGTCTGCTGCCGCAGAAGGCAATGGAGGCCGACTCACTGGATATTTCCAACAGAGAGCGACGGGGAGGGGCAGCAAGAAGGGGAGAGCGTGGGGAGGTGAAGGGGAGGGGCAGAGGGAGGGGGTGAGGGAGGGACTGAGGTGGTAAGGGAGGGTGAGAGGATGGGGCAGAGGGAAGGGGGAGTGGGGGAGAGGGAGGCGGAGGGAGAGGGAATGGGAGGGGGACAAGTAGAGGGAGGGGGAGACGGACGGACGGGCAGAAAGGTGGTCAGAGAGTGTGGGTCAGAGGGGCAGGTGGCGGCCCTGAGGACGGCAGTGGGTGGGAAGAAGTGGCGGGGAGAGGGTGCGAGGGGCAGGGGCAGAGGCAGAGGAGTTGGAGGAGGGAGTTAGGGTGGGAGAGAGGGGGGAGGAGGAGGCAAAGGTGGAGAAGGGTAGGGTGAAGAGGAAGGGGGAGGGACAGGGAGAGGAAGAGGTAGGGGGAAAGTGAGACGGAGGGGGAGGTGGGAGAGGTGGAGGGGAATGAGGGGGAGAGGTAGTGGGGAGAGGTAGTGGGTAGAGGGAGGGGGACTCAAACATGTTCCCCACTACCGATATCAGGCTAATTGTGTATGGTGCCCTGTTTTCTCTCTCCTTCCTTTCGTAAACTGTGACGTTACATTAGCTCCCCTCCAGTCCACGGGAACTGATCCAGAGTCAATAGAACATTGTGCAATGATCACCAGATTTCCAGGGCCACCTCCTTGAGTTCTCTGTGATGCAGGCCCATAGAAAATATGTACAGGAGTCGGCCATTCGGCCCTTTGTCAGAACGGCCATTCAATACTATCATGGCTGAGCATCCAACATCAGTACCCGTTCCTGCTTTTTCCCCAAATTCCTTGAATCCCTTAGCCCGAAGAGCTAAATCTAACTCAATCATGAAAACCCCCAGTGGTTTGACCTCCACTGCTTTCTGTGGCAGAGACTTCCACAGATTCACATCTCTCCGGGTTAAAAATGTCTTCTCAGTCCAAATTCTTAAACTGTGACCCCTGGTTCTAGACTCTCCCAACTGCGGGAACATATTTTCATCATCTACCTTGCATAATCCTCTAAGAATGTTATATGTTTCTTTAAAGCCCCATCTCATCCTTCAAAACGTCAGCGAATACAAGCCCAGTCGACCCATTATTTCATTATATGTCAGTCTCTCCATCCCGGGAATTAATCTCGTGAACCTACACTGCATTCCCTCAATGGAAATAATGGCCTTGCTCAAATTAGGAGACTGAAATTGCACACAATACTCCAGGTGTGGTCTCACCAGGGCCTTGTACAAATACAGTAGGACCTCCTTGTTTCTAAACTCAAATCCTCTCGCAATGAAGGCCAACTTGCCATTGGCTTTCTTTACTGCCTGCTGTACCTGCATGCTTACTTTCAGTGACTGATGTATAAACACACCAGGTCATGTTGCACCGTCCCTTGTCCCAATCTGATACCATTCAGATAATAATCTGCCCTCCTGCCACCAAAGTGGATAACCTCACATTGATCCACATTATCTGCATTTGCCATGCATCAGCCCAAACACCCAACCTATCCAAGTCACTCTGCAGCCTCATAGCTTTCCACTCCCAGACCACAGGAGGCAGAGAAGTGGGGTCACAGTTAAGAAGGGCAAGGGGCAGAGGCAGGGGCTAGAGAGTACCCCTGTGACCGTACACCTGGAAAATAGGTACTCGGGTTTGAGTACGATTGGAGGGGACAGCCTAGCTGGGGGCAGCAACAGCGGCCGGGCCTCCGGTACAGAGACCGGCCCTGATGCTCAAGGGTAGCAAAAAGAGGAGGGCAATTGTAACAGGGGACTCTATAGTTAGGGGGTTGGATAGGCGATTCTGTGGACGCAGTCGGGAGACCCGGATGGTAGTTTGCCTCCCTGCTGCCAGGGTCTCGCATGTGTCAGAACGTGTCCAAAAGATTCTGATAAGGGAGGGAGAGGAGCCTGATGTTGTGGTACACATAGGTACCAATGACATAGGCAGAAAAAGTGACGAGGTCCTGAAGGGAGAATTTAGGGAGTTGGGGGGGAAAGTTAAGGAGAAGGACCAAAAGGGTAAAGATTTCAGGATTACTGCCTGTGCCGCGTGACAGTGAGAGTAGGAATGAAATGAGGTGGAGGATAAATGCGTGGCTGAGGGACTGGTGCAGAGGGCAGGGATTCACGTTTCTTGATCACTTGGACCTCTTTTGGGGAAGGCATGATCTGTACACAAAGGACGGGTTGCACTTGAACCCGAGAGGGACCAATATCCCGGCAGGGAGATTTGCAAAGGCTACTGGGGAGACTTTAAACTAGAAAGGCTGGGGGGAGGGACTCGGGTAGAGGAGGCTAGGGGTCAGGGTGTGGGGCAAGAGGCAGAGAAGGGAAGCACTCGGACCCAAAATGTAGGCGAGAAAGATGAAAACGATAATAGACAGAGAATAAGGGATGGTGGGTT
The DNA here is from genome assembly GCA_035221665.1 of Okamejei kenojei. NCBI lineage: Eukaryota > Metazoa > Chordata > Chondrichthyes > Rajiformes > Rajidae > Okamejei > Okamejei kenojei. The sequence continues at coordinate 371,727 of CM069174.1, forward strand.
TCTAAAATGTGTATATTTTAATGCTAGGAGCATTGTAAGTAAGGTGGATGAACCTAGAGCCTGGATTGACACCTGGAAATATGATGTTGTGGCAAGCACTGAAACATGGTTGCAGAAGGGCTGTGATTGGAAACTAAATATTCCAGGATTTTGTTGCTTCAGGTGTGATAGAATTGGAGGGAGCAGAGGGGGAGGTGTTGCATTGCTTGTCAGAGAAGATATTACAGCAGTACTTTGGCAGGATAGATTAGAGGGCTCGTCTAGGGAGGCTATTTGGGTGGAACTGAGAAGTGGGAATGGTGTAGCAACACTTTTAGGGGTGTACTATAGACCGCCAAATGGGGAGCGAGAATTGGAAGAGCAAATATGTAAGGAGAAAGCACATATTAGTAGTAAGCACAAGGTAGTGATTGTGGGAGATTTCAATTTTCCAAAAATAGACTGGGAAACACATTTGTAAATGGGCTGGATGGTTGGAGTTGTAAAATGTGTGCAGGATAGTTTTTTGCAGCAGTACATCGAGGTATCGACCAGAGAAGGGCAGTGCTGGACCTCCTGTTAGGGAAATGAGGCGGGTCAGGTGACGGAGGTAATGCGTTGGTGAGCACTTCGGGACCAGTGATCACAATACCATTAGTTTCAATATAATTATGGAGAGAGTCAGAACTGGACCTAGGGTGGAGATTTTTGATTGGAGAAAGGCTAACTTTGAGGGAATGCGTAAGGATTTTAAAGAGTGAATTGGGGACACTTTGTTTCATGGGAAGGATGTAGAAGAGAAATGGAGGACATTTAAAGGGGAAATTGTAAGAGTACAGAATCTTTATGCCCCTGTTAGGTTGAAAGGAAATAGTAAAAATTGGAAAGAGCCATGGTTTTCAAGGGAAAGTGGACACTTGTTTCGAAAAAAGAGAGTTATCTACAATAATTATAGGAGGCATGGAGTAAATGAGGTGCTAGAGGAGTATCAAGAATGTAAAAAGAATCTTAAGAAAGAAATTAGGACTGCTAAAAGAAGATAAGAGGTTGCTTTGGCAAGAAAGGTGAAAGTAAACCCAATGGGTTTCTACAGCTATATTAATAGCAAAAGGATAACGCGGGATAAAATTGGACCATTAGAGAACCAGAATGGACAGCTATCTGCAGAGCCAAAAGTGATGGGGGAGATATTGAATAATTTATTTTCTTCGGTATTCACCAAGGAGAAGGATATTGAACTCTGTGAGGTAAGGGAAAAAAGTATAGTAGCTATGGAAACTATGACATTCAAAGAGGAGTAATTACTGACACTTTTGAAAAATATAAAAGTGGATAAGTCTCCAGGTCCTGAGAGGATATTCCCTAGGACATTGAGGGAAGTTAGTGCAGAAATAGCAGGAGCTAACACAGAAATATTTCAAATGTCATTAGAAACGGGAATAGTGCCGGAGGATTGGCGTACTGCGCATGTTGTTCCATTGTTCAAAAAGGGTTCAAAGAATAAACCTAGCAATTATAGACCTATTAGTTTGACGTCAGTGGTGGGCAAATTAATGGAAAGGATACTTAGAGATAATATATATAAGCATCTGGATAAACAGGGTCTGATCAGGAACAGTCAACATGGATTTGTGCCTGGAAGTCATGTTTGACAAACCTTCCTGAATGTTTTGAAGCGGTAACTAGGGAAATTGATGAGGGTAAAGCAGTGGATGTTGTCTATATGGATTTCAGTAAGGCCTTTGACAAGGTTCCCCATGGAAGGTTGGTTAAGAAGGTTCAATCTTTGGGTGTTAATGGCGGAGTAGCAAGATGGATTCAACAGTGGCTGAATGGGAGATGTCAGAGAGTAATGGTGGATGGCTGTTTGTCAGGTTGGAAGCCGGTGACCAGTGGGGTGCCTCAGGGATCTGTGTTGGGTCCACTGTTGTTTGTCATGTACTGGGAAACACATTCTGTAAATGATCAATGATCTGGATGATGGGGTCGAAAATTGGATAAGTAAGTATGCAGATGATACTAAGATAGGTGGTGTTGTGGATAATGAAGTGGATTTTCAAAGTCTACAGAGAGATTTGGGCCATTTGGAAAAGTGGGCTGAAAGATGGCAGATGGAGTTTAATGCTGTTAAGTGTGAAGTGCCGCATCTTGGCAGGACAACTCAAAATAGGACGTACATGGTAAATGGTAGGGAATTGAGGAATGCTGTGGAACAGAGGGATCTAGGAATAACTGTGCATAGTTCCCTGAAGGTGGAATCGCATGTAGATAGGGTGGTAAAGAAAGCCTTTGGTGTGCTGGCCTTTATAAATCAGAGCATTGAATATAGGAGTAGGGAAAGTAATGTTAAAATTGTACAAGGCATTGGTAAGACCAATTCTGGAGCATGGTGTACAATTTTGGTCGCCTAATTATAGGAAGGATGTCAACAAAATAGAGAGAGTACAGAGGAGATTTACTAGAATGTTGCCAGGGTTCCAGCAAATATGTTACAGAGAAAGGTTGAACAAGTTAGGTCTTAATTCTTTGGAGCGCAGAAGGTTAAGGGGGGACTTGATTGAGGTCTTAAAATGATGAAAGGGATAGACAGAGTTGACGTGGATAAGCTTTTCCCATTGAGGGTAGGGAAGATTCAAACAAGAAGGCATGACATGAGAATTAAGGGACAGAGGTTTAGGGGTAACGTGAGGGGAACTTCTTTACTCAGAGGATGGTGGCTGTGTGGAATGAGCTTCCAGCAGAAGTGGTGGAGGCAGGATCGATTTTAACATTTAAAGGTAAAGTGGATAGGTATATGGACGTGAAGGGAATGGAGGGGTATGGTCTGAGTGCAGGTAGATGGGACTAGGGGAAAACAAATGGTCGGCACGGACTGGAAGGGCCGAGAGGGCCTGTTTCCGTGCTGTAATTGTTATATGGTTATATGGTTATATGGTACTCGCAGCTCTAGCTATAGTATATGTCATCCGCAAACGTAGAGATGTTACATTTAATCCCCTGGTCTAAATCGTCATTTACATAGTTCCCTCATCTATCTCGTTATTTAATTACCTCGTCTAACTGTGTATTTACCTGATCTATTCCTCTCATGATTTTGTACATCTCCATAAATCACTCCTCACCCTCCTGCGCTCCAAGGAATAATGTTGTGGCTTCCCAATCTCCCTCTATAACTCAGACCCTTGTATGCTAGCAACAGCCTCGTTAATCTTCTCTGCACCCGTTCCAGTTTGACAACATATTTGCACAGTGACCAAAACTGAACACAATACTCTAAATGTACTTTCATCAACGTCTTATACAACTGAACAATGACCTCCCAACTTCTACACAATACTCTGGCTGAGGCTTTCAGTTTCGGAGCAAGAAGGTCCTACTAAAGCTGTCCAGGGCACTGGTGAGATCGCACCTGGAGCATTGTGTACAATGTTGGTCTCCTAATTTGAGGAAGGACATTCTTGCTATTGGGGGAGTGCAGCGTAGGATCGACAGGTTTATTCCCGGGATGGCCGGTCTGATATATGATGAAAGAATGGGTCGACCTTGCTTGTATTCGGTGGAAGTAATAAGGATGAGAGGGAATCTTGTAGAAACATATACAATTCTTCGAGGATTGGACTGCGTAGATGCAGGAACAATGTTACAGATGTTGGGTGAGAAGGAATGGGTAACGTTTCGGGTCTAGACCCTTCTTCAGACTGATTTGGATAAGAAAAGAGAGATATATAGACGATGTTTTAGAGAGATAAAGAACAATGAATTAAAGGTATGTCAAAGTAACGATGATAAAGGAAACTGACCATTCTTTGCTGCATGTTGGGTGAAGCTGGTGCGACTTGGGTGGGGGAGGGACAGAGAGAGAGGGAAAGCAAGGGTCACTTGAAGTTAGAGAATTAATGTTCATACCACTGGGTTCCTCAAATTTGTGTTTAACCTCACTCTGACAATGGAGGAGACCTTGGACAGAAAGTTGTGTGTGGGAATTGGAAGGAGATTACATTGTTCGGCAACTGTGAGTGTAGGTAGGCCCAGGCAGACTGAGTGAAGGTGTTCAGCAAAACGATCGCCGAGTCAACGTTTAGTGTCGCCGATGTAAAATAGTCTATCATTTAGACTCCATCATTTACTAAGCTCATGACACAGCAAAGCATCACCTGAGACTTGTCACAGTTCCTCTTCTGTTCCTCAGCTGGCTTTTGGGAAACCTACAGAATCCGGTCAGAATGAATGCACCTTTCCTATTTCATGCTCTGCCCATGTACTGAGGTACAGTGTCAAGCTTTCCTTTGCATGCTATATAATCAGATAAGTCTACACAAGAAAACTCAATGCTAGATTTTTTTCAAGCCGGCTTGTCTACAAAAACAGCGATATAACTTTAAGGGTCTATAAGCTCTGGTCAGGCCCCATTTGGAATATTGTGAACAATTTGGGTACCATATCTGAGGAAGGATGTGCTGGTTCTGGAGAGGGTTCTGCGGGGGTTTACAAGAATGATCCCAGGAATGAGTAGGTTAATCTATGATCAGTGTTTATCGGTACTGGGCCTGTACTCGCTGGAGTTTAGATGAATAAGTGGGGACCACATTGAAACGTACAGAATAATGAACGGCCTGGATAGAGTGGATGGGGAGAGGATGTTTCCACTAGTGGAAGAGTTTAGGACTAGATGTCATAGCCTCAGAATTACAGGACGTTCATTTAGGAATGTGTTGAGAATAAATGTATTTAGTCAGAGGGTGGTGAATCTGTGATTTGTTTTGCCACAGAAGGCTGTGGAGGCCGTCGGTGGATCTATTTAAGGCAGAGATAGATACATTCTTGATTAGCACAGACGTCAGAGGATATGGGAAGAAGGCTGAAGAAAGGCTTGCTGGGCCGAAAGGCCTAATTCTACTCCGATAATTATGTTGTTATTATAATCAAGTCTCAAGGACAATATGTGGAGTAAAGTGCAAGATACAGATCACAGAATGTATCTCTCAACATTGTAACACATCAGCTCCAAAGATGCAGTCTACCGGTAACATTTAACATTCATGTGTAATTCATGTCGACAGGGATATGGGTCAAAATGAGTGGATCTTTTTTAAACATATAAGATTATTAAGTGTTTGTACATGCTAGAGGCAGGAAACATGTTCCCTTTGTTGGGGGAGTCCAGAACCAGGGGAATAAGGGAAGCACAACAAGACCTGTATGTCCTTGTGACTGCATCAGTCACTGAAAGTAAAGATGCCGGTACAACAGGCAGTGAAGAAAGCGAATTAAATGCTGGCCTTCATAACAAGAGGATTAGAGTATAAGAGTAAAGAGGTCCTTCTGCAGTTGGACAGGGCCCTGCTGAGACCATATCTGGAGTATTGTGTGAAATTTGGTCTCCTAATTTGAAGAAAGACATCCTTGCTATTGAAGCAGTGCAGCGTAGGTTCACACGGTGAAGAGGGAGATGAGAAAAAAAAATTCACCCAGAGAGTTGTGAATTTGTGGAATTCTCTGCCACAGAAGGAAGCCAAGGCCAAATCAGCGGGTGCATTTAAAATAGTTAGGTAGAGCTCTTGGTGCTAGCGGAATCAAGGGGTATGGGGAGAAGGCAGGCATGGGTTACTGATAGTGGATGAACAGCCATGATCGCAATGAGGTTCAGCCGCATGGGTGGCCGTCAGAAGAGGCAGCGGATAGTGCAGGACTCTTTGTGTCACTCCCCCTCACCTACAAGCACTGCCTTCTGAATATTATTAGGGTGACGGCCCCTCGGGGGAACAGTGTAGCAGCAGTCAGGACAGGGAGACCAATTTTGGTTCTGTTGTACAGCAGGGGAGGTGGGGGAGTGTGGGGATAGAGAGGGGGAGTGGGGAGAGAGTGGGAGGAGTGTTGGGATAGAGAGGGGGAGTGGGGAGAGAGTGGGAGGAGTGTGTGGATAGAGATTGCACAAACAGAATATCAAGCTGAACAAGTTGTCCCACAACATTAGGCTGTGCATGCCATACGCCAATTCTTTCATCTTCTGTCAGTCGCGTCATCCCGGGAATTAAGCTGGTGAACATACACTGCATTCCCTCCATAGCAATAATGTACTTACTCAAATTAGGAGACCAAAACTGCACAAAATACTCCAGGTGTGGTCTCACCAGTGCCCCGTACAACTGCATATGGACCTCCTTGCTCCTATACTGCAATCTTCTTGTTATGAAGGCCAACATGCTATTAGCTTTCTTCACTGCCTGCTGTATCTGCCTTCTTGTTTTTACCAACAAAGTAGATAACCTCACCTTTATCCACATTATACTGAATCTTCCATGCATCTGCCCACTCACCCAACAGATCCATCAACCTGCAGCCTCATATCATCCTCCTCGCAGCCCACACTGCCACCCAGCTTTGTGTCATATACAAACGGAGATGTTACATTTAATTCCTTTGTCCACATTGTTAATATCTATTGTCAATAACTGGGGTCCCAGCACTGAGTCTTGCGGCACACCGCTAGTCACTGCCTGCCATTAATAAAAGTACCCAATGTCCCGTGTCCGCTCAGATCTGGCACCAGATAGGCAACACACCGTACTGTAGTGTCGTCCATGGTCGCAGAAACAGCAGAGGCCCCATCTCTATTTGAGCAATTCTGGCACCATATATCCCCGAGGGAGACCAATATCCTGGCAGGGAGATTTTCAAAGGCTACTGGGGAGACTTTAAACTAGAAAGGCTGGGGGGAGGGACACGGGTAGAAGGGGCTAGGGGACAGGGTGTGGGGCAAGAGGCAGAGAATGGAAGCACTCGGACCCAAAATGTGGGAGAGAAAGAGGAAAAATATAATAGACAGAGAATAATGCATGGTGGGTTTCTAAAATGTGTATAGTTTAATGCGAGGAGCATTGTAAGAAAGGTGGATGAACTTAGAGCCTGATTGACACCTGGAAATATGATGTTGTGGCAATCAGTGAAACATGGTTGTAGGAGGGCTGTGATTGGAAACTAAATATTCCAGGATTTTGTTGCTTCAGGTGTGATAGAATTGGAGGGACAAGAGGTGGAGGTGTTGCATTGCTTGTCAGAGAGGATTTTACAGCAGTGCTTTGGCAGGATAGAATAGAGGGCTCGTCTAGGGAGGCTATTTGGGTGGAACTGAGAAATGAGAACGGTGTAGCACCACGTTTAGGGGTGTATTATAGACCACCAAATGGGGAGCGAGAATTGGAAGAGCAAATATGCAAGGAGATAGCAGATATTAGTAGTAAGCACAAATGATTGTGGGAGATTTCAATTTTCCAAAAATAGACTGGGAAACATATCCTGTAAATGGGCTGGATGGTTTGGAGTTTGTAAAATGTGTGCAGGATAGTTTTTTGCAGCAGTACATAGAGGTATCGACCGGAGAAGGGGCAGTGCTGGACCTCCTGTTGGGAAATGAGGCAGGTCAGGTGACGGAGGTATGCGTTGGTGAGCACTTCGGGACCAGTGATCACAATACCATTAGTTTCTATATAATTATGGAGAGAGTCAGAACGGGACCTAGGGTGGAGATTTTTGATCGGAGAAAGGCTAACTTTAATGGAATGCGTAAGGATTTAAAAGGAGTGAAATGGGACACTTTGTTTTATGGGAATGATGTAGAAGAGAAATGGAGGACATTTAAAGGGGAATTGTAAGAGTACAGAATATTTATGTCCCTGTTAGGTTGAAAGGAAATGGTAAAAATTGGTAAGAGCCATGGTTTTCAAGGGAAATTGGACACTTGTTTCGAAAAAAGAGAGATATCTACAATATTTATAGGAGGCATGGAGTAAATGAGGTGATAGAGGAGTATAAAGAATGTAAAAAGAATCTTAAGAAATAAATTAGGAAAGCTAAAAGAAGATATGAGGTTGCTTTGGCAAGAAAAGTGAAAGTAAATCCAAAGGGTTTCTACAGCTATATTAATAGCAAAAGGGTCACGAGGAATAAAATTGGACCATTAGAGAGCCAGAATGGACAGCTAATTGCAGAGCCAAAAGTGATGGGGGAGATATTGAACAATTTATTTTCTTCGGTATTCACCAAGGAGAAGGATATTGAACTCTGTGAGGTAAGGGAAAAAGGTAGAGTAGTTATGGAAACTATGAGATTCAAAGAGGAGGAAGAACTGACACTTTTGAAAAATATAAAAGTGGATAAGTCCCCAGGTCCTGACAGGATATTTCCCAGGATATTGAGGGAAGTTAGTGATAGCAGGAGCTATGACAGAAATATTTAAAATGTCATTAGAAACGGGAATAGTGCCGGAGGATTGGCGTACTGCGCATGTTGTCCCATTGTTTAAAAAGGGTTCAAAGAATAATCCTAGCAATTATAGACCTGTTAGTTTGAAGTCAGTGGTGGGCAAATTAATGGAAAGGATACTATATATAAGCATCCGGATAAACAGGGTCTGCTCAGGAACAGTCAACATGGATTTGTACCTGGAAGGTCATGTTTGACAAACCTTCTTGAATTTTTTTATTGTTAAATACTTTTATTGTAGAAACATATTAATAAAAAATACATTATTAGATACATTCATAATATTATTAATATTAATATTAACATTTAAGACGTTATGTTTCTATACACTTTTTTAATTTTTTTTATAAAGTAGGAAGAGATAGAGAAAAATAATATAAAGAATAGGAAAGTGAATGGAGTATTAATCAATAATCCGTCATTGGAGATATAAGCATGATTTATTATGCATAATTCTTCATCCATTCTATTATTCAGGTCTCAGTCAAGCCCTCGCACTGAGCCACTTTGACCCTGTAAATATTCAATATATGGAGACCATATCCCTCTGAAGAGATCCAGCCTGTCCATTAGGACCAGCCTCAATCTTTTCAGATGGAGTGTCTCCGACATTTCTGTATTCTGCATTTTGATTGTGGGGGATGTAGGACCTTTCCAGAATGTTAGTATTAATTTTTTCCCAATTATTAAACCATAATCAATAAAGATTCTTTGATTCGTTGTTATTAATTGGTCTGTTTCCAGTATACCTAGTATTATTAACTTTGAGTCAGGGGTCAGATTCATATTAACAACATTCGAAATTATCCTAAATATTTCTATCCAAAATTTTGTAATTTTTACACAATTTGTAAATGAGTGTGTCAGATTAGCTTCTAAACGTTGACATTTAGAAGCTATTTATCACATATGGGAGATACTTTTGGAAAGATGTTATGTAGTTTGGATTTTGAATAATGTAGTCTATGTAGTATTTTAAACTGCATAAGAGAGTGTCTAGCATTTAACGAACAATGGTGTATGTGTTGTAAACTTTCGTCCCATACTTCTGGTCTTATAATTTGACCTAATTCGTTTTTCCAAGATTGTCTATATATTTCTGTTGATGGGACATCATTTTCCAATAGGATATTATATATATATATGAAATCAATGTTTCTGTGGTTGGATGTTTATTTAGACATTCATCTAAAATTTCTGTCTTTCTATTTCTAAGTTCCTGTGTGTTTGCTTTTACATAGTCTCTGATTTGTAAATATCTAAAATAATCTTTAGAATGTAGTCCATAAATTTGTTGTAATTCTTGAAACGAAAGGAAAGAGTTTTCCTTATAGAGATCACCCATCTTAATAATTCCCTTGTTTTTCCATTGTAAAAAGCTTTTATCCATCATTGAAGTTTTAAATGTAACGTTATTTACAATGGTAAGGGCAAGTGGTATAGATTTCAGTTTTAATGTTTTCTTTATTTGTTTCCAAATACGTATTCCACTTTCTATTATCGGGTTTTCACTACAGATTTTCTTAGCTAAATTAATATTAGCGAATATTATTGAACTAATTTCAAAAGGAGAATAATCTTCTTTTTCCATATTTAACCAAATTGGTTGGTTATCTGTCTCTTCTAACCAAAAATTCATATTTTTAATATTAACTGCCCAGTAATAAAACATAAAGTTTGGTAGTGCTAAACCTCCATTTATTTTTAATTTACATACATGATTTTGTATTTATTCTATGGCTCTTATAATCCCAGATAAAGTTAGTAACTAGGGAGTCCACCTTCTTAAAGAATTTTTTTGGAAGATATATCGGAATTAATTGGAAAAGATATAATAATTGTGGAAGAAAAATCATTTTTATTATATTAATTTTACCTAACATTGAAATAGGTAGTTTTCCAATGTAAAATATTCTTATTTAATTTATTCAATAGTAGTGGGAAGTTAGATTTAAATAAATAATCAAATCTTTTTGTTACATAAATTCCAAGATATTTATTTTTTTCATTTGTTATCTTAAAAGGAAATTGTTGTAATATGTGTAAGTTATTTACCGTTATTGGCATAAGTTCACTTTTATTCCAATTGATACTATATCATGAAAAAGATCCGAATTCAGTTATTAATTGTAACAAATTTTGGATACTAATTTCTGGTTTTGTGATATAAAGTAATACATCATCCGCGTATAAGGAGATTTTATTTTTAGTATCTCTAGTATGATACCCATATATTTCAGGATGTGATCTCACCCTCTGAGCTAACGGTTCTATTGCAAGTGCAAACAGTAGGGGGGATAAAGGGCAACCTTGTCTACAGCCTCGAGATAAATTGAATTTAGTTGATAACATTTGATTTGTTATTATTCTAGCTGTTGGGTTAGTATATAATAATTTGATCCAAGTAATGAACTTCTCTCCCAATTTAAAAGTTTCCATAACCGAAAACAAATAGGACCATTCCATCTGATGGAAGGCTTTCTCTGCATCTAACGAGATAACTACTAGATCTGTTTTAATACCTCTTTTCGAATATATAATATTGAATAACCGTCTCAAGTTATATGAGGAATATCGTTTTGGTATAAATCCTGTTTGATCGGGGTGAATTAATTCATTAATAACTGTGCTTAGCCTTTGTGCTAATATTTTAGTTAATATCTTTTGATCAGTATTTAAAAGAGCTATAGCTCTAAATGATCCTGGGTCATCCAGATCTTAGCCTATTTTAGATATAAGTGTTTAAGCGGTTACTAGGGAAATTGATGAGGGTAAAGCAGTGGATGTTGTCTATATGGATTTCAGTTAGGCCTTTTGCAAGGTTCCCCATGGAAGGTTGGTTAAGAAGGTTCAATCTTTGGGTGTTAATGGCGGAGTAGCAAGATGGATTCAACAGTGGCCGAATGGGAGATGTCAGAGAGTAATGGTGGATGGCTGTTTGTCAGGTTGGAAGCAGGTGACCAGTGGGATGCCTCAGAGATCTGTGTTGGGTCCACTGTTTGTCATGTACATCCATGATCTGGATGATGGGGTGGAAAATTGGATAAGTAAGTATGCAGATGATACTAAGATAGGTGGTGTTGTGGATAATGAAGTAGATTTTCAAAGTCTACAGAGAGATTTGGGCCATTTGGAAAAGTGGGCTGAAAGATGGCAGATTGAGTTTAATGCTGATAAGTGTGAAGTGCTACATCTTGGCAGTACAAATCAAAATAGGACGAACATGATAAATGGTAGGGAATTGAGGAATGTTGTGGAACAGAGAGATCTTGGAATAACTGTGCATAGTTCCCTGAAGGTGGAATCACATGCTGATAGGGTGGCAAAGAAAGCCTTTGGTGTGCTGGCCTTTATAAATCAGAGCATTGAATATAGGAGTAGGGAAGTAATGTTAAATTTGTACAAGGCATTGGTAAGACCAATTCTGGAGTATGGTGTACAATGTTGGTCGCCTAATTATAGGAAGGATGTCAACAAAATAGAGAGAGTGCAGAGAGATTTACTAGAATGTTGCCTGGGTTCCAGCAACTATGTTACAGAGAAAGGTTGAACAAGTTAGGTCTTTATTCTTTGGAGCACAGAAGGTTAAGGGGGGACTTGATTGAGGTATTTAAAATGATGAAAGGGATAGACAGAGTTGACGTGGATAAGCTTTTCCCATTGATGGCAGGGAAGATTCAAACAAGAGGCATGACATGAGAATTAAGGGACAGAAGTTTAGGGGTAACGTGAGGGGGAACTTCTTTACTCAGAGGGTGGTGGCTGTGTGGAATGAGCTTCCAGCAGAAGTGGTGGTGGCAGGATCGATTTTAACATTTAAAAGTAACGTGGATAGGTATATGGACGGGAAGGGGTATGGTCTGAGTGCAGCTAGATGGGACTAGGGGAAAACAAATGGTCGGCACGGACTGGAAGGGCCGAGAGAGCCTGTTTCCGTGCTGTAATTGTTATATGGTCTATATGGTTATATGACGAAGGATATGCTGGCTCTGGAGAGGGTCCAGAGGAGGTTTACAAGAAATATCCCAGGAATCAGTAGGTTAAACTATGATGAGCGTTTGTCGACACTGGGCCTGTACTCGCTGGAGTTCAGAAGAATGAGGCGGGATCTCATTGAAACATACAGAACAGTGAAAGGCTTTGATAGAGTGACTGTGGAGAAGATGGTTCCTCTAGTGGCTGAGTCGAGGACTAGAGGGAATAACCTCAGAATTAAAGGATGTTCATGTTGGAAGGAGAGGAGGAGGAATGTATTCAGTCAGAGGGAGGTGAATCTGTGGAATTATTTGCCACAGGTGGCTGTGGAGGCCATGTCAGTGGATATTTGTAAAGCATAGGTGGAAATATTCCTGATTAGTACAGAAAACAGAAGTTGTTGAGGGAGTGCAGCGTAAGTTCACAAGGTTAATTCCCGGGATGGTGGGACTGTCATATGCTGATATAATGGAGCGGTTGGGCTTGTATACCCTGGGATTTTGAAGGATGTGAGGATATCTTTTTGAAACATATAAGATTATTAAGGGTTTTGACATGCTAGAGGCAGGAAACCTGTTCCCTTTGTTGGGGGAGTCCAGAACCAGATGAAAAAGGGAAGAGTAACGAGTCCTGGATGTCCTTGTGCACCGGGCACTGAAAGGAAAGTGTTCAAGAAGGAACTGCAAATGCTGGAGAATTGAAGGTAGACAAAATTACTGGAGAAAATCAGCGGAGGCAGCATCATCTATGGAGCGAAGGAAATAGGCAACGTTTCAGGCCAAAACCCTTCTTCAGACTGATGCAGGATAGGGGGGGGGGGGGGGGGGGGGGGGGGGGGGGAAGAAGAAAGGAACGGGAGCAGCCAGTGGGCTGAGGGAGAGCTGAGAAGGGGAGGAGACAGCAAGGGCTACCACTGAAAGTAAAGATACGGTACAACAGGCAGTGAAGGAAGCAAATGAAATGTTGGCATTCATAACAACAGGATTTGAGTATAGGAATAAAGAGGTCCTTCTGCAGTTGGATAGGGCCCTGCTGAGCCCATATCTGGAGTATTATGTGAATTTCATTTCCTAATTTGAAGAAAGACATCCTTGCTATTGAGGCAGTGCAGCGTGGGTTCACACGGTGAAGTCGGAGATGAGAAAAAAAAACTTCACCCAGAGAGTTGTGAATTTGTGGAATTCTCTGCCACAGAAGGCAGCAGAGGCCAATTCAGCGGATGCATTTAAAATAGTTAGATATAGCTCTTGGGCTAGCAGAATCAAGGGGTATGTGGAGAAGACAGGCATGGGTTACTGATTGTGGATGATCAGCCATTATCACAATGAAGTTCAGCCACACGGGTGGCCGTCAGAAGAGGCAGCGGGTAGTGCAGGTCTCTCTGCGGCTCTCCCCCTCTCTCCCCCTCTCCTACAAGCACTGCCTTCTGCATATTATTGGGGTGACGGCCCCTCGGGGGAACATTGCAGCAGCGGTCGGGACATGGAGACCAATTCTGGCTCTGTTAGACAGCAGGGGAGGTGGGGGAGTATGGGGAGAGAGAGGGGGAGGAGTGTGGGGATAAAGATTGCAAACTCTACGTGGTACGCCCTGTTTCAACAAATGCAATCAACCTGGCGTGCACAAATGGAATATCAGGTTGAACAAATTGTCCTAAAGCATTAGGCTCTGCACGCCATACGCCAGAAGAAGAAGACATCAATGTGTACAGGTACATGGACAGGACAGGTTTACAGGGATATGTGTCAAACACAGGCTGTAGTACAAGTGTATGGGCATGGGCATGGAGAAGTTGGGTCAGAGGGCCTGTTTCCATGCTGTATGACTCTATGTTTGAAGCCCCCACCCCCTGCACCAGCTCATGAGTCACCTACTGCTCTGCATTGTCTTCCTCTTTCTTGTCTCTTGAACACGGGGCACAAGTAGTGCGATCCCGGCCATTGGGAATAGTTCAGATGAACTAAAGTGCACTATCCCTCTCTATGAAACACGGTAAACCTGTGTGTGAAGTTTGCGCCAGGTACAGCACTAACAAATAAACACTTTTAAACGGTGACCTGACAACTCTTTGGGTATTTAGTCGCCACCTCGCCTTGAATCAGATGAATAAAACATCAACAGGTGTCCACATTTCTCAAAGATACAGATTAAGAGTAAAACATCATACAATTGCCTGTCCAATAAATTGGTCATTTTTAATAATGTCCCTGCTGCTCATTGAAGTGTTGATTTCACTTTCTACCAGTACCAGCTTTACACTGCATGATGGGCGATATGCTCTCTTGAATTACTTGATAAACAAGCACTTCAATAAAATGTTTAATGGCTAGAACTATTATTCCCACTGGACGAAGGATACGGCACCATTACTTAACTACCATTTTCTCAGATCTGAAGCTACACTTTAATTTTCCACATTATATGTTTTTCTTTCCATTGCATCCCGGAGAGAGGCAATTAGTATGTCTAACCACTGTCAATTAAGATGAAAAGAACAAGTTAATGCATCTTCACGTGCCGTGTTTACCAGCGTGGAGAGCACAGCAAGATGGAGTTAGTGCTCATTACAGATGAGATTAATTATGGATACTGAACTTCAGTTAACCCTTTATAGTCAAACATTTGAAATAACAACCAGTTCCCAGTTCTGTCGCACACCACTATTTTCACCAGTGGAAACACTGACAACATTTGCCTTGTGCTGACCCACTGTAGAAGATTGGACATGTTTGCAGGTTGCCTATCCATGTGTGACCATTGGACAAACTGCTGTACTCATGATGTTAAAAAGTGTGATTAACCGGGTTTGTCTTAAAATTAATCTGTTCTACGATCCCAGCACAGAGATCCATGGCCAAGTGAGGAATATCGTACTGCACTATTTGTGCACGCACACACCCTCCAGTTTTAGAGCCATAGAGACATAGAATCTCACAGCATCTTTAGCCCACCCTGCCTGCCTGCCCACACCGGCCAACATGTCATAACACACTATGACACTTAACACACTATAACATACCATAACGCACTAAAACAATATGAAATATATACACTTTCATATTGTAACACCCTGTAATGCACTATAACAATATAATACGTTAAGACACACTATAATACACAATTATGTTAATTATACTACACTATCCTATACACTGTAACTCCCTATGCTAATATACATGTAAATACCGGAAAATACAGTGTAACACTCTATAATACACGCTATAATACACCACAACAATAAAACACAAAATATTATGATACAATATACTAAACATTATAACCATATGACATGTACACCTCTGTAAATAGCTCTAACCTCACGGAAGTCCCTCTAAATCCCTACAATCCCCCTCAAAACCTCTCTAAACCACTCCAAACCCATCTACAGACCAGTTAGTCTAACATCGGTAGTGGGGAAACTGCTAGAGTCAGTTATTAAAGATGGGATAGCAGCACATTTGGAAAGTGGTGAAATCATTGGACAAAGTCAGCATGGATTTACAAAAGGTAAATCATGTCTGACGAATCTTGTGGAATTTTTCGAGGATGCAACTAGTAGCGTGGATAAGGGAGAACCAGTGGATGTGGTATATCTGGACTTCCTGAAGGCTTTCGACAAGGTCCCACATAAGAGATTAGTATACAAACTTAAAGCATACGGTATTAGGGGTTCAGTATTGATGTGGATAGAGAACTGGCTGGCAAACAGGACAAGGGGTCACAGCTTAAGGATAAGGGGGAAATCCTTTAAGACCGAGATGAGAAATACTTTTTTTCACACAGAGAGTGGTGAGTCTCTGGAACTCTCTGTCACAGAGGGTAGTTGAGGCCAGTTCATTGGCTATATTTAAGAGTGAGTTGGATGTGGCCCTTGTGGCTAAGGGGATCAGAGGGTATGGAGAGAAGGCAGGTACGGGATACTGAGTTGGATGATCAGCCATGATCATATTGAATGGCGGTGCAGGCTCGAAGGGCTGAATGGCCTACTCCTGCACCTAATTTCTATGTTTCTATGTTTCTATGATCATATTGAATGACGGTGCAGGCTCGAAGGTCCGAATGGCCTCTACTCCTGCACCTATTGTTTATGTTTCTATGTCATATGAGGAAAGATTGAAAATACTAGGCTTGTATTCACTGAAGTTGAGAATGTCAGAATAGAAGATGGATTGATGCAAGATAAGGTAGAGGAGATATAGCTGTAAAATTGTAATAAAAAGCAGCATGTTGCTGTGGATCTGAGAGCAGTCAGAGAACGGACAGGCGGGCAGTGGTCTTCCCTGAGTGTCCCAGCAGTTGTTTGCAACAAAAGGCTTTTCGTCATCACGAATAATTCTCCGTGTCTGTGTCATCTTATCCAACTCTGAATCTTGTAACCACGACACACCACGTTAAAGCCAGCAGGTCGGCGGTTTGAGGCTTCCTTCTGGCTCCGCGATGTTAGAAGTCCACGCCGCATCCTCTGCTGAAGCTCCGGGAAAGGCCGCACCAATCCAAGTTGTTGGGCCGCGGGGGAGGGCGAAAAGCGACCGGGAAAAAAGACACATCTCTGTCCAAGTGAGTGACTGGAAACGGTTTCCCCCTATTCCCCCTTTTAAGGGTCCACAAACATAGTCCACATGTGCTACCAGTAGCTAACATGGCCGCCCTGGGCATCACTCCCTTTTACTTCAATGGTAGTGCCAGCAGTCAAGATGGCCGCCTCTCTTGCTTCACCTCCCATTGACCTCAATGGTAGTGTCCTGATCAAAGATGGCCCCCTCCCGGGCTTCACCCCCCCCCCCCCCCCGCATTGACTTAAATGGAAACCTGCCAGTAGCTAAAATGGCGGGGGATAAAACTGCACACAAAACACTCCTTCCATCCTCTCCCTCCCTCCCCCACCTTACTCTCTCCCTCCCCTAATCTCTCCTACCCCTCCTCTCTCTCGCCCTTTCCCACTCTCTCCTTCCCCCATCTCTCTTTCGCCCCTCTCCCTCTCTCTCCTCCCCCATCTCACAAAGTTATCGGAGCAGAATGAGGCCATTCGGCCCATTGAGTCTACTCCGTCATTCAATCACGGCCGATCTAACTCTCCCTCCTAACCCCATTCTCCTGCCTTCTCCCCATAACCCCTGACACCCGCACTAATCAACAATCTATCTATCTCTGCCTTAAATATAAGTATCCACTGACTTGTGGCCTCCACCTCCGTCTGTGGCAACGAATCCCACCGATTCGGATTCAGATTCAGATTCAGATTCAATTTTATTGTCATTGCACCTTTTAGTGCAACAAAATGGTTTAACCTTGCAGTCATAACATAGAATAAATAACAAAAACACACACTCAACACAGTTTAACATCTACCACAGTGAGTCCACCAGGCACCTCCTTACTGTGATGGAAGGCAAAAAGTCCCAAAGTCCATGTCTCTTCCCACCTTGCTTTCCCTCAGCACTGAGGCGATCCACGCCTCCAATGTTGTGACCCCGCCGGGTGATGGCGAGCAAGTCCCTCGTCTGAATCCGAATGGGGCCGGTTCAAACTCCGCGTCCTGGGGCGGTCGAAGCTGCCGTAGCTGCCGCCCTCCAGTCCAGCGGACGAAGCTGTTGTTGCGGGAGCTCCAGAAAAACAGGTCACCAACCTGTGACCTTCGAGCCCCCGACCATGATAGAAACATAGAAACATAGAAAATATGTACAGGAGTTGGCCATTCAGCCCTTCGTGCCTGAATGGCCAACTCCGTTCATTCAATATGATAATGGCTGATCATCCAACTCAGTATCCCATACCTGCCTTCTCTCCATACCCCCTGATCCCTTTAGCCACAGGGGCCATATCTAACTACCTCTTAAATATAGCCAATTAACTGGCCTCAACTACCTTTTGTGGCAGAGAATTACAGATGTGAATGTAACACTTGAATAAGTGCTGTAAGATTGGTCTGTGAAGGTAACATGGTTTGGCCAGGTGAAATGGATTAAAATAGTAAGATTAAACGAGAACTTACCTGTTCGAAGTTTGATCGTTATTTTATGAGGAGTAACGATGAGGGATTACGTGAAGAAGCCCTGCCTGGCGCTTGATCGGCATACTTCAAAGCAGCGGTATGAAAAACACAGAACATAATAGCCGGAGTAAGATAGTAAGGCTCAACATAGATTTAGAACTACCAGATGACCATTTATTTTATGAGGGTCGGGAGTGGAGGGCACGTAATCCCTCATCGTTACTCCTCATAAAATAACGATCAAACTTCGAACCGTTTAATCTTACTATTTTACTTCGGAGTCACGTGAGTGACTACGTGAAAATTTTGTAGCTCTGTGTTTTTTATGTCGTAGATTCATTCCATACGACAGTCCGGCTAGGTCAACACATAAGTGAGTAAATAACCTTTTTCCAGAATTCAGCTTCAGTTTATTTAATATCTTTTAATGATAAAATAACAAATAATAACCCCTTTTATACCAGGGGAATATCACTGCAAAGTGATAAAAGATATAAAGTGATAACACAAATCGATAATATAAATCGATAGTGAAACAAAGCAGGTGTTTACAGTGAACCCAACACCGCGTGTCCAAAGCCTGGCACTGTGAGAACAGATTTATCGTAGAACTTTGAAAAAGTTTCTTCTTTACACCACCCTGCGGCTTCTAAAATGTGTTTGAGCGGTACGTCCTGTAACTTCGCCGCAGACGTAGCTGCAGCCCTGGTGGAGCGAGATTTAAACACATCAGTGTCTACTCCCACTAAATCTAACACCTGTTTTAACCATCTAGAAATGGTTTGTACTGATGCTTTTGTGTGTGGTTTCTTATGCATAATAAATAACACTGTTTCATCACCTCGAAGACGCTTGGTAACTTTTATATATTGAGTCAAGTGTCTAACTACACACAATGTTGGATCAATAAGGTAAGCTTTGAATATTACCTTAGCTCCAGTTCTTCCTGGTATGCTTTGTTTGATCAGATCATAAAAGTAAAACACAATGTTATCTGAAGCATGCATACAATCTAAACGTAGCATTTGCAATGTTTGCACTCTTTGTGCTGATACCAATGCCATTAACATTACTACTTTAAATGTTACTTTTTTCAAAGACGTAACTGTGATTGGAGTCCATTGCCTAAGCAAAGTAAGTACAATGCCTATATCCCAAATTTCTGTATATCTTGGCTTGGGCGGATTTTTGTTAAAAATCCCTTTCATAAACCTGGATATTAATGGATGAAATCCAATTGATTCACGGTCAGAAATGTGTCCTAAATAGGACGATAAAGCACTACGAGCACTATTAATGGCACTGTAACTTAAGTGCTGCTCAAAGTACAACTCAGCAAGGAACTCCAATATATTTGAAATGTTCACAGTGTAGCGGCACCATACGTGGTGAATCAAGGTGAGACATCAGGCAGGTTCAAAGTGTTGTTAATTCAGTGGTGACACGTTAAGTGCGTGCGCTAACCATATTACAATGTTGCTGTAGCTGAGCGAGGTTGTACTCTTGGGCTCAGCTACCTGTTGACTCTCCTATGTCTCGACGTAAGAGACCTTAAGTACCAGGACACTCCCTCTAGCCCATGACGTTATGTGCCCGCCCTCGTATCTCCTGACGAGGGTTCGAGCATAAGTGGCCCGAGTTTATTTTTTTATTTATTTTTTTATTTTTTATTTATTTATTATAGAAACAAAATAACAACCAGTTACATTATATTTCAATAGTAAAAATACATAGTCTTAATAACTGATTCATACTAATAATATTATTTATACTGTGTTATCCTTAGTTATAAATTTCAGAGTTGTATATTTTATATAATTAGAGATACATAATACTACTAATACATTCACAATATTAGCATTATACTCGTACTATTAGTAATTTTCATTTTATCTCTAATTTTTTAGGTATAAGACCAAATTTTATGATATTATTGATACAAAAAGTTAGTAAAACTTATATAATTTTTATTATTTCTTCCTAATGTTAACAATATTTATTTTATCGCTAAATTTAAAATTATTGTACCATTAAAAGTACATAATTTTATATAATTAAAAATATAAAATACTAAGAAATGCTAATAATACTAACAATGTTCTTATAAATCTAATAATATTTATATTCGTACTAATATTAAGATAGTGTGTTTCTATATTGTTTTTTTAATTTTTTATTTAGATATAAGAAAATAGAAAAGTTAGGAAATAGAATAAAGAATAAGAAAAGGTTTGATGGAGAATAAAATATTCGTCATTAATCCGTCCTTATAGACATATTCATGATTTATTATATGTATCTCTTCATCCACTCAAATATCCAGGCCTCAGTCAGGTTCTCGCGCCGAACCATTATGACCCTGTAAATATTTAATATATGGAGACCAAATACATCTGAAGAGATCTAACCTATCCATAAGGACAAGCCTCAATCTCTCCAAATGAAGTGTCTCCGACATTTCTATATTCCACATTTTGATTGTTGGGAATGCAGGGCCTTTCCAAAATTTTAATATTAATTTTTTCCCAATTATTAAACCATAATCAATAAAAGTTCTTTGATTCGTTGTTATTAATTGGTCAGTTTCAATTATTCCAAGTATAATTAACTTTGGGTCAGGGATTATATTTATATTGATAACAGTCGAGATTATTTTAAATATTTCCTTCCAGTATTCTACAATTTTTATGCAGTTAGTAAATGAATGTGTCAAATTTGCTTCTGAAATTTGACATTTGTCACATATTGGAGATATTTTTGGAAAAATATTATGTAATTTAGATTTAGAGTAATGTAATCTATGTAATATTTTAAACTGTATAAGAGAATGTTTAGCGTTTAATGAACAATAATGTATATGTTGTAAACTTTCATCCCATATTTCTGGTCTTATTATTTGGCCTAATTCCTTTTCCCAAGATTCTCTGTATATTTCTGTTGATGGGGTATCATTTTCCAATAAAATATTATATATATATGATATCATTTTTTCCATATTTGGATGTTTATTCAAACATTCATCTAAAAATTTCTATTTTTCTATTTCTAAATTCATATATATTTGCAGAGGCATAGTTTCTAATTTGTAAATATCTGAAATATTCTTTATTATGTAGCCCATAAATTTGTTGCAACTCTTGAAATGAAAGAAAAGTGTTTTCCTTATAAAGATCACCCATCTTAGAAATTCCTTTATTTTTCCATTGTAAAAAAGCCTTATCCAAAAATTGAAGGTTTAAACATAAAATTATTAACAATCTTAAGACTTATTGGTATAGATTTTAGTTTTAATGCTTTCTTTATTTGTTTCCATATGCGGATTCCATTTTCTATTATCGGATTTTCACTATAAACTTTCTTAGCTACATTAATATTAGCAAATATTATAGAGCTAATTTCTAATGGAGAACAATCTTCTTCTTCCATATTTAACCAATTTGGTTTATTGTCTATTTCTCCTAACCAAAAATTCATGTTTTTAATATTAACTGCCCAGTAATAAAACATCAAGTTTGGTAACGCTAATCCTCCATTTATTTTAGACTTACATAAATGTTTTTTATTTATTCTATGGGTCTTATAATCCCAAATAAAATTCGTAATTAAAGAATCTACTTTTTTAAAAAAATTTTTTGGAAGATATATCGGGATTAATTGAAATAAATATAATAACTGTGGGAGAAAAAATCATTTTTATTGCATTAATTTTCCCTATCATCGAAATAGGTAAACTTTTCCAATATGAAATATTCTTATTTAATTTATCTAGTAATGGGGGGAAATTAGATTTAAATAGAGAATTAAATCTTTTTGTAACAAAAATCCCAAGATATTTAATATTTTCATTTGTTATCTTAAAAGGAAATTGTTGTAATATATGTAACTTATTCATTGTTATAGGCATAAGTTCACTTTTATTCCAATTAATACTGTATCCTGAAAATGATCCGAATTCCGTTATTAGTTTTAACAAATTTCGAATACTTATTTCTGGTTGAGTGATATAAAGTAATACATCATCTGCATATAAGGAAATTTTATTCTTAGTGGCCCGAGTTTAGGCTGACGCCACAGGACCCCCCCCCCAGAACAGGAGGAAGGAATAGCATGGTCGAGGGAGGCTCCTGCATGTAGGTCTGGGACACCCCGGGCGTGGGTCGGGACGGAGGGCTCCACGGGCGCAGTGACGCTCTGCGAGGGCAATCCCGAAGTACCGAGGGGTGCGAGGAGACCGATGCAGAAGCCGCCGGACAGAAGGGGTGTGGGCACCCCGGGCGTGGGTCGGGACGGAGGGCTCCAGGGGCACAGTGACGCTCTGCGTGGGCGATGCCGATGTACCGAGGGGTGCGAGGAGACAGAAGAGACACGGTCGCATCTCCTTGACCAGCAAAGGGAGAGTGTCCTGTGATATGCGGCCCCCAACAACGATGGGGAGAAAATACTAAATCAAATAAACAAACTAATTTCTGAACCGAGTGTGGCAATGCAGTGAACACAAAAATGAACAGTAAAAAGACAAATCACAGTGCAATCAGTGTCCAAAGTTCATATTGTCCAGTGTAGTGCAGGATAGTGCTGCAGGGACAGCCTCCGGCCTCAATGTGGCGCTGTGGGCGGCAGTGAGGCTGCAGTGACGGCATCCGTTCGAAAGGTGGCGCTATGGTCGGCGGTGAGACTGCAGCGACGGCATCCGATCTGACGGTGGCGCTGTTGACGGTACTCAGGCTGCAGTGACGGTATCCGGCCGAAAGGTGGCGGTGTGGTCGGCGGTGAGACTGCAGTGACGGCATCCGATCTGACGGTGGCGCTGCTGCCGGTAGTCAGGCTGCAGTGACGGCATCCGGCCGGAAGGAGGCGCTGTAGGTGGCGGTCAGGTAAGTTCGTACGTCTCTTCCGGCCTGGGCGGCCATATTTGTAGTTGGAGTCCGCCAGCCTCAGAATGGTGCGGCGGCCATCTTGCCGGCCGGCTGTAGCGGACTGGTGCAATTGTGAGGGATAAAGTGATTAAACCCTATTAAAGAAAGGAGTTTTAAAGAGAATTCAAACAGAAAGGGGCTGGAGAGAGGATTCTGACACAGCAGTGTCTGAAGGTTGCCAGACCCATCCTTGAGTCTTTGAGTAAGAAGAGATAGCATTGTATAGCGGTAGGAGGGAGTGATGTAGAGAGATCCCTATCAGTAGAAGAGAGTGATAGATGGGACCCTTGTCACTATAGCTTAGCTTTAGTACTGTGAGATACCCTTTATGCTCACAATTAATACTCAAAGACTAAATCCTGGAAGCAAGAGATTTCTTTATTTTACGAGTCTGCAGACCGGGTGCCTCTCCAACTCGAGACACCCCGAAGCCAGAGAGATCATCCCCCTTTATACACAAAATCTTACATTCAATCTCCCCTCCGGACCTTTCTCCAATCAGGGTCGGAGGTGCACAATCTGTAGGTACATCCCCTCGCACCTCCCATATCATACATTGCATGTTCAAACATGTTCATGGTAATGAGCAATTTCTTGACCAGGGGTGTGTTGTAATATTCATTTATTCTATTAGCATGCTCAATTGCTCATGACCTGGCCCAGTTTTACTCACCTCCTAGTGAACCCTCTCAGTTTTCCTATATCAGTACTAAAGCTAAGCTATAGTGACAAGGGTCCCATCCATCACTCCTTTCTACTGATAGGGATCTCTCTACATCACCCCCCTTCTCTAGCTATACAAAGCTATCTCTTCTTACTCAAGGACTCAAGGATGGGTCTGGCAACCTTCAGACACTGCTGTGTCAGAATCCTCAATCCAGCCCCTCTCTGTTTGAATTCTCTTTAAAACTCCTTTCTTTAATAGGGTTTAATCATTTTATCCCTCACAATCCTCCCTTTTTCTTTTGCTACGCATACACTGATTAAACCCTCATTTTAAGTTCCTTCAATTCGAACTGACGTAACATTGTCCTAACCTTCTCCTCCTGTAAATCATAAACTTCCCCTGGCCGCATTATCATTATTTTCTGTATTTCCCCTTTCTCTCCCATAGGCATGACTACAGCCTGCATCTGACTTATACTTCTGGTAATAAGTTCCCTAAAACAAGGGATACAACAGGGGATAAAGATCAGTCCAGCCCCTGCACATAGAAACACAAGTCCCACCATTCTCAACCATGTTCCTCCGAGGTTTGAATCCCACCATTGGGTTCCCATAATCGAATTCCACTTTTGTATTGGAACATGCGCCAACTTCCGGATCCCTTCTGATATGTCCATCACTGCCTGTCCATTATCATCGATGTTCAAACAGCAATTAGAGAGGTTGAATTTCCCGCATACCCATCCTTCTTCTGCCAGGAGGTAATCTAGGGCTAACCTGTTCTGGTATATCGCTGCTCTCATCTGCGTCTGCTGCTTTGCCAGCATCTCCAGCGCCCCCGCAGTTTGGTTGGTAATTACCTCCAGTACTGCCTGTAGCCTTATGATCCGGTTTAACATGTATACTGGTGTTCGGTAGCCCCAGGATCCATCCTGTGCCCAAGTGGCTGGTCCGTAGTATGAGATGATTCTTGCTGGTGGCCATTCATCATCTTCCCATTCTCCAATGTCTATTTTCCTCTTTTTCCGATATAGGTCATCAAATATAGGTGTTCCTAACGACCGGCCTTCTTTGGGGTTTAACAGGAAGAATCCAGTTTGTACCAGTCCAATAAAACAAGTCCCACTCCAATTCATCGGTAACACCGAGTATGCCTTGTATCCGCATATCCATAACAGTCCTTCAGGGGCCTGTCCACTAGAGGCAACCTTGTTCCATATATCTCGCAATACTGGGATCCCCTGATAAGGGTTATTCCCGGTGCAGTTCCATAGTCCGGCTGATTCCACTCCATCAATCTCCATCCGGATAGCGCAGTTTTTCCCATATTTCTTAGTTAGATGCCATTTAGGCTCCTCTGGCCACCACACTCGGGACTGATTTGGCCACTGGGTGACGATGCGCTGGCAGGGGCTGCTGCCTACTAGGACGGCATCCTTTGCCCAGGGCCTAGCGATACACTCAGTCCCGACCGGAGCGTCTGTCAGGACCCATACCTGGGGATCTCGGTCTTGTCCAACTGTCAGGTTCCACCCTATCAGGTCCCATATTTCAACAATGGATCCTCTCCATGGCCAGCGTGAATTCGTCAGTGGTCCTCCGCAGACCCAACAGTTAGTCACATTCAGGGTCCCAGCTATCCGGGTGGCCAAGTCCACAAACAGGTTTTTTTCTCCTTCAGGAATTTCGATCTGCTTCTTGATTTCTTCGTACAGTGTCTGGTGCACTTGAGGCTGAGTATGTGGGGGAGGGGGAGGCTTAGTGACTGCTTCCTTAGTAACCTCTTTTACTACTACCTCCTATCTATTGCCCCTTTTACGATCTGAGAAGGGAAAACTAACTGTACACAAACCCATCTCTCTCCCCTTGGGAAGGTAACGGCCCCAAACTTCCCTGTATACCCCCTATTGCCTGCCATCAAATACTCCTTTCCCCCCTCTTTACAAATGATTCTAGTCTTTCGGTCATGGCATACTTTGTTCACATGGGAATGATAGGTAAATGATCTGGTTATTACCCCTCTGTATTGAATAGGATGATAACATTTATCACAATTATTAATACCTTTTACAACAATTACATACAAACCAAACAATACCACGACTGCTCCTTTCATACTGTCAGTTATACATTCAATGCTTTTTTTTTTCAATTACTGTTAGGGGTTTGTTTCCTGGCTTCACCGTCCACTGTTCCTCCTCCTCAGGAACGGGTGGATCGACGGGTCCTTTAACCCAGATCGCGTGGGTCCACCCTTTTTCTTTTGTTCGTATTGCTGTCTCGGTTGTCAGTAATACTAGGTATGGGCCGGTCCACCTGGGCTGGAGTTTCTCCTCCTTCCAATTCTTGACCAGTACCCAGTCGCCGGCCTTTACAGTATGTATTGGAAAGTCAAGTGGTGGGCTTTGAGCCAATAATCCTTTAGCTTTTAATTCTGTAAGGGAACGAGATACTGCCAGTAAATATTTCCTTAAGAATACATCACTGCCCTCTATGGTGGGTATTCCTTCTATCTTTCCCAAATAAGGTAACCCAAACAACATTTCATAGGGGGGACACTGCTAACTTTGCATGGGGTCTCCGTTGCTTTTCTCAAAGCCTTTCTGTTTCCCTAATGCTCCAAACATATGCCAGACTCCATGTACATATGCTGCTCTTAAAGCCTTAATTTCTGCCAATTGAGCTAAGCAAGATTGCAGGCAAGCTTCCAATTTGATCCTGCGCTATAGCTTTTACTTCTTTTGATATTACTCGTCCAAAATATTCTACCTGCTGCTGACAAAACCAAAACTTCTTCCTTGATACATCATGACCTCCTGTGCCATCTTTTCCAAGATAATTACAATGTCTCTTTCTCACGTTGCTCCTCACTTGTGGAACAAACCAACAAATCATCCACATACTATATAAACACCTTCCAAATCTGCCTACAACATCTGATTAAAAACACGGCGCTAGTATTTAAAACGCTGCCGCATCCTAGCCTAGGTGTATTTAATACCTCTTCTTAATGTTCCTACCATAGCTATGTTCACCATTATCTTAATATTATTATTAAGATCATTATTATTATTATTATTATTATTATTATTATCATTATTATTTCCTGATTATCGTACCTGTTCACATCCCCAACACACCTTATCCATTACCTATCTCCTTACTAGCCTTGTCTGGGCTTAGATCCAGATTTATTTCACTCCCGATAGGGCATTTGAGAAAACACTCTCCCAAATTCATTTATTATTGGCATGGAATCTCTGGCCCCTGTTTGGCTCTGTCATAGGACTCACTGTGTGTCGGTGCATCACTTATTTCAGACTTTTTCAACCAGGTCTGTTGTTACTGGCAACATTGTCTTTCCTTTTTCACGCTCTTTCTTTCTAAAGCAGTCTCATCAATTCATCCCTCTGCTTCCCACTTTAATCCTTTCTGATCTGCCTTCTTTCTCATTCTAAACTCAATGTCTTACTTCTCCGATAGTTTATCCTCATTTGCAAATTTATTCACCTTCCTTTTAAAATCTTCCACTGACTTCCCGATCCTCATATTTTACCACCACCTCTTCTGGTAATGTCATCACTTTCCCTTCTACCCCTGAGATTCTAACTGTTTTTTTTTTACCCAATCTCATTCCTTCTGGTACCTTAGTTCCACTCGATCTTTCTGCTCCCGAATTACCATAAATACCATATATCCTCTCCCTGGGGTCCTAATTCAAATTTACCAGAGGTTCCCGTGTGTATCCTATACACCCCAGGGAGCGGAGACTCCCCCTATTCTTCCTCCATGAGTGCGTACGACTGCACCTCCCGTCGTCGCTTAGGACATTCCCTCTTGAAATGACCTCCTCTTTACACACCAGGGTGGCCCCATGTACCACCCTCCTGATCCTTGTTCCTTGTTCTCTTCGGTCCCTCCTTCACCTCTTCCTCGTCCTCTAGCTTCCCTTCCCGGTCTCCATTGCTTTCTATCACCTTCAATCCCCCTTCTGTGCTACTTGCTGTACTGCTTGCAACATCATTTTTGCCTGTGGAGCCTCTGTTAACAACTGATTCAATGGTTTTTCATTCCAATCTGGCCATCAAAATTAACCTTCGACAATTGCTGACCTGCAGATCAGGGTCTATCCTCGAATACTGCTGGAGTAAAAACAAGTTCGGTGTTCTCTAATTCCCTTGATTATTATCTCCCTTCTCTCATACTTTTTCTTCCTTCCCCTGTTTGGTTATTCCAAGTCGGCGCATCAGCCTTTCTTCTGCCTGTCTGACCATCTGTCTTTCTTCTGAAGTAAACAAACTTCCCAGTATCGACATCATTGTCTTTATTACCCTTCTCCAACCAGAATGTTTATCTAAACAAACCATAAAAGCTGCTTGTTGTTCAGCAATTAACTTATTTCTAATTTTGTTCAAACCATTCCCCTACAAATACATACGACTAACAATTTGCCAAATTAACTTTACTGAAAAGAAATCTATAGAAGCCAAGCAACCCTACATAAAGTTGCGATGATTCAAACATTGTCCTTACAATAACCTCCCCCATTGCTTACAATTCCTTAAAGGAACACATACTACAGACACCATGGCCCACAGCCCCCCAGTCCCAAGGGGTCTTCCAATAAACTTTTCATCTCCTTTTTAAAGTTCCTCACCCCTTATGGTGAGGGTGTTCCCTTCACCCCATCCACCCTTTATGCTCCATATCAGTATTCTTCCCGGTTCCCCGGAATACTTGTCGGACTAAGACTAAATCGTTTTTTCTGGAAGCAAGAGAACTGCTTCTTTATCAGCAGGGTTTACGAGTGGCGATGCAGACCGGGTGCCTCTCCAACTCGAGACACCCCGAAGCCAGAGAGATCATCCCCCTTTATACACAAAATCTTACATTCAATCTCCCCTCCGGACCTTTCTCCAATCAGGGTCGGAGGTGCACAATCTGTAGGTACATCCCCTCGCACCTCCCATATCATACATTGCATGTTCAAACATGTTCATGGTAATGAGCAATTTCTTGACCAGGGGTGTGTTGTAATATTCATTTATTCTATTAAGCATGCTCAATTGCTCATGACCTGGCCCAGTTTTACTCACCTCCTAGTGAACCCTCTCAGTTTTCCTATATCAGTACTAAAGCTAAGCTATAGTGACAAGGGTCCCATCCATCACTCCTTTCTACTGATAGGGATCTCTCTACATCACCCCCCTTCTCTAGCTATACAAAGCTATCTCTTCTTACTCAAGGACTCAAGGATGGGTCTGGCAACCTTCAGACACTGCTGTGTCAGAATCCTCAATCCAGCCCCTCTCTGTTTGAATTCTCTTTAAAACTCCTTTCTTTAATAGGGTTTAATCATTTTATCCCTCACAATCCTCCCTTTTTCTTTTGCTACGCATACACTGATTAAACCCTCATTTTAAGTTCCTTCAATTCGAACTGACGTAACATTGTCCTAACCTTCTCCTCCTGTAAATCATAAACTTCCCCTGGCCGCATTATCATTATTTTCTGTATTTCCCCTTTCTCTCCCATAGGCATGACTACAGCCTGCATCTGACTTATACTTCTGGTAATAAGTTCCCTAAAACAAGGGATACAACAGGGGATAAAGATCAGTCCAGCCCCTGCACATAGAAACACAAGTCCCACCGTTCTCAACCATGTTCCTCCGAGGATAGAATCCCACCATTGGGTTCCCATAATCGAATTCCACTTTTGTATTGGAACATGCGCCAACTTCCGGATCCCTTCTGATATGTCCATCACTGCCTGTCCATTATCATCGATGTTCAAACAGCAATTAGAGAGGTTGAATTTCCCGCATACCCATCCTTCTTCTGCCAGGAGGTAATCTAGGGCTAACCTGTTCTGGTATATCGCTGCTCTCATCTGCGTCTGCTGCTTTGCCAGCATCTCCAGCGCCCCCGCAGTTTGGTTGGTAATTACCTCCAGTACTGCCTGTAGCCTTATGATCCGGTTTAACATGTATACTGGTGTTTGGTAGCCCCAGGATCCATCCTGTGCCCAAGTGGCTGGTCCGTAGTATGAGATGATTCTTGCTGGTGGCCATTCATCATCTTCCCATTCTCCAATGTCTATTTTCCTCTTTTTCCGATATAGGTCATCAAATATAGGTGTTCCTAACGACCGGCCTTCTTTGGGGTTTAACAGGAAGAATCCAGTTTGTACCAGTCCAATAAAACAAGTCCCACTCCAATTCCAAAAGCTATCTCTTCTTACTCAAGGACTCAAGGATGGGTCTGGCAACCTTCAGACACTGCTGTGTCGGAATCCTCTCTCCAGCCCCTCTCTGTTTGAATTCTCTTTAAAACTCCTTTCTTTAATAGGGTTTAATCACTTTATCCCTAACAGTACTGATATAGGAAAACTGAGAGTGTTCACTAGGAGGTGAGTAAAACTGGGCCAGGTCATGAGCAGCTGAGCATGCTTAATAGAATAAATTAATATTACAGCACACCCCTGGTCAAGAAATTGCTCATTACCATGAACATGTTTGAACATGCAATGTATGATATGGGAGGTGCGAGGGGATGTACGGTGGGATGTACCTACAGATTGTGCACCTCCGACCCTGATTGGAGAAGGGTCCGGAGGGGGGATTGAATGTAAAATTTTGTGTATAAAGGGGGGTGATCTCTCTGGCTTCGGTGTGTCTCGAGTTGGAGAGGCACCCGGTCTGCAGACTCGTAAAATAAAGAAATCTCTTGCTTCCAGGATTTAGTCTTTGAGTATTAATTGTGAGCATAAAGGGTATCTCACACATTGGGGGCTCGTCCGGGATCGCCACTCCGGCTGCTTGGTGGAGGCAAGGAAGGAGGGGAAGGTGCACCCTGCTGATTTCAGCAGTCTCTGATCTCCTTGCTTGCCATCAGCAGTTTGAGCGAGTGATATCCGCTGGAAAAGACTCGGGAAGCAAGAGGGGGTGTAAGGTAAATACGTACGGGATGTTCGAGTGATTCGTGTGCACAGGACCCAGGTAAGAAAAACGACTATTAAGTATTACCTGGGCGACCAGGGTTTGTCGGACGGGAATAGTCCGACAAGGTAATGGGAAACCGGAACGGGAGAAGTAAGGGTCCAGGGAACCGGGATGAGGCTCATACTGATATGGAGCCTAACATTCTGCCCGATAGTCCGTTGGGGCGAATGTTGGATGGGGTGAAGGGAACACCCGGGGTAAGAGTAAGGAACCTATGTGCCTCTCACCAGTATGGGGGTGAGGAACTTTAAAAAGGAGATGAAAAGTTTATTGGAAGACCCCTTGGGAATGGCTGAACAAATAGATCAGTTCCTAGGGCCAAAATGTTTTTATGAAAAATATTGAGTTGTTTCAAACAATCTCATTGAAGTAAGAATGGAACTAATGTAATGTGTGTGTAAAAACCATTTTTTTTATGAATGAGGAAGTTTGTATATGTGATAGGTTTGTTTGCTGTGGGCCACATGTTGTAAGGGTGGTATGTGTGTGTGTGTTCCTTTAAGGAATTGTAAGCAATGGGGGAGGTTATTGTAAGGTAACGGACAACGCTTTGTATCATCGCAACTTAAAAAGGGGAAGTTGGAAAATGTAGGTTGCTTGGCTTCTATAGATTTCTTTTCAGTAAAGTTAATTTGGAAAATTGTTAGTCGTATGTATTTAAACTAGGAATTGGAATTTGGGAATTGTAGGGGGAATGGTTTGAACAAAATTAGAAATAAGTTAATTGCTGAACAACAAGCAGATTTTTATGGTTTGTTTAGATAAACATTCTGGTTGGAAAAGGGTAATAAATTAATGGGGCCCAGGAAAAAAAAGGAGTTGGCAAACAATGATGTCAATAAGGGGAAGTTTGTTTACTTCAGAAGAAAGACAGATGGTCAGACAGGCAGGAGAAGGGGTTGCCGGCTGATGCGCCGACTTGGAATAACCAAACAGGGGAAGGAAGAAAAAGTATGAGAGATCTCAGGGAGATAATAATCAAGGGAATTAGAGAAGCCGTTCCCATGGGACAGAATTTCGAACGGGCTTTTGAAAATCAGCAGAACAAGGACGAACTTCCGACAGTGTTTTTACAAAGGTTAAGGAAAAATGTCCAGCAGTATTTGGGGATAGACCCTGATACGACCGCAGGGCAGCAGTTGTTGAAGGTTAATTTTGTAACAAAATCATGGCCGGATATTAGAAAGAAATTGGAAAAATTGGAAGGTTGGAATGAAAAACCATTGAATCAGTTGTTAACAGAGGCTCTAAAGGTATATGTAAGACGGGATGAGGAGAAACAGAAGGGAAAGGCAAAAATGATGTTGCAAGCAGTACAGCAAGGAGTACAGAAGGGGGGAATCGAAGGTGATAGAAAGCCAGGTGATCATGGAGACCGGGGAAGGGGAAGCGGTAGTATTGGAGGACGAGGAAGAGGTGAATGGGGGGTCCAAAGTAGGGGTCCCCGGGAAAACAAGGAACAAGAATCAAGAAGATGGTACACGGGGCCACCCCGGTGTTATTATTGTAAAGAGGAGGGTAATTTCAAGAGGGAATGTCCTAAGCGACGACGGGAGGTGCAGTCGTACGCACTCATGGAGGAAGAATAGGGGAGTCAGGGGTCCTGCTCCCTGGGGTGTATGGGATACACACGGGAACTCTGGTAAACTTGGAGATTAGGACCCCAGGGAGAGGATATGATATTTATGGTAATTTGGGAGTGGAGAGATCAAGTGGAACTAAGATACCAGAAGAAATTGGATTAGGTGAAAAACAAGTCAGAATCTCGGGGGTAGGAGGGAAAGTGATGACATTACCCGAGGTAGAAGGGGTGGTGGTAAAATATGAGGATCGAGAAGTCAGTGGAAGATTTTAAAAGGAAGGTGAATAAATTTGCAAAGGAGGATAAACTATCTGAGAAGTAAGACATTGAGTTTAGAATGAGAAAGAAGGCAGATCAGAAAGGATTAAAGTGGGAAGCAGAGGGATGAATTGATGAGACTGCTTTAGAAAGAAAGAGCGTGAAAAAGGAAAGACAATGTTGTCAGTAACAACAGACCTGGTTGAAAAGTCTGAAATAAGTGATCCACCGACACACAGTGAGTCCTATGACAGAGCCAAACAGGGGCCAGAGATTCCATGCCAATAATAAATGTATTTGGGAGAGTGTTTTCTCAAATGCTCTATCGGGAGTGAAATAAATCTGGATCTAAGCCCAGACAAGGCTAGTAAGGAGATAGGTAATGGATAAGGTGTGTTGGGGATGTGAACAGGTACGATAATCAGGAAATAATAATTAATAATAATAATAATAATAATGATCTTAATAATAATATTAAGATAATGGTGAACATAGCTATGGTAAGAACATTAAGAAGAGGTATCAAATACACCTAGGCTAGGATGCGGCAGCGTTTTAAATACTAGCGCCGTGTTTTTAATCAGATGTTGTAGGCAGATTTGGAAGGTGTTGATATAGTATGTGGATGATTTGTTGGTTTGTTCCACAAGTGAGGAGCAACGTGAGAAAGAGACATTGTAATTATCTTGGAAAAGATGGCACAGGAGGTCATGATGTATCAAGGAAGAAGTTTTTGTTTTGTCAGCAGCAGGTAGAATATTTTGGACGAGTAATATCTAAAGAAGTAAAAGCTATAGCGCAGGATCAAATTGGAAGCTTGCCTGCAATCTTGCTTAGCTCAATTGGCAGAAATTAAGGCTTTAAGAGCAGCATATGTACATGGAGTCTGGCATATGTTTGGAGCATTAGGGAAACAGAAAGGCTTTGAGAAAAGCAACGGAGACCCCATGCAAAGTTAGCAGTGTCCCCCTATGGAATGTTGTTTGGGTTACCTTATTTGGGAAAGATAGAAGGAATACCCACCATAGAGGGCAGTGATGTATTCTTAAGGAACTATTTACTGGCAGTATCCCGTTCCTTACAGAATTAAAAGCTAAAGGATTATTGGCTCAAAGCCCACCACTCGACTTTCCAATACATGCTGTAAAGGCCGGCGACTGGGTACTGGTCAAGAATTGGAAGGAGGAGAAACTCCAGCCCAGGTGGACCGGCCCATACCTAGTATTACTGACAACCGAGACAGCAATACGAACAAAAGAAAAAGGGTGGACCCACGCAATCCGGGTTAAAGGACCCGTCGATCCACCCGTTCCTGATGAGGAGGAACAGTGGACGGTGAAGCCAGGAAACAAACCCCTAACAGTAATTTAAAAAAAAAAACATTGAATGTATAACTGACAGTATGAAAGGAGCAGTCGTGGTATTGTTTGCTTTGTATGTAATTGTGGTAAAAGGTATTAATAATTGTGATAAATGTTATCATCCTATAAATAATAGGATATTATTATAGGATAATAGGAGGGGTAATAACCAGATCATTTACCTATCATTCCCATGTGAACAAAGTATGCCATGACCGAAAGACTAGAATCATTTGTAAAGAGGGGGGAAAGGAGTATTTGATGGCAGGCAATAGGGGGTATATAGGGAAGTTTGGGGCCATTACCTGCCCAAGGGGAGAGAGATGGGTTTGTGTACAGTTAGTTTTCCCTTCTCAGATCGTAAAAGGGGCAATAGATAAGACGAAGGAGGAAGTAATAAAAGAGGTTACTAAGGTAGTAGTCACTAAGCCTCCCCCTCCCCCACATACTCAGCCTCAAGTGCACCAGACACTGTACGAAGAAATCAAGAAGCAGATCGAAATCCCTGAAGGAGAAAAAAACCTGTTTGTGGACTTGGCCACCCGGATAGCTGGGACCCTGAATGTGACTAACTGTTGGGTCTGCGGAGGACCGCTGATGAATTCACGCTGGCCGTGGAGAGGATCCATTGTTGAAATATGGGACCTGATGGGGTGGAACCTGACAGTTGGACAAGACCGAGATCCCCAGGTATGTGTTCTGACAGACGCTCCGGTCGGGACTGAGTGTATCGCTAGGCCCTGGGCAAAGGATGCCGTCCTAGTAGGCAGCAGCCCCTGCCAGCGCATCGTCACCCAGTGGCCAAATCAGTCCCGAGTGTGGTGGCAAGAGGAGCCTAAATGGTATCTAACTAAGAAATATGGGAAAAACTGCGCTATCCGGATGGAGATTGATGGAGTGGAATCAGCCGGACTATGGAAACTGCAGATGAGAGCAGCGATATACCAGAACAGGTTAGCCCTAGATTACCTCCTGGCAGAAGAAGGATGGGTATGCGGGAAATTCAACCTCTCTAATTGCTGTTTGAACATCGATGATAATGGACAGGCAGTGATGGACATATCAGAAGGGATCCGGAAGTTGGCGCATGTTCCAATACAAAAGTGGAATTCGATTATGGGAACCCAATGGTGGGATTCCATCCTCGGAGGAACATGGTGGAGAACGGTGGGACTTGTGTTTCTATGTGCAGGGGCTGGACTGATCTTTATCCCCTGTTGTATCCCTTGTTTTAGGGAACTTATTACCAGAAGTATAAGTCATATGCAGGCTGTAGTCATGCCTATGGGAGAGAAAGGGGAAATACAGAAAATAATGATAATGCGGCCAGGGGAAGTTTATGATTTACAGGAGGAGAAGGTTAGGACGATGTTACGTCAGTTCGAATTGAAGGAACTTAAAATGTGGGTTTAATCAGTGTATGCGTAGCAAAAGAAAAAGGGAGGATTGTGAGGGATAAAGTGATTAAACCCTATTAAAGAAAGGAGTTTTAAAGAGAATTCAAACAGAGAGGGGCTGGAGAGAGGCTCCTGACACAGCAGTGTCTGAAGGTTGCCACACCCATCCTTGAGTCCTTGAGTAAGAAGAGATAGCATTGTATATAGCTAGAGAAGAGAGTGATGTAGAGAGATCCCTATCAGTGGAAAGGAGTGATGGATGGGACCCTTGTCACTATAGCTTAGCTTTAGTACTGATATAGGAAAACTGAGAGGGTTCAATAGGAGGTGAGTAAAACTGGGCCAGGTCATGAGCAGCTGAGCATGCTTAATAGAATAAATGAATATTACAACACACCCCTGGTCAAGAAATTGCTCATTACCATGAACATGTTTGAACATGCAATGTATGATATGGGAGGTGCGAGGGGATGTACGGTGGGATGTACCTACAGATTGTGCACCTCCGAACCTGATTGGAGAAGGGTCCGGAGGGGGATTGAATGTAAGATTTTGTGTATAAAGGGGGATGATCTCTCTGGCTTCGGTGTGTCTCGAGGGAGAGGCACCCGGTCTGCAGACTCGTAAAATAAAGAAATCTCTTGCTTCCAGGATTTAGTCTTTGAGTATTAATTGTGTGCATAAAGGGTAACTCACACAGTGATTCAAGACCGGTGAGGAGCAGAAGGGCGTCTTCGGCGGTCGCCTCAGGTAAGCCCGCCCCATCGGGTGGTTAGGCCCTGGGCAGCGGTCGGCGGGGCCAGGCGTGGGGCA
This sequence comes from Okamejei kenojei, assembly GCA_035221665.1. Lineage (NCBI taxonomy): Eukaryota > Metazoa > Chordata > Chondrichthyes > Rajiformes > Rajidae > Okamejei > Okamejei kenojei. The sequence goes on from CM069174.1 coordinate 407,931, forward strand.
GGGCAGGACATGGAGCCGTGGCCGCGGTGAGGCCTGTTGCGGTGCCGGGTCTGGAGCGGTGAGCACGGGTGAGGCGAGGCCAGTGCATGGCCTGGTGCTGTGAGGCCCGGTGCAGTGCAGGGCCTGGAGCTGTGTTCGCGGTGCGGTGCGGATGAGGTGAGCCTGGTGTCCGGCCTGGAGCTGTGAGGCCTGGTGCAGTGCAGGGCCTGGAGCTGTGTCACGGTGCGAGGCCCGGTCTGTTGTGGGGAGCGGGAGAGCGGCAGGTACTCCTCCTCTGCTCCCAGGGCCGTCGGGCGTGTGTCGGCGTTGCTCTGGGCAGGAGGCTGCTAGGCTCGCAGCTCCTGCTGCAGCTGGTGGGGCAGCGGCGGCTGCTAAAACCTCTCCGCTCCAGTGGTCGGCTCCTGGCGGGTCATGCAGGGGAGATCGGCGGCCGTCACACAAGGCGTGGAGCGGTGTGGGGGTTGGAAGCGGGGCCTGCCCCGGTGCCCGGAGCAGGAGGGCGGCGGCAGCCACGGCTTCTCAGCACTGGTGAGCAGCAGCTGGTGGGAAAGAGACGGCATACCTCACTGCAGGGCTGGGTTGGCGGCAGAGTAGTTCTACAGGGCTGGGCAGCCGGCTGCAGGCATCAGGTCTCCCAAGGCTGCATGCTTCAGGTGAGTCCAAATTTCAATTAGGACAGTCGGGGGTCGCCAATGTAGCGGCACTATACGTGGTGAATAAAGTTGAGACATCAGGCAGGTTCAAAGTGTTGTTTATTCAGTGGTGACACGTTAAGTGGGTGCACTAACCATATTACAATGTTGCTGTAGCTGAGCGAGGTTGTACTCTTGGGCTCAGCTACCTGTTGACTCTCCTAGGTCTCGAGGTAAGAGACCTCAAGTAACAGGACACTCCATCTAGCCCATGACGTCATGTGCCCGCCCTCGTATCTCCTGACGAGGGTTCGAGCATAAGTGGCCCGAGTTTAGGCTGACGCCACAACAGTATGATAAGTTATATTTGACTGTCTACAAAAGACTTCCCATTTCTTAATCTGTGTCATATATTGTCTCTTAGTGCTATCTCGCCATGATGAAGCTATAACATCCATGGTCCTATCCGACAGTCCAAGCCCTCGCAGTGGTCTGGTCAAAACCTGCAGATTAACAAATTCATATGAACATGTAATGGATGAATTTATTTTGTTACGGGTTGTATTAACAAATCACTGCAGCTAGGAATCGACATACATGGTTCCTTGATCATCTTTAACATCAACGGGAACCATGGTTGTGTGGGCCAATTTGGAATCACCAACAATCCTGTGGCAGAATCTTGTTCTATTTTCTTAAGACATTGCCTAACCAGGCCAAATGGAGGGAAAACATAAAATAACATAGTTCGCCAATGTAGCGAAACTGCATCTACTGCTACCGCACCTGGATCGGGTTCCCAAGACACATATTTAGGCAATTGATGATTTAATCTTGATGCAAACAGATCAATGTCTGGTAACCCATAGCGAATAACAATTTTACTGAAAACTTGTGGGTTCAACATCCATTCTGTGTTGTCTTTAAATAACCTTGATCTGTTGTCTGCCACCACATTGTCTTTACCTGGGATATAACTTGCTGAAACCCAAATTTGGTGCTCAATACACCAATGCCATATCTGATTGACCAGACAATCACATGATACTGATCTTACTCCACCCATGTGATTAATATATGCAACAGCTGTCTTATTGTCTAATTGTACCTGGACATGCAGATCCTTTTTTTTGTAGAACAATAGGCTTTTAATCGATAAAATGCCCCCAATAACTCCAAATAATTAATACCATATGTTTGGAGGAACAATTGCTCTTGGACAGTCCATCTGCCCCCATAGCTGGTAAAATTGTCTGTCGCCCCCCATCCGAGAGCACTTGCACCTGTTTGTAAAAACACTTTAGGCTGCTGTATTAAAATGTTTTTAGCAGCATGTGGAACATTTTGAATCCACCATTGTAATTCCAATAAAGCTTCCTTTGTTAATTGCATAGGCCTATCAAAATGGCCTGCTCGCTTTGTTAAAGCTTGCGTTGTGTCCCTTTGAAGGTTTTGCTAATATAATGGACCAAATTCCACTGCAGGAAATGCTGCTACTAATTTACCAATAACCTTTGCTACCTCTCGGATGGAGGGATAAGGTTTGTGAATGAGGACCCAACATACAGTTGAAATATTAACAATTTTGTCCGTTGGCTTAGTTACTAACATAGTAACTGAATTAATCACAAAACCTAAATAATGAATTATTTGTGCTGGCTGCAGCTTGGACTTAATTGGATGAATCAGGAACCCTAGTTTTTCATATAAACTTTTAGTTGCTGAAACTGATTTTCCAGCTGAATCCTGATTATTACTGACAATTAAAATGTCATCCAGATAAGCCATAACGATGTGCTTCTGTGCTCTTAATTGTGCTAAAGCTGGTTGCAACAGCTTTGTGACGAGCCTAGGAGCTGAACTTAACCCATTAGGTAATGTTTTAAGTTGCCACAGCTGTCCCAGCCAATTAAATTTTATGTACCTTCGAAAAAACCGATGTATTGGTACTGAATAGTACGCGTCCTTTAAATCGATTGTAGCCATACAACAACCTGCTGATATCAAATGGCTTGCAGTGTTGAATGTTTCCATCTTGAAATGTTTATACTGGACAAATGTATTAAAGTTTGTAAGGTCCAGAATAATTCTACAACCACCATCTTTTTTATCTCTTGGAAAAATGTTTGACACGAATTGGTGTGGATGCTTAACAGTTTTTTCAATAACACCTTTTTTAAACTATTTGTCAATTTCCACGTTAATTTTTGCTTCCTCAACAGCAGAGAACATAAAACCATGAATAGGTTTATATTGTACTTGTGGATCAACACCTTATTTAAATGTTATTGTAGCTCCTGAAACAGTTTGTAAAATAAACCGGTCAGATGTGATGCAAAGCCATTCATCATAAAACATTTTTAATCTCCCACCAACTGGAGATTCGTCCAAAGTTTCTTGATGAACAGAATAAAGATTTTGTACCTCTCCATATGAACGTGGTTGTCTCCTTCTCCCCGTATATGGGTAAACATTAGGCTGTGCTGGATGGTAATATCTCCTTACCATATTCCTGCCTCTGTCTGTTCCAAAATCAGATCCACTTATTGGAGTATTGTACCTTTTTTGTCCAAAAACGAAAGGTTTCATGTAGCTAATAGGTTTAGCCTCTTCATCCATTTCTCTGATTTGTTTAGGCAGGTTTTCTCCAAATAAATAACCAGGAGTTTGAACACCACTTGATCGGCCCAGACCTGTAAATCTAGGATGAAATATGGGCCGAATCGCAATTTTCCTCATACAATTGAGTTCAAAAAAGGAATTGCACAATAAGCCCAATGTATCTTTTTGGATTTTGTTCATTTCCGACCCTTCCATTTGCTTTCCAAAAGCGGTAATGGCAGCTGAAATAAGTTTGAGGACTCTTTCAAACTGTATTTATTGTCCCCTCATGACTGATGTCCTAAGGGTACTAAGGGTATGTCTAGGCCCAGAATGACTCGACACCCACCATCGTTCTTCTGGCTGGGGAATTGGACACAATTGTTAAGGCTGATATGCATCATTCACCGGTAGAGTTAGTGGTATTGAACCCCAATACCCAACTAGGTGTATTTTGTACGGGTGGATGTACTTCCGAGATACCTATTCGAGATCCCCAGATACAGTCCAATATTCACTTACCCCTTCCTAATCTGAACGGGTATGGTTTTTGAGGTGGCATCCTGGTCTCAGTTTTTATCTCATCGTCCAGGTCTTCCGCTGGAGATTAGATGATTTGCGCAAGGCTGTGACCCATGGGTTGAGCGTAGGCTGGATAGTTATTCGTGAATATTAAACTATTAAACTAACAGATTGACATCACACAGCGGGGTCCATTTGCTGCTGTGTTTAGATAGTGGCCTTGCCATATAACCATATAACAATTACAGCACGGAAACAGGCCCTCTTGGCCCTTCTAGTCCGTGCCCACCATTTAATTTTCCCTAGTCCCATCTACCTGCACTCAGACCATACCCCTCCATTCCCTTCCCGTCCATATACCTATCTACTTTACTTTTAAATGTTAAAATCGATCCTGCCTCCACCATTTCTGCTGGAAGCTCATCCCACGCAGCCATCACTATCTGAGTAAAGAGGTCCCCCCTCATGTTACCCCTAAACTTCTGTCCCTTAATTCTCATGTCATGCCCTCTTGTTTGAATCTTCCCTACCCTCAATGGGAAAAGCTTATCCACGTCAACTCTGTCTATCCCTTTCATCATTTTAAAGACCCCAATCAAGTCCCCATTAACCTTCTGCGCTCCAAAGGATAAACCATATAACCATATAACAATTACAGCAAGGAAACAGGACCTCCCGGCCCTTCAATTCCGTGCCGACCATTTGTTTTCCCCTAGTCCCATCTACCTGCACTCAGACCATACCCCTCCATTCCCTTCCCGTCCATATACCTATCCACTTTACTTTTAAATGTTTAAAATCGATCCTGCCTCCACCACTTCTGCTGGAAGCTCATTCCACACAGCCACCACCCTCTGAGTAAAGATGTCCCCCCTCACGTTACCCCTAAACTTCTGTCCCTTAATTCTCATGTCATGCCCTCTTGTTTGAATCTTCCCTACCCTCAATGGGAAAAGCTTATCAACGTCAACTGTCTATCTCTTTCATCATTTTAAAGACCTCAATCAAGTCCCCCCTTAACCTTCTGCGCCCCAAAGAGTAAAGACCTAACTTGTTCAACCTTTCTCTGTAACAGCAGATATCAGGAGATAGCAGATATTAGTAGTAAGCACAAGGTAGTGATTGTGGGAGATTTCAATTTTCCAAAAATAAAGAGCGAACTTGTTCAATCTTTCTCTGTAACTTAGTTGCTGGAACCCAGGCAACATTCTAGTAAATCCCCTCTGTACTCTCTCTATTTTGTTGACATCCTTCCTATAGTTAGGCGACCAAAATTGTACACCATACTCCAGAATTAGTCTTACCAATGCCTTGTACAATTTTAACATCACTTCCCTACTCCTATATTCAATGCTCTGATTTATAAAGGCCAGCACACCAAAAGCTTTCTTTACCACCCTATCTACATGCGATTCCACCTTCAGGGAACTATGCACAGTTATTCCTAAGTCCCTCTGTTCCACAGCATTCCTCAAATCCCTACCATTTACCATGTACGTCCTATTTTGATTTGTTCTGCCAAGATGTAGCACTTCAAACTTATCAGCATTAAACTCCATCTGCCATCTTTCAGCCCACGTTTCCAAATTGCCCAAATCTCTCTGTAGACTTTGAATATCTACTTCATTATCCACAACACCACCTATCTTAGTATCATCTGCACACTTACTTATCCAATTTTCCACCCCATCATCCAGATCATTGATGTACATGACAAACAGCAGTGGACCCAACACAGATCTCTGAGGCACCCCACTGGTCACCTGCTTCCAACCTGACAAACAGCCATCCACCATTACTCTCTTGCATCTCACATTCAGCCACTGTTGAATCCATCTTGCTACTCCGCCATTAACACCCAAAGATTGAACCTTCTTAACCAACCTTTCATGGGGAACCTTGTCAAAGGCCTCACTGAAATCCATATAGACAACATCCACTGCTTTACCCTCATCAATTTCGCTAGTAACCTCTTCAAAAAATTCAAGAAGCTTTGTCAAACATGACCTTCCAGGCACAAATCCAGGTTGGCTGTTCCTGATCAGACCCTGTTTTATACAGATGCTTATATATATTATCTCTTAATATCCTTTCCTTTAATTTGCCCACCACTGTCGTCAAACTAATCGGTCTATAATTGCTAGGTTTATTCTTTGAACCCTTTTTAAACAATGGAACAACATGCACAGTACGCCAATCCTCCAGCACTATTCCCGTTTCTAATGACATTTGAAATATTTCTGTCATAGCCCCTGCTATTTCTACACTAACTTCCCTCAATGTCCTAGGGAATATCCTGTCAGGACCTGGAGACTTATCCACTTTTATATTATTCAAAAGTGTCAGTACTTCCTCCTCTTTCAATCTCATAGTTTCCATAGCTACTCTACTTTTTTTTATCTTACCTCACAGAGTTCAATATCCTTCTCCTTGGTGAATACCGAAGAAAATAAATTGTTCTATATATCTCCCCCATCTCTTTTGGCTCTGCAGATAGCTGTCCATTCTGGCTCTCTAATGGTCCAATTTTATCATTTGCCATTTGCGCAAACTCCATTGTTCCTGCTCCAACCAGTGTTTTACGACTTCTGCAGCCATATTCATGCGCCCTCATGATGCGTTCCTTTGGAGCGATGCACAGTAACATGTGTTTGATATGTGAAGTTTCTTCCATTATGAAGTCCTGGAAACTGGTGCGAGGCTATTTATTTGCTGGCCAGATTATCATTCCAGGCTTCACCAGTTCCCGCCGCTATTGTAAATTGCTGACCACATCCGGCACTCCTGGAGCATTGCTCACGTGCTTTGGTGTATGCACATAAGCAGTGCCACCAAACTTCAGGGTCAGCTTCCTCCTGCCCTGGCTCTCCCGGCTGATGCTCACGGGAGGTCACACACAGCCCGAAACGAGGTGCTGGTGTGCTGGTGTGCTGGTGTGCTGGGTCCCCAAACTTCAGATTCAGATTCCTACTGCCCTGGATCTCCCGGGTCATGCTCACGGGAGGTCACACACACAGCCCGATCAAGGTGCTGCTATTCTGGGGCCCCATGTCCTGGCTCTCCCGGCTCCTGCTTACGGGAGGTCACACACACAGCCCTAAACAGGGTGCTGCTGCGCTGGGTCCCCATGCAGACTCGTTCCTATTCTAGAGATTGCTGCTGAAATCCGCTGGGGACCCTGGGGTATAACCCCGGCTAGAACTCCTCCTGGTTGTATTATTTCGGCGATGAGGTGTTCCACATTGTCCAGACATCCCCAATGTTCATTTTAGGAAAGTCTTCTGGCCTCACTCATCAGAGCTGACAGACCTGGACAATTTACTCCTGGCCTGCCTCCCAACAGGAGTGGGCTCAGTGCTTTAAAGCACCGGAGTTGCTGCTGCTGGCTGAACTGCCGGCGGCTCTAAAGTCGGCAGCTTCAAAGCCGTGGTCATCCGCTGACCACAGCTACGAGTTCATCATGAGGGTTTTCCCCCTCTAATTTTGAGAACAAGCAAGGCTGGCAAAACTACCTCCGCCACAACCTCAGCCTTAATCAGCTGTAATTTCATTAAATGCCTGTGGGGAAGTCGCTGTTCCTGAACCTGGATGTCAGGCTCCTGTACATTCAACCTGGTGGCAGCGGAGAGATGAGTGTGTGGCCAGGATGGTGTGGGTCCTTAATGATATGGGGGGAAAGCAGGAACAGGGTACTGATTTTAGATGATCATATTGAATGGTAGTGCTGGCTCGAAGGGCCGAATGGCCTTCTCCTGCACCTATTTGTCTATCTTCTATCTTCCAATGGCAAACTGAGCAAAAGATGGAAACATGGAATGAGAGAGGGATTGTCCAAAGGGGAGTGAAGGGAGAAGGAGGCATGGAACTGACAACAGCTGGAGAGACACCGTGTGAAAGAGACAAACTACTCAATAGAAGGGTAGAAGATGGAAATGTTTGAGTTACAGAGAGAGGGTGTTAGTGGGCAGTGAAAGGGGAGAGAAACGGAAGCAGTGTATTTATTCATGATAGATTGAAGTCACAGGCAGAATGTTGCATATTTCCCAATTTGCACCAATCTGGTTCACCTGTGACTGCTAATCCTGGTCATAAAATTCTAAAACCTGGTTATAAATGCCCTCCATGGCCTTGCCCTTTCCAATCACATATCCCCCACCATTACTCTCAGTGGTTGGCTGTCTCGGCCAGTAATTCTGACCTGTTATCCACAAGTTTGAAAGCTTCACAATTCCCAGCTTTGTCTTCAGCTGTTCAGACCCCATGTGCTGTCGACTCCTTACTGATCCAGAGCAGAGACCAATGTCTGGCACAGCGATTTCCTGTGAAAGTTTACTTCCCAATCATCCATGTGCATTGCAGATCCACTGGAGCGGTTCTTGTGTGTGTCAATATTCAATAGTCAATTTTATTCCTCAAATACACCGATGGTGCAGTGAAATGAACTTGCCAGCAGCGGTACAATGACAAAAGAACACACAATACACAATAAGATTTAACACAAACATCAACCACGACATTCTTCACTGTAGTGGAAGGCACAAAGTTCAGTCAGTCCTCCTCCTTGTTCACTCGTGGTCGGGCCATAAACCTCCGCAGTCAGTGCTACGGACAGTCGGATGTACAGGCCCCCTTGTAGGGATGGTCGAACACTCTCCACGGCTTGGAGGTCCCGAATCAGCGCTTTCTTACAGGAGACCGGGGCTTAAGAATGTTGTAGGCTGCAGGGTGGCGGTCGCAACTCTTCCCCGGTGAGGAATCCCGCTCCGGATGGTAATTCCACGCCACGCCCGCGGCTAGATGTTCCGCAGACCGCGGCTTCGGGATGCAATGGTCCGCGGGCCAGTGATCGGAGCACTCCCTTCTGGCGACACCCGGCGAGGGTTCGCACACTCCATGATGAAAAGTCCACACTGCGCCCGCTGATGAAAGTCCGGGCCCGACTCCTGGAAAGGCCGCTCCAATCCATGGTGTTAGACCGCAAGGGTGGTTACATGGAAAAAAGTCGGCTCTCCGTGGCGGAGGCGACCGAAAGCGGTTACCCCCTTGTGTGCAAATATTCAAAGGCATGTTGGGAAACTAAATGTGGGGACCGCAATAGAAGCTCACTCTAATGGGATTAGATGAAGAGGGTTGGGAGGAGCTGGTGTCATTTTTAAACATGGACTTGGTATGGTTGGTTGGATTGGACTGTTCTGTGGTGGCCAGTTCATATATAATCATCCATTTAAATTATAGAATATGAGTTGTATTGCGCGTGGTTTTGTATGCATGTGTCCGGTGGATGTTCTTCAACATCCTCTATCCATTAAAGATCCAGTAGGCAGAGCCCTCTGTCCAATGATGCTTCTCAGTTTTGTGTTTGTTTTAGGAAGCTCACTGACTGAGAACAATGGACTCTCCATGTCTGAGGCAGAGAAAAACGCTGGTGAAAAGCCACAGGAACATTCAGCAATGGATGTAAACAAGGCTGAGGTGAGAGAGGGAGCTCGGAAAGTAAGTAAGGTTAAGTAAGTAGGTTTATTGGCCAAGTATTGACATACAAGGAATTTGCCTTGGTGCTCCGCCCACAAGTAACAACATGACATACAGTGACAGTTATGAATGACTCAGAAAACACTAAACATTAATAATAATAAAACATTAATGATAAAAAACACCATTGATCAAGCATGTGAACCAACACAATACCAGATCAAAGGGGAGAGTCATACAGTGTGGAATCAGGCCTTTTGTCCCAACTTGCCAACTCCGACCAACTTGCGCCATCTACACAAGTCACATATGCCAGCATTTTAGCCCTTATCCCTCTCAACCTACCCTATCCATGTACTTTAGACAATAGACAATAGACAAAAGACAATAGGTGCAGGAGTAGGCCATTCGGCCCTTCGAGCCAGCACCGCCATTCAATGAGATCATGGCTGATCATCCCCAATCAGTACCCCGTTCCTGCCTTCTCCCCGTATCCCCTGACTACGCTATCTTTGAGCCATATCTATCTCTGTCTTGAAAGTATCCAGAGAACCGGCCTCACACTGCCCGCTGAGGCAGAGAATTCCACAGACTCACAAACTCTTTGTGAGAAAAGGTATTTCCTCGTCTCCATTCTAAATGGCTTCCTCCTTATTCTTAAAACTGTGGCCCCTGGTTCTGGACTCCCCCGACATCGGGAACATGTTTCCTGCCTCTAGCGTGCCCAAACCTTAACAATCTTATATGTTTCAATGAGATCCCTCTCATCCATCTAAACTCCAGAGTGTACAAGCCTAGCTGCTCCATTCTCTCAGCATATGAGAGTCCCGCCATCCGGGAATTGACCTGATGAACCTACACTGGGCTCAAGAATGTCCTTCCTCAAATTCGGGGACCAAAACTGCATCAATACTCCAGGTGTGGTCTCACTAGGGCTCTGTACAACTGCAGGATGCTGGAGTGGAGAATAAATCTGATAAATACGCTACAATGTCCCCATATACACAGCTCAATGTCACATACTGACCCAGTACTAATGTGGCAATAATTTATTCTGTGGCTACACCCTCTCTAGCCCGCACTGTCCATTACTGTTCCAATACACAGTCCACTGGCAGCGTTTATACTAGGACTACTCCCTCTGTTTACACACGTCCATTTCTGTTCCAGTATGGTTCTCTGTGTAATAATGGTCAGCTGGTCATGTGGCAGGATTATACAGTGCATTTCCTCTCGAATACATTTGCCTGTTACAATTGCAGCCCCCTGCTCAGTGCTGACCCATCACTGATTCTGCGGATGTTCGAGGAAGTTGACTGTAGACAATGGACTCTTCATTACACAGACCCAGAATAGGTGTTGGTTTGTCTGCTTTTCATGTTTTCCCCAACCTTACACCGACTGTGGATGTTAGAGGAAGTTGACTGGAAACAATGGACTCTTCATTCCACAGACCCAGAATAGGTGTTGGTGTGTCTGCTTTTCATCTTTTACCCAACCCTACAGCGGTTGCACTGTTATCCAGCCGTGCAGTTATTCACTGGTGAAGCGGGTGTGGAAGGTAGTCGGTGAGCTGTCGCCGAGTCTGTCACCATTCACGGTCGTGTCCCCGGGACTGAGGTGGTTGGAGCTGTCTCATCTCCCTCCATCCCAGGCAGCAACACCTGTGCAGATTCAGGTAACAAGACATCACCACTTGATAAATCTCAGAATGTTACCTTCTGCTGTTAATTGATTGTAATTGATGTTCCTGTACAACGCTGAGAGGGAGATCTCCCGTCTGTCTGTAGATCTCCCACTCAGGGAGTGATGTGTTTCACAAACTATCAATTGCTGTCCCAGTTTACAACTTGCTCAAGACCCCAGAATCGCATTTCTCTCTGATTGTAATTCCGTGCTTTCCTTTGCAGAATGTCACCTGGTGAGATGAATGTTGTGTTAGTGATCCTGGCTTCTCTGAGTGAGTAATTTCCAACAGGGGTAAACTGCGTGTTGTGTACAGCAAGCAGAATTTGGTTTTATTTATTGTCTGTAGAGGAGCAATAGTAATGTATCTATTCAGTGAAAATGGAGCATGACCAATTAAAATTTGATACGGAATATTAGAACAGGGATTAAAACTACAGACAACGTTTGAAAAGGCAGCAATGTCGATGGGAGGGGGCAGGCAGCTTTGTTTTCCACTTATTCAGCTGAATTGAATACATTTTATTAGCCATGTTGTATACATACAAGGCCTTGGTGATTTGCTCGCAAGGATAACAACACGATATACGATTTAGACAATTTATAAATGCAACATTATAATTTAAACATGTGAAGATTAAAATAAAAATACCAAAGCAAAAGGAGAGACAGACTTTTGGCTGTTGAGTAGAGCTACTGCTCATGGGAAAAGCTTTTTGTATGTCTGGATGTGGCGGATTTGACAGTCCGGAGTCGCCTTCGTGAGGGAAGTAATTCAAAGAGTTTGTGGCCAGGGTGAGAGGGGTCAGAGATGATCTTGCCTGCTCGCTTCCTGGCCCTTGCATCAATGGAGGGAAGGTTGCAGCCAACAATCTTCTCTGCTGATCGGACGATTCGCTGCAGCCTCCAGGTGTCGTGCTTGATGGCTGAGCCAAAGCAGACCATGATGAAGAAGGTGAGAACAGACTCTATGATGGCCGTATAGAATTGGACCATCATTACCTGTGGCAGATTGTGTTTCCTCAGCTGCCGGAGAAAATACATCCTCTGTTGTGCCTTTTTGACTGTGGAGTCGATGGTGGCCCCCCATTTAAGGTCCCTGGAGATGATGGTTCCAAGGAACTTAAATGACTCCACAGATGTGTGTGTGGTGTGTTGATGGGGAGTGGGGTGAGGAGAGGGGGAGCTCTCCTAAAGTCTGAAGCAACTTCTCTGCCAATCTCTCTATTTTGTATATGTGTGATTGTTCAAATTAAAGATTTTACTTCGGAGTCACGTGAGTGACTACGTGAAGACCCCGTCCAGCACGCATGCGCGACATTAGCGTTCATGCAGTGCACCCGCGACGAACGGGAGTTTAAGGCGCTCCCGCTACAAATTGAAAAGTCGGGCCGACAGGTAAGTTTTACCGTGGCCGTGTGTCTTTTTCTCTGTGGTCTGCTTGTTTTCCAGAAAGAATGAGCAAGACCAGAGGAAAGAAGTCTGCAGCTCGCCCCCGTTCGTCCTCCGTTGAGGAATGCTCTTGGAGGGGGGGCAAGAGGCGGCGGGTATAACTACCGAGCCGAGCCCAGCACCGCTCGTGCTGCCTGAGCAGCGGGCTGGAGGTACCTGCAGCCAGAACCGGGCGGTAGTGTCCGACGATTCGGATGAAGATGCCTCACCACTCGAGAGCGAACACAGGCAGCCGCCTAAGCCGCATGGAACGGCTTATGGAGCAATTGCTCCAGCGAGATCTGCTGAGGAGAGCAGCAGCAGCCTCGCCAAGGGAGTTCAGGCACTCCCGCAGTGCCCTTTACGGCACTGGCCATTGTTTCACCTTCTTTTGTAGGCAGCATTGGCGACCAGGTCTGGGCTGGTCAAGAAGAGGGGTCACTGGCTGAAGATATCGGGAGTACGCAAGGTGTACAGGATCAGGAAGAGCTGCTGGGTGTGGTCAACCGCTACGTGGCCATTCCACAAGCGGGTCGGCCATTAGAGCCGAAACTTGCAGCCAGCATTAACCACCTGTCCTCAAAAACCCCTACAAGAACAGGTGGTCAATGAGGCTCTTGAACTATATACAGCCCCAGTAAATTGTACATCATTGAATGTACCCGCTGTAAACAGCCAAATTTGGGGACATTTGGGGCAGAACATCAGGAACCTGGAGTTGAAGCTCCAGAAAATCCTTAAACTCCTGACTGCAGGAATAACATCTTATGCTCGGTCCATTGATGGTGCGGACATCTCCACAAATCAGCAAGACACATTAGCTCTGCTGTGCACCACTCAATATGAAATAAACAATTTACGGAAGGAAATTATCAAGCCTGCCCTCAACCCTAAATTTGCGGGACTTTGCAAAACACCGGGTTCAGAACCTCCTATTCTGCTCTTTGGGAAAGACCTTCCAAAAAAGGTGATAGACCTAGAGGAAGAATCCAAGACCTTTGGTCTTGTGAGGGCAGGTTTGGGACCGAGCAGACCTAACAAACCCAGGCGGCAGTACCCCATGGCGTCCACCAGTCGTCGACCACACTATGGGACTGGTGAAAGCTCGGGGTCCGCAACCATTCCCCGTAAGCCTTTTTTAGGCCAGGGCCCAGAGCGGACCCCATGGAAAATGGCTACAAAAATTGACTTTGTTCATGAAAAACATTCCGCCAGTTCAGCATATACCCAAAAGGGTATTCACCCTCTCAGTCAAAGAGAAACAAGAGGGTCAAGCTGAACTGATGAGGTTACAAGCAAAAGGTGTCATTGAAAGAACAAAATTTGCAAAGAGCAAAAGTGCATGCACTAAAGCAAAACTCAGGTCACTTTGACCGAGCTATGAGTTTAACTGCTGAATCCATTCCAGAGTTACAATGGTGGGCAAGGAACGTAAGGCTCAGCTCCAGTCCCATAATAATCACCAACACAGTATTAACCATTAACGGATGCCAGTGCTTTGGGCTGGGGAGCAACTAACATGCAATCCAGCACAGGGGGCAGATGGACTAAATTTGAATCATCTTGCCTACAGACACGGGGTATCAACTACTTAGAAATGTTGGGCGCGTTTTATGGGTTAAAAGCATATTCACCTAATACGCATCATGCACATGTCCGGTTGCAATTAGATAATACCGCGGTGGTGGCTTATATCAACCACATGGGTGGTGTAAAGTCGATATCGTGTGACAATTTGGCCAACCTAATCTGGCAATGGTGTGTTAAAAGACATATTTGGTTATCAGCAACTTACCTACCAGGTAAGCAAAATACAGTGGCAGACACCAGGTCACGCAGATTCAATGATAACATCGAATGGATGTTAAATCCCAAAATATTTGCTGAAATTACAAAGCAATATGGCACACCAGATATCGATCTATTTGCATCCAGACTGAATCACCAGTACCAACGTATGTCGCTTGGGAACCAGACCCTGAGGCAGCAGCAGCTTGATGCATTCTCGCTGCATTGGGGGAAAATGTTCTTTTATGCTTTTCCTCCCTTCTGCCTCATCAGTCGGGTATTACGCAAGATTCAATTGGATTCTGCTTCAGGAATCTTGATAATACCCGACTGGCCTACACAGCCATGGTTCCCAGTGGCCTTCGACATGGCTGTTGAAACACCGTTGGAATTCCCCAGCAATCGAGAGTTATTAATCCACCCAGTGTCAGGCATTAGTCACCCGTGCCATGACAGGTCAATCTCCTGGCTTGCAGATTCTAAAAAGACCTCTACTGGGCCTGGGGACTGTCTGAAGACGCCATCAACATGATGACCGCATCCCACCGGGAGTCCACCAGGAGACAATACCTGACCAACATAAGAAAATGGGAACAGTATTGCTCCAAAACAGGAACTATCTACACTACAGCTACAGCCACCAGTGTTGTGGAGTTTCTGGTTGGATTACATCGGGAAGGACTCAGCTGCAGCGCCATTAATACAGCCAGGAGTGCGTTGTCAGCTTATTTGGTTCCAGCAGCAGGACAACTGACTTTGGGGTCCCATTCCACTAGTGGTCAAAATCATGAGGGGCATTTTAACACCAATTCCCCTAGGCCTAGGTACACTCATATCTGGGATGTCAGCACTGTACTGACGTACCTTAGGGGATGGCCACCACCCAGGTCACTCACGCTGGAACAACTTACACTGAAATCAGTCATGCTCATGGCACTAGTGTCAGCTCAAAGGGTACAGTCCCTCCACCTTCTGAGGCTGGACAGCATGACAGAGTCATTGGACTGTATCACATTTCACATTCAGGGACTGGTCAAACAAACTAGACCAGGTACCACGCCTCCAGTAATGGAGTTCCGGGCATATTCACCTGACCCACGGTTGTGTGCCAAGACCCATCTCGCCAATTACATAGACACAACATATAACTTAAGAGGGAGAGAAAAAGCCTTATGGATAAGCCACAAGAAGCCTCATGGTCAGGTGACGAGCCAAACCATTTCAAGATGGCTCAAGCAGGTGCTTAAGTCTGCGGGAGTCGATACTAATGTTTACAAATCTCATTCCACCAGGGCTGCATCTACATCGGCGGCTAGGCGAATGGATGTGCCTATGGACCATATTCTGGCCAGAGCAGGATGGTCCTCGGAGAGACCTTTCCAAAGGTTTTATAATAAGCCGCTGGCGGAACCTGCTACAATTGCAGACAGAATTTTAGAGTCTGCAGCTAATATTTAATTTAAGCCGGGGGAGCTGTCTGTTTTTTGTTATCATTAATAAACCTATATTGTTCACAAACAGGTTATTGTTGATTGTATAACATGCTTCCTCCCTCTTAGGTCTTCAGGCAGTGAGTGAAGCATGAGCTGGTTCACGGTTCGGATTCACAGAGCTTTGAAGTCTTCACGTAGTCACTCACGTGACTCCGAAGTAAAATAGTAAGATTAAATGAGAACTTACCAGTTCGAAGTTTGATCTGTATTTTATGAGGAGTTACGATGAGGGATTACGTGCCCTCCGCTCCCACCCTCTATTATACAGATCAACTGGTAATTAAGTTCTTATTTTTTCTTTACTATATTTATTTCAATTGTTGTGTTTTTCTGTGAATCCACACCGCTGCTTTGAAGAAATGTCGCGCATGCGTGCTGGACGGGGTCTTCACGTAATCCCTCTTCGTAAATCCTCATAAAATACAGATCAAATTTCGAACTGGTAAGTTCTCATTTAATCTTACTATTCTACGACACTGATATCCCTATTCTTTCACATTCACCAGCTTAATGTCACTGCTGATACCACTGCGCTCTTCTGTCAAAGGCCAGTGCAAAGGGCGACATGGTGGCTCAGCTGTAGAGTTGCTGCCTTATAGCTCCAGAGACCTGGGTTCGATCCTGACTGTGGGTGCTGTTTGCATGGAATTTGTACGTTCTTCCCGTGACCTGCATGGGTTCTCTCCAGGTGCTTTGCTGTCCTCCCACACTCCGAACATATAGGTTTGTAGGCTAATTGGCTTGGTATAAGTGTAAATGGTCCTTCGTGTGTGGGATAGTGTTAGTGTGCAGTGATCACTGCTCGGTGTGGAATCGGTGGGCTGAAGGGCCTGTTTCCATGCTGTATCTCTAAACTAAACTAAACTTAAAGAGAGGTTTGTTTAGAACTGGACGCTGCCTCCAAATACAGGCTGCTGTCTGGTCAGCGACACACCTCTCTATTTCACTTCCAATTCACATTCTCCACACTATACACAACGCCTTACGTGCTTTTGTTGCTTATATGTCGGTTTCCTTCACCCAAGTGTCTCCCTAGCTGACCTTGTAAACCTAACATCCTCTGCACCACCTCATCTACTTTATCAGTTCTAGATATATGTCCTAAATCTCCCTATGTTTGCTTGTGCCCACCCCGTGCTCTCCTTGAGATTTGTGTGTATCTTGGATTAGAGGCTCCACTTCTTTAATGGGAACAGGTTTGATCCAAGCCTTCAGTCTGTTCTCTACGATCGACTCCCCATGCTCTGTATTGCCTGCAAGCTGCTGCTGTAGATTGAGTGGTGATAGCCTGTTGACCAGAGTGGGAATGTAAAGGACCGGGGAGCATAGTTTTAATTTGAGACGGGCAAGGTTTACAGATGATATACAGGGCAAGTTTTTTTTCACACAGAGGCTGGTGGGTGTCTGGCACACACTGGAGAGTGTGGAGGCACATATGCCAGTCGTGTTCAAGAAGCTGTTAGATGCACATGGATAGGCAAGGAATGGAGGCAGACAGGTCACGTGCAGACAGAGAAGATTAACCTCACGGCATTATGTTCAACACAGACATTGTGGGCCGAAGGGCCTGTTTCTGCGCTGTACTGTTTTATGTGTTATATTTTCTGAGTGTAATCCAATACTTCCTCTTCTCTCCCCTTCCCTCCAGTGGTATCCCAGTTGCTGAAAATGCTGTTGAAATTCCCAATCATCAGCGCCTGTGCATCTTTGAATTTGAGGTCTCCTCTGAAACCTGTATCTGACAAAGTTCAGTTGCTTCTCCTCCCAACAGTGTGACATGACCACTCTCATAAGTCCACAGCTATTTGCTGCCCCAGTTCATTGTCTTTTTTCCAGAGTAGAGTTAGAGAGGTGTACGGTACAGGAACAGGCCTAGTTCCATTTGCCTGCATTTGTCCCAAAGCCCTCTTAAGCTCTTCCTACTCGTATATCTGTCCACATGTATTTTTGTATCCCCTTCCATAGCTTCCTCTGGCAGATCATTCCAGATACTGACTACCCTCTGACTGAAATGGTTGTCTCTGAGTCCCTCTTAAATCTCTCCCCTCTCATTTTAAGTCAACTGTATTGTAGGGGAAAACATAGTGAGGGTTAATAACTAGTAAAGAGGGATGTAGATTGTGGGAATGTGGTGTTAGGGAACCGCAGCCAAAGTTATAAAAGTAGAGACATGGAATATAGCAGCGACGACACCCATGTTTCAGGAACTTCATTGATTATGTTACAGTGTTCACCCATCGTTGTAACATAAAGATTAATCTACTCTCAACTTGTGGGTAATCTATTTATTCTGTCATTCTTGTTTGTTACTGTTGGGGGAAATTTTGTGCTATTTCTGTATCTGGCTTTACTCGCATAAGCAGATAAAACAAAATAAAACAGCTCATAGATCAGTGGTGAGATTATGGAACAAGTCTTTGTATTGAAGGCCTTTGCAGAAAACTCTGAGAGATCCCAGAGTGTTTCAACGATTCACAGTATCTACAGCATTTTTGTATTCACAGGACACAGTGTTTAATTGTGGATTTGACATGTCATCATTGAACAATGTCTCGAACCTTTCATCTTTGTCTGTCCCTAAGGTTACCTCTAAGCTTGTTTCCTGTATTTATTGTGCCACACTTCCTATTTGTACCACAGATATCTGCGTCCCTGGATGGAGAATTGATGGGTCAGTGAAAAGGCCATTAATAGCTGAGTTCAGTGATAAAGAGCATCTGTAATCTCAATGGTAGATATAAATGCTGGAGACACTCAGCGGGTGAGGCAGCATCAATGGAGCGAAGGAAATAGGCAACGTTTCGGGCCAAAACCCTCCTTCTGTAATCTCAATGCTGTAATGGATAAGAGCCTAAATAGCACTGCAAACATCTATCCCCCTTTAATAGATAAGGAAACCTGCATTTAAGCAGAGTGTATTCTAGAGTGATAGAGTGATACAGTGTGGAAACAGTGTGTGCCCACACCGGTCAACACGTCCCAGCTACAATTGTCCCACTACCTGCGTTTGGTCCATATACCTCCAGACTTGTCCTATCCATGTCCCTGTCCAAATGTATCTTAAACATTGCAATAGTACCTGCCCATGTTAGATATCCCAAAACTCACATTTCTCTGCATTAAATTCCATCAACCATTCCTCAACCCACCTGGCCAACTGATCAAGATCCTGCTGCTCTTTTAAATATCCACGATCACTATCTGTAATATCATCCAATTTTGTATCATCTACAAACTTGCTAATCGTGCCATGTATGTTTTCATCCAAATCAATGATATAGCTGACAAATAGTAACGGACCCATCACCTAACCTTGAGGCACACCACTGGTCACAGGCCTCCAATCTCAGAAGTAACCTTCCACCATCACCCTCTGAATACTTCCATGAAGCACATTTTCTATCCATTCAGCACTCTCTCCTTGGATCCCATGCAATCTAACCTTCCAGAGCAGCCTCCCATGTGGAACCTTGTAAAATGCTTTCCTGAAGTCCATATAGAACATCTACAGCTCTGCCCTCAGCAACCTTATTGGTCACATCGTAAAAAAACTCAATCGGATTCGTGAGACATGACCTCCCACGTACAAAACCATGCTGCCTCTCCCTAATCAGCTCTTAACCATCTAAATGACAGTATATCCTATCCCTCAGATTAGTCCCTAGTAACTTTCCAACTAAGCTCACCGGCCTACAGTTTTGAACATTTTCACTGCAGCCCTTCTTGAATAGAGGCCCAACATTTGCCACCGTTCAGTCTTCCGGCACCTCACCTGTATTTAATGACGACTGATACATTTCACCCAGGGCTTCCGCAATTTCCCCACTCGTTTCCTTCAGTGTTCTCAGATATATCTGATCCATCCCGAGAGATTTATCTATCTTCATACAGATCGGGACCTTCAGCACCTCTTCCACCATAATACTGATGCTCTCAAGTCACTTCCATTGACTGCCTCAAGTCCCACAATCCTCTTGTCTTTCTCCACAGTACAAATAGAGGAACAATACTCATTCAGGACGTTGCCCATCTCATGTGGCTCCACAGAGTTGACCGATTTGATTCATGAGATGTCCCACTCTCTCTCTAGTAACCCTTTTTCCCTTTATGTACTTGGGATTATTCTTAATGCTCTCCGCCAGAGCAATATCCTGTCTACCATTTGCCATTCTGATTTCCTTCTTTAGTTTGCTTCATAGTTCCCAAACCTCCCCTCAGATACACTTGATCCCAGCTGCCTCTCCCTGCCGCATGCCTCCTTCTTATTCTTGACCAATGCCTCAATATTCCTCGTCATCCAGGCTTCTATACATTTGCCTGCCTTGCCCTTCAATCTAAAAGGGTTCTGCATGTCTGAACTCTTCTCAGCACACTTTTAATAACATCCCACTTTCCCCATGTTCCTTTACCTTCAAACAACCCACTCTAATCAACTTGTGCAAATCTCTCTCTCATATCCTCAATGTTTGGCCTTACTCCAAGTTAGGAATTTAGCTCATGTTAAGGCCCCTTGGTTTAGAATTATCCACCTGGGTAAAAGGACTGTGAGCGTTGTCCATGCCCCTCATGCTCTTGTACACCTCAATGAGTCACTCCGCAGCCTTCTGTGCTTCAAAGCGTAAAGCCCCAGACTATCCATTCTTTCCCTATAACTCAGTCCTCAAGTCCAGTTAACATTCTGGTGAATCTAATAGCAATTTAATACTTGCCAAGGGAACATTTAGTTTCTGCCCCCAGTTCCTGTTTCATCCACTCAGCTGAGCCATGTCTCTGCCTTCAGTTTGTTGACACAACCTGTGGCTCCCCGATCCATTGTTGTCCCTGTCCCTTCTGAAAACTGCCATCAGCATCCTCAGTATTCCCATCTCCCTGTGACTGGTTGATGCTTCACACAATCCAGATCCATAATTCAAGCTAATTTCATTGGCTCATTGGCCCAGTTGATAATGATCTTGTTGTTAGATTACAACCTTCTCTTCCATTATTCCACCAATTTTAATTTGATTTGGAGAAAAATTCCAATATTATACCTTCATCTCCATTTAGCCCTCTTTCCTACCCACCCCTGAATGGATTGACTGGTCCTAGAGTCCTCAATCAGCATGGCCAGCTTCTCTTTGCTCAATCAACTCCCTTCAATAGCTTGCATGCTGTAAAGATTTATATTAAATTGACATTGATATGGGCCAAACGCAAGCGGTTGGGACTAGTGTATCTGGGACATGTTGGCCCTTGTGGGTAGTTTAGGCTGAAGAGCCTGTTTCCACGCTTTATGATTCTAGGGCTCGGTAAAGAGAATTGAACAGCTTGTGTGACAGAGTTGTAGGGCTGAAGGGAATTAATGAGGGAGGAATGGAAATGATGGGGTTCCTGCACCAGGAGATGGCATGATCAAGATGGGCCCATTGATCTCCCCGGTTCCCTTTTCAATATAATGTGGGAGGGCAGTGAAAGCGAGATGGAGGAATAATTTGTGTGTTCATTTGGGTGACCTTTCTACTGGTTAGACGGTATAACTTGTAATGCTTGCTGATCCAAGGAGAAAGTTCTTCCACACTGAGAATGGTGAATGTGCAGCCAGAGAGGGTGGTAGAATCAGAACCAATCATGGTAATTAAGATGCATTTACACAGGTACGTGACTAGATGAGGCACAGGAGGATATGGACCTATAGTAGTAGTTTGTTATTAGTCCAGATGGTCAAAAGGCTGGAATGAAATATCACGTGACAATACCAAACGTAAACCTAAACCTGGATATGATAGTTGTAGGATTTGTTTCTGATCTCTCTATCACTGACTGTAACTCGGAGGTTGCTGCTGGTCCTGGGGTGTTGGATGTGGTTGGGGGAACCAGTCTGAGTGAACTTTGCTGGGTTTTATTTTAACACTGATCATCATCCTGTCCCTCACCCGCAGACTCCACAGCCAGTGATCCGTGTGTAACCCACACCGTCCTGGATCAGCCCTGGAGTAGCTCGGGTTGCAATGGAACTCAGTGCAGCAGCCGATGGATGGATGATGGAAATCTGGTGAAAGGGTTGTACAGATTTAGCATATAATCTGATCGCACACTAGTAAATTAGGTGAACGTGACGCAGTTACTGCTGATGATTGCATCTCCGAGGAGCCCGATTCGATCCTGACATCGGGCGATGTCTGTGTGGAATTTGCATGGTCTGTCCTGGGTGGGGTCCCCCTGGTGCTCCAGCATCCAACATATGTGCTGGAAGCTGGCAAAAGATTCAAAGCAAGGTTCACGGTCATGTGAGGGAATACGTTGCAGTGCTATAGGGGAATTAGGAGAAGGGGCAGAGGGCTGAAGGGTTCACTTTCCTGAAGGCTAGTATGATCATGATGGGCAGAATGACAACCTACTGTTATATATTAAGTAACTGAAAGAGAACAAGGCGTGTTAGATTGATAGTATCAGCCCTCATTGTGGAACAGGGAGTAGAACATAGAGAAAGGACAGTCACATTCTGCAGGAAGTGAAGAGAGACTTTGGAAAGGGCAAGAAAGGGTTTCCTGGGACGGGACCAATGTTGCAGTGTGATGGTCTAGACCCCAGTCACTAATCTGTCCCTCAGTCGGGGGCTGACTCTCTGCTTGTTGTTTCAGTAATGACAATGTGAAAATTCCTGAGAGTGAGGTTCAACGCTATCGCTGCTCTGCGTGGAGACTCGGCTGGTTAAATGGTAGGTGTACCAGTATGTACAACTGATGCACTCTGTTACTTTAGCAACGATCAGAGTGATGATCCAGATCTCTGCATCACTACAGATAAAATAGAACAATAATAAATACAATGACTGAATAACCACAACACTAGGTAACTGTAATAGTGCAAACACCAAAGTCTACAGTACAACCAAAGACACAGTCGATGGAACATCATGGTTGCTGAGGTTAGTGTTGCGCAGTGTTCAACTGATAGTTGCTGGGAAGAAGCTGTTCTTGAACCTGGAGGTCGCAGTTTTCAGGCTCCTGCACCTTCTTCCCGATGGTAGCAGCAGGATGAGAGCGTGGCCAGGGTGTGGACTCATCAACACACTTCACAGTTATAACAAGACTTCTCTGCTTTAAGTTCATCAAATTAACTTTTTGTAAAATCTGACTTTGTTTTAATATTCTGATTTTACTTTAATAGTTTAGTATATTTTCAATGTTTTTGTCTAAATATGTGTGCAAGTTGAAGACTGTGATGTTTAATGGCCAGTCAGCCTGAAGCTGAGGCAGGTCAGGGGTGGGCAATGTGTGTCCATTCAAGAGCCCAGTGACCCACAGGGTGTCAGGGAGCAGCTGCTGCTGTGGGGAGTGTGGGTGGGGAGGGTGAGGGCAGCAGCTCACCGCTGACTGAGACTGAGACTGAGACTGACTGGGTCGTGATCGCTGTTACACTGGCTCCAGATTCACATTCCCTGCTGCACTGAGGGACCGGGTACATTTTACAACGTGTATAAACCTCATTGCAGGTCTCCATCCCAGTGTGGGAGAGGGGGAGGTGACCAGGACAGTCTGTTTCAGCTGGGTTACACACACCTGCCGCACGAATCGGGAAATCACAATCAAAAACTGTGGTTGTTACTTTGTCTATCGTCTGAAGCCGACACCCGGAGATTACAGTGTGCATTGTGCAGGTATGTTGCTCTCCATGTTGATAAAGTGTAGGTGGGGGTGGGGCTTGTAGGGTTGTGAGTGGAGTGTGAGGGGGGGGGATTGGGGGTGGAGTGGGGTGGGGTGGGGTTTTGTGGGGCGTTGAGGGGGGAGTGGGGGGGGTGGGGTAGGGCGTTTGTGGTGTGAGGTGGGGGTGGGGGTGGAGTGTGGGGGGTGCCTTGTGGGGTGTGAGGGGGTGGGGCTTGTGGGGTGTGAGTGGAGGTGGGTTGGGGCTTGTGGGGTGTGTGGGGGTGGGGTTTGTGTGGTGTGAGGGGGGGTGGGGGGAGGAGGGGGTGGATTCTGGGACGTCCCGAGTCATCAGCCCACACACAGGGCTGAATGTTGCAGTCTGTTATCAGTGATCCCCTCATCTCAGATCTCCCTCTCCCGCAGTCTGGTCAAGCTGGTGTGTCTGGATCTCGCCTTCCTGGAGGTGACCTGTGACCTCCACCCCCCCACTCCCTGTCCCCTTCCCTATGACTTCGACTGTGACCCGTCTATATACTCCAAAACTAGAATACCTGGACCAATACCATTGACCACTTCCCCCCAGTACAGTAGCCCGACCCCCTCCCACAGCTGGTGAACTGCCCGTGTCTGCGGTGGTTAACCCTCCCCCCCAGAACTGTTGCCCCCCCAGCTGGTGAACCCGCCCGTGTCTGCCTGGTCCCCCCTCCCTGGCCCGCATTGAACAGCTAAGCCCACACACACACTGTGGGGCTGAGGGTGACCACTGAAGCTGGACAGGATGGTCCAGGCAGAGAACTTGGCTCGTGTCAACTCTGCCCCGCCCCCCCCGCCCGCCTGAACACGGAGCCCCAATCTGAGCCCCCTACCCCTGCATCCTGATTTGTTCACAGCCCCTGGTTGACGGCTCCTTTCATTGTTCCATTGAGAGTAAAAATTCCCCAGGACAGAGCAGCCCCGCACTCCCCTCACGGCTATCACACGCCCCATCCACCCCCTGTCCTTCCCACTACTGATTCTGTCACACTGGCCCACCCACATCCCCCTCCTGCACTGGACACCCCAACCAGCCCCCCCCTCCCCACTGACCATTTCTTGCACCCCCCACCCACTGTCCCTCTCCACGCTCGAAAAGTTCCGACCCCTCCCAGCCTCCCCAATTGACCTCCCCACTCCCCCTCCCACATTCACCCACACATTCCAGTCCCCCCGCTCCACCATCCCCCCCCCCCCTCCACCCTTTCCATCCGACCCACTGCTTATCCACGTCAACTCTGTCTATCCCTCTCTTCATTTTAAATACCCTCTATCAAGTCCCCCCTTAACCTTCTGCGCTCCAACGAATAAAGTGGGGGGGGGGGGGGGACTTAACTTGATCAACCTTTCTCTGTAACTTTGGTGCTGAAACCCAGGTAACATTCTAGTAAGTCTCCTCTGTACTCTCATTAATTTGTTGACATCTTTCCTATAATTTGGTGACCAAACTTGTACACCATACTCCAGAATTGGCCTCACCAATGCCTTGTAGAATTTTAACATTGCATCCCCACTTCTATACTCAATGCTCTGATTTATAAAGGTCAGCACACCAAAAGCTTTCTTTACCACCCTATCTACATGACATTCCACCTTCGGGGAAATGTGTAGTTATTCCAAGATCCCTCTATTCAATGCATTCCTCAATTGCTACCATTTAAAATGTACGTCCTATTTTGATTTGTCCTGCCAAGACGTAGCACCTCACACTTATCCGCATTAAACTCAATCTGCCATTTTCAGCCCACACTTTCCAAATGGCCTACATCTCTATATAGACTTTTAAAATCTACGTCATTTTCCACAACCACCACCTATCTTCGTATCATCTGCATAGTTACTAATCTAATTTACCACACCATCATCCAGATCAGTGATGTATATGACAAACAACAGTGGACCCAACAATAGACCCAGTGGGCCGTTGGGAAAAAAAACACATACGCTTGTAAAAACGCCCATCACCAGACTTGTTAGTCTCTGTGATCAGGATTCTGCACAGTCCTTCCATACCATTGGCAACTGTCTGATGCACTTCCACCCTATTGTGAACATTGGACTTTTTCTGCGGAACTAATGTGTTACAATGCCTTTACTCTGTATTTTCCCCTTTGGCCAACCTGTTGTGCATAAGATTGAGTTGAATGTATTTATTGCTTGTATTATCGGATCTGATTGGATGGCATGTAAAACTAATATTTTCACTGTGCCTCGCTACACATGACAATAATAAACCTAAACCTAACTAAAAAACAAAACTGGGGCAGGTCTTGTTAACCAATTAACAAGGCCAATTAACTGACTCATTCACTCGTGTTTGGATGTGGGAGGAAACTGGAGAATCCAGAGAAAACCCACACGGTCACAGGAAGAAGTTTGCAAACTCTATTCAGACAGTTCCCCTGGTCAGCATACATAACCCAGGTGTCTGGTGCTGTGAGGCAGTGGCTCTATCTGCTGCACCACTGTGGGTCCGGTTAAATTTTACAATGATTATAAACCACATTCTAGGTTCCCATCCAAGTGTAAGCGAGGGGGAGGTGAACAGGACAGTATGTTTCAAAGACGTTGGTGACGATGGGGCTGAAGACGGGTTGTAACATCAACCTGGACATCAAGGTTAAAAACTGCAGTAGTTACTTTGTGTACCAGTTTAAGTCAACACCCAGTGACCAGACTGTGTATTGTACAGGTACGTGGCTGTTACATATTGACAAGAGATGAGAGGGATTGTGTGGAAAACCCTGGTCTGTCCTGAGTCACTACTACACCAGATCCCACCCACAGTCAGTGATCACTTTATTCGGTTCCCCCGCACTCTGTCTGAAGTAAGCTGTCCAATGTAAGGCTCTGTACTAGTTATAGGCCTTTTTGTATGTGACGGTGAGCAAATGTTCAAAGCTTGGAGTCTTTTCCTTCAATGAGGTTGGTCATTATCTACACAAGAACAGACCCTTCAGCACACACCTGCATGACCATGATGCTCATTTGAAATATATCTTCCATTCTCTGCCTTTTCATGTTTTTGGCTAATGTCGACTAAACGTTGCTGCCATAACTGCTTCAATCACCACCTCAGCTGCGTAGTCTGGGCATCTCGTGCCATAGAGGGAGTACAGAGAAGGTTCACCAGACTGATTCCTGGATGGCACGACTTCCACATGAAGAAAGACTGGATAGACTCGGCTTGTACTCGCTGGAATTTAGAAGATTGAGGGGTGATCTCATAGAGACTTACAAAATTCTTAAGGGGTTGGACAGGCTAGATGCAGGAAGATTGTTCCCGATGTTGGGGAAGTCAAGGGCAAGGGGTCACAGTTTAAGGATAAGGGGGAAGTCTTTTAGGACCGAGATGAGACATCGTTTTTCACACAGAGAGTGGTGAATCTGTGGAATTCTATGCCACAGAAGGTAGTTGAGGCCAGTTCGTTGGCCATATTTAAGAGGGAGTTGGATGTGGCCCAGGTACAGGATACTGAGTTGGATGATCAGCCATGATCATATTGAATGGCGGTGCAGGCTCGAAGGGCCGAATGGCCTGCTCCTGCACCTAATTTCTAAGTTTCTATGTTTCTATCTCCCACTCTCTGTGTAAAGCAGATCTTGCCTTATAAATCTTCTTTAAACTTTCTCCTCTCACCTTAAAGCTATGCCCTCTGGTATGACATGTTTCCATCCTACCCAGTCTATGCCTCCCAAATACTATAGACATCTATCAGGCCACCTGTCTGCTGTGGTCTGATGCTCAAAGAAAAATAATCCAAGTTTACCCACCTCCCCTACAGCTAGTACTCTCGAATTCAGGCAATATTTTGGTAAAACTCTTCTGCACTCTCTCCAAATCCTCCACAGAGAACCTGACTGTTTTCCCTGTGGCTGAGGAGCATTCGATGAGATATTATAAGTGAATGAGAGATATAGGTAAGGAGGAATGGTTGTGGTAAAGAGTAAGAGATATAGAAGGCAGATGAGTTGTCACCTTCTCCAGAGAGTTGTGGCCACCTGGCATACATTTCTTGAGAGATCGGTTGAAGTCGACAAAGTTCAACAAATGTTGAGATGACCACTTGAATCATCGATGAATAAAGAATGCGGGCCAGATGCTGGGAGATGAGACGTATGGCGGAGGGATGCCCTTGATCAGCATGGGCAAGTTGGGCCGAATGGACTGTTTCCATAAGGCACGATTGTGTGAAAAGGAAATAAGTAGAGGCAGAGCGATGAACCAAGCTTAAAGATAGAGACATAAGAAAACTGCCGATGCTGAAACCTTGAGTAAAATGCAAAGTGTTTGAGGTACTCAGTGGGTGAGGCAGCATCTGTGGAGGGAATAGATAGCTGATATTTTTAGTGGGGAACATTATTTAGGTGATGTTATATTTCAGAGAGTGCAGCGGAGGTTGGTGCAGGTGAGTGGTACAAGAGGCTAGGTGACTTTGTATGAACTGGACATTAACTCTGACCATCATTCATGTCCCCCAGCTGCAGACTCTGCTCTCGGTGATCCGTGTGTAAACCACATCGTCCTGGACCTGCCCTGGAGGAGCACGGCTTGTGAGAGACAAACGTGCTCTGGAAATATATGGATGAATGACGACATCTTACAGTGGGATGGTACAGATTGAAGAGGAAACGAGGAGATAATTGTATTAGTCAATGGTGTAGAACATGTATCAGAAACACAGGCCAGTGAGCGGAGATGGAGGGGACAAGTGTGGTAAATGGCAGTAATGGGACAGTGTGGATACAGAGACTGGGATCAGTGACAGCAATGGGACAGTGTGGATACAGGGACGGGGATCATCAGTGACAGTAATGGGACAGTGTGGATACAGGGAGACTGGGATCATCAGTGACAGTAATGTGACAGTGTGGATATAGGGAGACTGGAATCATCAGTGACAATAATTGGACAGTGTGGATAAAGGGAGACCGGGATCATCCGTGACAGTACATGGGGAAGTGTGGAGACGGAGACTGGGACCAGTGACAGTAATGGGACACTGTTGATACAGAGACTGGGATCAGTGACAGTAAAGGGACATTGTGGATACAGGGACTGATCATCAGTGACAGTAATGGGACAGTGTGGATACAGAGACTGGGATCAGTGACAGTAATGGGACATTGTGGATACACAGACTGATCATCAGTGACAGTAATGGGACAGTGTGGATAAAGAGACTGGGATCAGTGACAGTACTGGCACAGTGTGGATACCGGGACTGATCATCAGTGACAGTAATGGGACAGTGTGGATACAGAGACTGAGATCAGTGACAGTAATGGGACAGTGTGGATACACAGACTGATCATCAGTAACAGTAATGGGACAGTGTTGATACAGAGACTGATCATCAGTGACAGTAATGTGACAGTGTGGATACAGAGACTGATCATCAGTTACAGTAATGGGACACTGTGGATGCAGGGAGACTGGGATCAGTGACAGTAATCGGACAGTGTGGATACAGAGACTGATCATCAGTGACAGTAATGGGACAGTGTGGATACAGAGACCGATCATCAGTGACAGTAATGGGACAGTGTGGATACAGAGACTGGGATCAGTGACAGTAATGGGCCAGTGTGAATACATATACTGATCATCAGCGATAGTAAGGGGACAGTGTGGATGCAGAGACTGATCATCAGTGATGGTAATGGGACAGTGTGGATACAGAGACAGATCATCAGTGACAGTAATGGGACAGTGTGGATACAGGGAGACTGGGATAGGATACACTGGATGTGACAGTAATGGGACAGTGTGGATACAGAGACTGATCAACAGTGACAGTAATGGGACAGTGTGGATAAAGAGACTGATCAACTGGGACTGTAATGGGACAGTGTGTATATAGAGACTGATTATCAGTGACAGTAATGGGACAGTGTGGGGACAGGGACTGATCATCAGTGACAGTAATGGCACAGTGTGGATACAGAGACTGATCACCAATGACAGTAATCGGACAGTGTGGATACAGGGACTGGGATCTGTGACAGTAATTGGACAGTGTGGATAGAGACTGATCATCAGTGACAGTAATGGGACAGTGTGGATACAGGGAGACTGGGATCATCGGTGACAGCAATGGGACAGTGTGGATACAGGGAGACTGGGATCATCAGTGACAGTAATTGGACAGTGTGGATACAGGGAGGGGTCATCCGTGACAGTAATGGGACAGTGTGGAAACATAGACTGAAATCAGTGACAGTAATGAGACACTGTGGATGCAGAGACTGGGATCAGTGACAGTAACCGGACAGTGTGGATACAGGGAGCCTGATCATCAGTGACAGTACTGGCAGTACTGGCACAGTGTGGATACCAGGACTGATTATCAGTGACAGTAATGGGACAGTGTGGATACAGAGAATGAGATCAGTGACAGTAATGGGACAGTGTGGATACAGAGACTGATCATCAGTTACAGTAATGGGACACTGTGGATGCAGGGAGACTGGGATCAGTGACAGTAATCGGACAGTGTGGATACAGAGACTGATCATCAGTGACAGTAATGGGACAGTGTGGATACAGAGACCGATCATCAGTGACAGTAATGGGACAGTGTGGATACAGAGACTGGGATCAGTGACAGTAATGGGCCAGTGTGGATACATATACTGATCATCAGCGATAGTAATGGGACAGTGTGGATACAGAGACTGATCATCAGTGACAGTAATGGGACAGTGTGGATACAGAGACTGATCATCAGTGACAGTGATGGGACAGTGTGGATACAGAGACTGGGATCAGTGACAGTAATGGGACAGTGTGGATACAGACTGATCATCAGTGACAGTAATGGGACAGTGTGGATACAGAGACTGGGATCAGTGACAGTAATGGGACAGTGTGGATACAGAGACTGGGATCATCAGTGACAGTAATGGGCAGTGTGGGATACAGAGAACTGATCATCAGTGACAGTAATGGGACAGTGTGGATACAGAGACTGATCATCAGTGATAGTAATGGGACAGTGTGGATACAGGGAGACTCATCAGTGACAGTAATGGGACAGTGTGGATACAGGGAGACTGGGATCAGTGACAGTACATGGGACAGTGACAGTAATGGACAGTACAGAGACTGGATGCAGGTGATCAGTGACAGTAATGGGACAGTGTGGATACAGAGACTGATCATGTGACAGTAATGGGACAGTGTGGATACAGAGACATGTGGATCATGTGGACAGTAATGGACAGACAGTGTGGATACAGAGGACTGGGATCATCAGTGACAGTAATGGGACAGTGTGGATACAGAGACTGATCATCAGTGACAGTAATCGGGGGGACAGTGTGGATACAGGGACTGGGATCATCAGTGACAGTAATGGGACAGTGTGGATAACAGAGACTGATCATCAGTGACAGTAATGGGACAGTGTGGGATACAGAGACTGGACAGTAATGGGACAGTGTGGACAGTGACTGGGACAGTGTGGATACAGAGGACTGGGATCAGTGACAGTAATGGGACAGTGTGGATACAGAGATGAAATGGGGATACAGTGACAGTAAATGGGACAGTGTGGATACAGCGACTGATGATCAGTGACAGTAATGGGACAGTGTGGATACAGACTGATATCAGTGACAGTAATGGGACAGTGTGGATACAGACTGAGACTGGGATCAGTGACAGTAATGGGACAGTGTGGATACAGAGACTGATCAGTGTGTACAGTGACAGTAATGGGACAGTGTGGATACAGAGACTGGGATCAGTGACAGTAATGGGACAGTGTGGATACAGAGGACTGATCAGTGACAGTAATGGGACAGTGTGGATACAGAGACTGATCATCAGTGACAGTAATGGGACAGTGTGGATACAGAGACTGGGATCAGTGACAGTAATGGGACAGTGTGGATACAGAGACTGATCATCAGTGACAGTAATGGGACAGTGTGGATACAGAGACTGATCATCAGTGACAGTAATGGGACAGTGTGGATACATTGACTGGTAATGATCATCAGTGACAGTAATGGGACAGTGTGGATACAGAGGCTGATCATCAGTGACAGTAATGGGACAGTGTGGATACAGAGATTGGGATCATCAGTGACAGTATTGGGACAGTGTGCATACAGAGACTGATCATCAGTGACAGTAATGGTACAGTGTGGTTACAGATACTGATCATCAGTCACAGTAATGGGACAGTGAGGATACAGAGACTGATCATCAGTGACAGTAATGGGACAGTGTGTATACAGGGAGATTGGGATCAGTGACAGTAATGGGACAGTGTGGATACAGGGAGACTGATCATCAGTGACAGCAATGGGACAGGGTGGATACAGAGACTGATCATCAGTGATAGTAATGGGACAGTGTGGATACATAGACTTACCATTAGTTACAGTAATGGGACATTGTGGATACAGAGACTGATTATTATTGACAGTAATGGGACAGTGTGGATACAGAGACTGAGATTAGTGACAGTAATGGGACAGTGTGGATACAGAGACTGATCATCCGTGACAGTAATGGGCAGTGTGGATACAGAGACTGAGATTAGTGACAGTAATGGGACAGTGTGGATACAGAGATTGGGATCATCAGTGACAGTAATGGGACAGTGTGGATACAGGGACTGGGATCTGTGACAGTAATGGGACAGTATGGATACAGAGACTGGGATTTGTGCCAGTAATGCGACAGTGTGGATACAGAGATTGGGATCATCATTGACAGTAATGGCACAGTGTGCATGCAGAGACTGATCATCAGTGACAGTAATGGTACAGTGTGGATACAGAGACTGATCATCAGTCACAGTAATGGGACAGTGTGGATACAGAGACTGATCATCAGTGACAGTAATGGGACAGTGTGGATACACGGACTAATCATCAGTGACAGTAATGGGACAGTGTGGATACAGAGACTGATCAGCAGTGACAGTAATGTTACAGTGTGGATACAGAGAATGATCATCAGTGACAGTAATGGGACAGGTGGGATACATAGATAGGGATCAGTGACAGAATGGGTCAGTGTGGATACAGAGACTGATCATCAGTGACAGTAATTGGACAGTGTGGATACAGAGACTGATCATCAGTGACAGTAATGTTACAGTGTGGATACAGAGAATGATCATCAGTGACAGTAATGGGACAGGTGGGATACATAGATTGGGATCAGTGACAGAATGGGTCAGTGTGGATACAGAGACTGATCATCAGTGACAGTAATGGGACAGTGTGGATACAGAGACTGATCATCAGTGACAGTATTGGGACAGTGTGGATACAGAGACTGATCATCAGTGACAGTCATGGGACAGTGTGGATACAGGGAGACTGGGATAAGTGACAGTAATGGGACAGTGAGGATACAGAGACTGGGATTAGTGACAGTAATGGGACAGTGTGGATACACAGACTGATCATCATTGCCAGCCTCTCTCTGGGTGAACAAACTCCCTCAGTTCAGGGGCTAACACTCAGATTGTTGTTTCAGTTCTGGCGGATGGAAGATTCCCGAGACTGACGTTCCCGCCTATCACTGCTCCGGGATGAGCCCAGGCTGGTTAAACGGTAGGGTCAGAAGCCCCGCCCTGATGGGCTGTGACAGGTGTAGCCCCGCCCCTGATGTACACTGTCAGGTAAAGTCCCGCCCCTTATGGGTGCTGATAGGTGAGGCCCCGCCCTGATGGGTGCTGACAGATGAACCCCTGACATGTCCGCACCCATCCGGGGCGGGGCTTGTGTTTCCATTCATGTTGATAAGTGATAGGAGCAGTATGAGGCCATACGGCCCCTCGCGTCTACTCCACGGTTCAGTCATGGCTGATCTATCTCTCCCTCCTAACCCCATCCTCCTGCCTTGTCCCCGTATCTCCAGACCCAGCACCCCAGGGTGTCAGCACCAGGAGCTGGTCTCAGGAAGCAGCTGCTGCTGTGGGGAGTGGTAGGTGGGGAGGGTGAGTGCAGCAGATCACCACTGACTGATACAGATCAGCGCAGAGTATGGGTTGTGATCACTGTTACACTGGCTCCACATTCACATTCCCAACCGCACTGTGGGACCGGGTACATTTTACAATGTTTATAAAACCTCATTCCAGGTCCTCATCCCAGTGTGGGAGATCGGGAGGTGACCAGAACATTATGTTTCAGCTGGGGTGGAAACAACTGTAACATCCAGCATGAGATGAAGGTGAAACACTGCGGAGGTTTCTCTGTGTATCGGCTGGTGCCCACACTCTGCTGTAACTACATGTAATGTACAGGTACGTCGCTGTTCACAGCAACTCATCTGAGAGGTTGTTGGGAAAATCTGAAGAGTGACAAGTCAGCAATTTTCCATTCCCCGATCTGTGTCTGTGATCATCTCAGGTCACAGTCCCACACCGACTGTCTGAGATAAACCACAGGGGCCTGACCCCCACCATCACCCCGTCACTGTCCCCACCCCCACCCCGTCACTGACCCCACTCCCACCCCGTCACTGACCCCACCCCAGTAACTGGCCGTCCCCACCCCCCATCCCCAAGTTAGGATGGGGTAGAAGCCCAAAGGATAGGATGGGGCTGAAACCCAAATGTTTTCCAGGATCTAGTTAATTATTATTATTTTTTCATTTCACAGTCACTAAAACAAGTGGTATTGTAACTATGTACTTTTCAGAGGTGATCTACACATTTTGTTTGTTACTTGTAGGCTTACATTTATGCAATTGTATATTAAAATGTAGCTTCGATCTGTTTGGTCCATTAACTCGCTGACACTTTTTAAGCGCACATGTTGATTACTTTCCATTCCACCATAGAGATATAAAGTCTATAATAGACTTTATTTGTATTTCTCTAATTCGACAGACCTTGGCTGGGAACATGGGTCTCACCAACATTGTTCCCAATTGGGCCCCGCACCTCCTAAGGCGGACCCTGGAGATGAGGAACGAGTGGAAAAAGAGGGGGAGGGGTAGTCAGCCGGGGAGAGTGGGGAGAACGAGCACTGGGGGGAAAGTTGGGGTCTAGGATGGGGACAGAGGGAGTGGGGAGTTTACAATGAGATGAGGGCAATGAGACAGAAGGAGTGCATGGAGTAACGGCTGGAATGATGGAATGGAGGGAGAGGGGAGCGAAGCAGAGTGATACAGGAGAGGGCTGGACAATTGGGGTCATCAGAGACTGTTTTCACCGTGTAATTCAGTCTCCTTCCATCCCGCAGAGCTGCTGGATTATTTCACCACTACACCCACTGTCTGTCCACACTTTATTACAGATCCACACTCCGTACCACTGGAGAACCCCATGATTCAACAGCCCAACCCTAACCCCAGGAGGATTTGTCCACCGTCCCAGAACCAGATACAAGCTCAGGTATGGAGTGAGGGGTCGTTGGGACTCTGGGGGGGAGAGTAGGGGAGGGTGACGCGCGAGTGTGAGGTTGTGGGTGCGAGAAGGTTTGAAGTGGGGGGAGGAGAGAGCGGGGTGGAGAGACAGGAGAGAGAGCGGGGTGGGGGAGGAGAGTGCGCAGGGTGGGGGAGGAGAGAGCGCAGGGTGGGGGAGGAGGAGAGAGCGCAGGGTGGGGGAGGAGAGTGCGCAGGGTGGGGGAGGAGAGAGCGCAGGTGGAGGAGGAGAGCGGAGGGTGGGGGAGGAGAGAGCGCAGGGTGGGGGAGGAGAGAGCGCAGGGTGGGGGAGGAGAGAGCGCAGGGTGGGGGAGGGGAGAGCGCAGGGTGGGGGAGGTGAGAGTGCAGGGTGGGGGAGGTGAGAGTGCAGGGTGGGGGAGGAGAGTGCAGAGTGGGGGAGGAGAGCGCAGGGTGGGGGAGGAGAGCACGGGGCGAGGGGATGTGAGAGCGCAGGGTGGGGGAGGTGAGAGTGCAGAGTCAGGGAGGAGAGTGCAGGGTGGGGGCGGAGAGCGCAGGGTGGGGGAGGAGAGCACGGGGCGCGGGGAGGTGAGAGTGCAAGGTGGAGGAGGAGAGAGTACAGGGTGGGGGAGGAGAGTGCAGGGTGGAGAGGAGAGAGCGCATGGCGAGGGGAGGAGAGCACGGGGCTGTGGGAGGTGAGAGGGTGGGGACAGGACGGAGTGAGAGATAGGGGTGGTGTCAGTGTGATGCGGGGGGGAGATGAGGTGTGGAAGGGGGAGATAGTTCCCTGGAGGAAGTCGAGGAGGAACAAGGAAGCGTGGCTGGGCCGTATTTGAGGAGTGTGCAATGTTCTAGGCAAGATGTGTGATCTGTGAGACCTGGTGTGTGCTGGTGTTAACACGGACTGCTGACTCTCCGTATCTGCAGCCCACTTCCCTCCCGGTCAGCTATTTTGTGCGTTTTTATTTTCTCACCCTCCGTGCCCTCCCCATTTCTCCAAGATCCACCGTCGGACACAACTCAGGAACCCCAGGGAACAACGACTGGAGACTCTGGTCAGGGTTTGACCAATGACGCAGCAGGGTCTGCAAGCTCAGTTATCAGTGGTGGGGAGTATGACACGTAGAACAGGACAGCACAGGAATAGGTCATTTGGCCCCACAATATCCGTGCATGATGCCAAGTTAAACTGGCCTCTGGATACACATATCACTCCAGTTCCTGCGTTACCATGTGCCTAATCAAAAAACTATTAATAGCAACGGGAACATAGTGGAACATAGAACAGTAGAGCACAGGAACAGGCCCATGGGACCACAATGTACATGTCTAACATAATGCCAAGCTAAACTATGGGCGTAACCAAAAGGTGTTTAAAAGACACTGTCAAGAGACAGCGCAGTGTGGGGAGGGAGGAGAGAGCACGGGGCGGGGGGGATGAAAGTTTGGGGTGGGGAGAGGAGTGAGCGAGGGGTGGGGACGGAGTCAGTGTGGCACAGAGGGAGGTGAAGAGTTGGGGTGGGGGGAGGAGAGAGTCCCTTAGAGAGAGTCGAGGATGAACAAGGAAGTGTGGTGTTTGAGGAGTGGATAATGTTAAAGGGGAGATGTGTGACCTAGAGTCATAGAGTGATACAGTGTGGAAACAGGCCCTTCAGCCCAACTTGCCCACACTGGCCAACATGTCCCAGTTACACTAGTCATAGAGTGATACAGTGTGGAAATAGGCCCTTCAGCCCAACTTGCCCACACCGGCCAACATGCCCCAGCTACACTTGTCCCACCTGCCAGCGTTTAGCCCATATCCCTCTAAACATGTCCTAACCATGTACCTGTCTAAATGTTTCTTAAATGTTGGGATAGTCCCAGCCTCAACTACCTCCTCTGGCAGCTTGATCTCCTTTAAACTTTGCTCCTCCCACTTTAAAGCCATTCTCTCTTCTCTTCGACATTTCCATCGTGGGGAAACCATTCTGAACGGCTACTCTGTCGATGCCTCATAATTCTATTTACTTCCGTCTGGTCTACACTTGTTCTCAACGACCAGAGAAAACCAGATTTATCCAACCTCTCCTCATAACGTACATGCTCTAATCCAGGCAGCATTCTGGTAAAGCCCGTCTACTTCCTCTCTGTGGCCTCCGCATCCATCCTAGAATGGTAAAGAATCCTCCAAATGCAGCCTCATCAAAACTCCATATAACTGCAACATAACATCCTGACTCTTATACTCACTGCCCCAAGCGATGAAGGCAAACATACCAAATCTCCTTAATCAATGCATCTTCTGTGTTGCCACGTTAAGTTTGTTACTGACTTAGAACCTCTATATCTATACTCTTATTGACATTAATGCTATATTGTCCCTCTATATTTGACCTCTCAGAGTGCGGAACCTCACACATGCTCAGATTCAAGTCCATGTGTGCAGAAATTCACCCCAACTCAGAGTGGGGGAGTCACGTGGAGTGAGACATGTTTCGGAAGGAGAGTGGGTGAAGGGAGACTAGATGATGCTTCCAGTCCTTTAGTTCCCAACCTCTTTTTCCAGTCTGATGACCCTGGTGTGGTGTTGCCACACTCCCGTTTCTCTGTTCCATTATTCCAGATCACCAGATGTCTACAGGGAAACAGACCCAGGAATCATCGACTGGAGAATCCACCCAGGAATCGTCTTCTGTCCCAGTGGGAGACACATCCTCAGGTACCAAGCCCTCTTACACGTTATCGCTTGTCCTCATTAACCCTGCAGCCAGCTTTTGGAGAGGGCAGTAGTTTGTTCAACAGAGGGCAATAATCCCCCTTGGATTGATTGACACAAAATGCTGGAGTAGCTCATTGGGTCAGGCAGCATCTCTGGAAAAAAGGAATAGGTGACGTTTCAGGTTGAGGCCCATCCTCAGACTTCACCCTTGGATTGAGGATGGTTGAGGAAACCACTGTAGAAATGCTGCCTACCCGCTG
The DNA here is from genome assembly GCA_035221665.1 of Okamejei kenojei. Taxonomy (NCBI): domain Eukaryota; kingdom Metazoa; phylum Chordata; class Chondrichthyes; order Rajiformes; family Rajidae; genus Okamejei; species Okamejei kenojei. Next base: position 445,531 of record CM069174.1, read on the forward strand.
AGTTACTCCAGCACTTTGTGCCTTTCTTTGTAAAGCAGCTCTTGCAGTTCCGTGTGCCTCTATATGTGTTTAATGGGCAAGGGAGTTTAAGTGGTTAGTGGGGTGGGTTGCAGGCTTCAAGGAAGGGTTATAACTTGAGGTTGTGAGCAGGGGTGTGTTTTCTCCGAGTATCAGACCAGGGCAGAGCAACAGCCGAGGGGTTATGAGCACCAAGGAGGCAAAATGGTGCAAAGAATGAGAAATGTAAAATCAGTGGGAGGGGTAATGAGTTTTGGTAGTTTAGGTTTATTGGTGTACAGTGGAAAGCTGTTGTGTACATGCAATCCATTCACATCAGATAACACTACACATGCAGACAATTAACGCATACACCAGTACAGAAGGTTGAACAAAGAGAAATGTACCAGAGAGCAGAATTTAGCTCTCGGCATTGTACCACAACGGTTTCAATGAAAAGCCACGTGTCTCTAGTGAGGTAGGTTGCAGAATCGGACTGTGCTCTAGAAAATGGAAGGACCATGAAGAAGCCTGATGACAGAGGGGCAGAAGCTGTTTCTGAGTCTGGTGGTGCGCGCTTTCAGGCTTCTGTAACTTCTGGCCTGACGGGTATGGGGAGAAGAGGGAATGACCGGGGTGGGAAAGACCCATGATTATTTTGGCTATTTTTCTCGGGTAGTGTGCAGTGTAGATGGAGTCACTGTTGGGATATCTGGTCTGTGTGACGGACTGGGCTGCGTCCACAACTTTCTGCAAGTTATTGCGCTTTTGGGCAGAGCTGTTGACAAACCAAGCTGTGATGCAACCCCACAGTATGATACATATGGTGCATATGTAGACGTGTGTAGGAGACATTGGAGACAAGTCAAATCTCCTCAGACTCCTGAGGAAGTGGAGACATCGATGTGGTTGTTTGGACGTTGCTTCCATGTTGTTGGTCCACGACAAATTGTTGGTCATATTTCTGGTTAGTAACTTGGAACTCTCACACATTTCTGGAGGAGTGGGTGTGCGGGAGAGTGCGGGCTCGGTGGAGAGGGGGAAGGAGAATGATGGGGAAGAGGTGAAGGAGAGGGGGCGGCGCAATGAAATGAAGGCAGAGAGACTGTTGGAGAGCAATGAGTAATGCTGAGGGGAGCAGAGCAATGACACAGGAGAGGGCTGGACAGCCGTTGTGTTCACCAGAGACTGGCGATGCCGTGTACTTCAGTCTCCATCCATTCTGCAGAGCTGCTGGTTTATTTCCCCTCTACACCCACTGTCTGTCAACACTTTATTACCGATCCACACTCCGTAACAACTGAGGAACCCCAGGAAACAACAGCCCAACTCCAGGAGGATTTGCCCACCGTCCCAGAACTAGACACAAGCTCAGGTATCGATGGAGGGGTCGTGATACAGTGGACAAAGAGTAGGGGAAGATGAGTCGAGCAGAGGGTCAGGAGGGGGACCTGTGGGTGGAGAGTGTCTGGAGTTGGGGGCAGGAAGGGGACCTGTGGGTGGAGAGTGTCTGGCGTTGGGGGCAGGAGGGGGACCTGTGGGTGGAGAGTGTCTGGAGTTGGGGGCAGGAGGGGGAAATGTGGGTGGAGAGTGTCTGGAGTTGGGGGCAGGTGGGTGACCTGTGGGTGGAGAGTGCCTGGAGTTGGGGGCAGGACGGTGACCTGTGGGTGGAGAGTGTCTGGAGTTGGGGGCAGGAGGGGAACCTGTGGGTGGAGAGTGTTTGGAGTTGGGGGCAGAATGGGGACCTGTGGGTGGAGAGTGTCTGGAGTTGGGGGCAGGAGCGGTACTGGATGGTGGAGCTGGCAGGAGAGACTCTGCAAAGAGATGGGCCTGGAATCTGTTGGAGTGCGAAGAATCAGATTCATACTGCGTGGAAACAGTGCTAACTTGCCCACTCCAACTATTAAAGCTATTTCCCTCTAAAGCCATCCTATCTAATCTATCTTCTATCTCTCTATACATAAGAGAGGCCCACAGGAGCCGTTGGAAGAGGAGGAGGGGGAGGAGCGACACCCGACCGGTAAGCTTCAAAATCTAGCGCGGGGCTTGTTTTCTTTCAGAGGCCCACAGGAGCCGTTGGAAGAGAAGGAGGGGGAGGAGCGACACCCGACCGGTAAGCTTCAAAATCTAGCGCGGGGCTTGTTTTCTTTCAGAGGCCCACAGGAGCCGTTGGAAGAGAAGGAGGGGGAGGAGCGACACCCGACCGGTAAGCTTCAAAATCTAGCGCGGGGCTTGTTTTCTTTCAGAGGCCCACAGGAGCCGTTGGAAGAGAAGGAGGGGGAGGAGCGACACCCGACCGGTAAGCTTCAAAATCTAGCGCGGGGCTTGTTTTCTTTCAGAGGCCCACAGGAGCCGTTGGAAGAGAAGGAGGGGGAGGAGCGACACCCGACCGGTAAGCTTCAAAATCTAGTGCGGGGCTTGTTTTTACCCAAATCCATAACATTCCATTTGGAGAAGTGGGTTTTTTTTTTGAGGAAGCCGCTGATTGGTGGGAAGTGGACCAGGGTAAGCAGCTGATTGGCAGTCAGATCCCAGCAGTTTGTTGTGCACTTTGTATTGTGTTGCTGTTGTATCCTGTGTAAGGGGACAATATGAAGGCCAGGGCAGTGTATTGTTCTGGATGTCAGATGTGGGAGGTCAGGGAATCTGATAGCCCTCCAGACGTCCACATCTGCGCCAGGTGTGTTGAGATGGGGCTCCTAAAGGACTGTGTTAGGAACCTGGAGCAGCAGCTCGATGACCTCCGTCTCCTCAGGGAGAGTGAGGAGGTAATAGAGAGGAGCTACAGGGAGGTATTCACTCCCAGACCACAGGAGGCAGACAAGTGGGTCACGGTTATGGAAGGGCAAGGGGCAGAGGCAGGGGCTAGAGTACCCCTGTGACCGTACACCTGGAAAATAGGTACTCGGGTTTGAGTACACCTGGAAAATAGGTACTCGGGTTTGAGTACGATTGGAGGGGACAGCCTAGCTGGGGGCACCAACAGCGGCCGGACCTCCGGCACAGCGACCGGCCCTGATGCTCAGAAGGGTAGCAAAAAGAGGAGGGCAATTGTAATAGGGGACTCTATAGTTAGGGGGTCGGATAGGCGATTCTGTAGACGCAGTCGGGAGACGCGGATGGTAGTTTGCCTCCCTGGTGCCAGGGTCTCGCATGTGTCAGAACGTGTACAAAGGATTCTGATAAGGGAGGGAGAGGAGCCTGATGTTGTGGTACACATAGGTACCAATGACATATGCAGAAAAAGTGATGAGGTCCTGAAGGGAGAATTTAGGGAGTTGGGGGGAAAGTTAAGGAGAAGGACCAAAAGGGTAACGATTTCAGGATTACTGCCTGTGCCGCGTGACAGTGAGAGTAGGAATGAAATGAGGTGGAGGATAAATGCGTGGCTGAGGGACTGGTGCAGTGGGCAGGGATTCAAGTTTCTTGATCACTGGGACCTCTTTTGGGGAAGGCATGATCTGTACACAAAGGACGGGTTGCACTTGAGCCCGAGGGGGACCAATATCCTGGCAGGGAGAGTTTGCAAAGGTTACTGGGGAGACTTTAAACTAGAAAGGCTGGGGGGAGGGACTCGGGTAGAGGGGACTAGGGGTCAGGGTGTGGGGCAAGAGGCAGAGAAGGGAAGCACTCGGATCCAAAATGTAGGCGAGAAAGATGAAAAAGATAATAGACCGAGAATAAGGGATGGTGGGTTTCTAAAATGTGTATATTTTAATGCTAGGAGCATTGTAAGTAAGGTGGACGAACTTAGAGCCTGGATTGACACCTGGAAATATGATGTTGTGGCAATCAGTGAAACATGGTTGCAGGAGGGCTGTGATTAGAAACTAAATATTCCAGGATTTCGTTGCTTCAGGTGTGATAGAATTGGAGGGACCAGAGGGGGGGGGGGTGTTGCATTGCTTGTCAGAGAAGATATTACAGCAGTGCTTTGGCAGGATAGATTAGAGGGCTCGTCTAGGGAGGCTATTTGGGTGGAACTGAGAAGTGGGAACGGTGTAGCAACACTTTTAGGGGTGTATTATAGACCGCCAAATGGGGAGCGTGAATTGGAAGAGCAATATGTAAGGAGATAGCAGATATTAGTAGTAAGCACAAGGTAGTGATTGTGGGAGATTTCAATTTTCCAAAAATAGACTGGGAAACACATTCTGTAAATGGGCTGGATGGTTTGGAGTTTGTAAAATGTGTGCAGGATAGTTTTTTGCAGCAGTACATAGAGGTATCGACCAGAGAAGGGGCAGTGCTGGACCTCCTGTTAGGAAATGAGGCAGGTCAGGTGACGGAGGTATGCGTTGGTGAGCACTTCGGGACCAGTGATCACAATACCATTAGTTTCAATATAATTATGGAGAGAGTCAGAACTGGACCTAGGGTGGAGATTTTTGATTGGAGAAAGGCTAACTTTGAGGGAATGCGTAAGGATTTTAAAGGAGTGAATTGGGACACTTTGTTTCATGGGAAGGATGTAGAAGAGAAATGGAGGACATTTAAAGGGGAAATTGTAAGAGTACAGAATCTTTATGCCCCTGTTAGGTTGAAAGGAAATAGTAAAAATTGGGAAGAGCCATGGTTTTCAAGGGAAAGTGGACACTTGTTTCGAAAAAAGAGAGTTATCTACAATAATTATAGGAGGCATGGAGTAAATGAGGTGCTAGAGGAGTATCAAGAATGTAAAAAGAATCTTAAGAAAGAAATTAGGAAAGCTAAAAGAAGATATGAGGTTGCTTTGGCAAGAAAGGTGAAAGTAAACCCAAAGGGTTTCTACAGCTATATTAATAGCAAAAGGATAATGAGGGATAAAATTGGACCATTAGAGAACCAGAATGGACAGCTATCTGCAGAGCCAAAAGAGATGGGGGAGATATTAAACAATTGATTTTCTTCGGTATTCACCAAGGAGAAGGATATTGAACTTGGTGAGTTAGGGGGAAAGAGTAGAGTAGCTATGGAAACTATGAGATTCAAAGAGGAGGAAGTACTGACACTTTTGAAAAATATAAAAGTGGATAAGTCTCCAGGTCCTGACAGGATATTTCCTAGGACATTGAGGGAAGTTAGTGTAGAAATAGCAGGAGCTATGACAGAAATATTTAAAATGTCATTAGAAACGGGAATAGTGCAGAAGGATTGGTGTACTGCGCATGTTGTTCCATTGTTTAAAAAGGGTTCAAAGAATAAACCTAGCAATTATAGACCTATTAGTTTGAAGTCAGTGGTGGGCAAATTAATGGAAAGGATACTTAGAGATAATATATATAAGTATCTGGATAAACAGGGTCTGATCAGGAACAGTCAACATGGATTTGTGCCTGGAAGGTCATGTTTGACAAACCTTCTTGAATTTTTTGAAGCGGTAACTAGGGAAATTGATGAGGGTAAAGCAGTGGATGTTGTCTATATGGATTTCAGTAAGGCCTTTGACAAGGTTCCCCATGGAAGGTTGGTTAAGAAGGTTCAATCTTTGGGTGTTAATGGCGGAGTAGCAAGATGGATTCAACAGTGGCTGAATGGGATATGTCAGAGAGTAATGGTGGATGGCTGTTTGTCAGGTTGGAAGCCGGTGACCAGTGGGGTGCCTCAGGGATCTGTGTTGGGTCCACTGTTGTTTGTCATGTACATCAATGATCTGGATGATGGGGTGGAAAATTGGATAAGTAAGTATGCAGATGATACTAAGATAGGTGGTGTTGTGGATAATGAAGTAGATTTTCAAAGTCTACAGAGAGATTTGGGCCATTTGGAAAAGTGGGCTGAAAGATGGCAGATGGAGTTTAATGCTGATAAGTGTGAAGTGCTACATCTTGGCAGGACAAATCAAAATAGGACGTACATGGTAAATGGTAGGGAATTGATGAATGCTGTGGAACAGAGGGATCTAGGAATAACTGTGCATAGTTCCCTGAAGGTGGAATCGCATGTAGATAGGGTGGTAAAGAAAGCCTTTGGTGTGCTGGCCTTTATAAATCAGAGCATTGAATATAGGAGTAGGGAAGTAATGTTAAAATTGTACAAGGCATTGGTAAGACCAATTCTGGAGTATGGTGTACAATTTTGGTCGCCTAGTTATAGGAAGGATGTCAACAAAATAGAGAGAGTACAGAGGAGATTTACTAGAATGTTGCCAGGGTTCCAGCAACTATGTTATAGAGCAAGGTTGAACAAGTTAGGTCTTTCTTCTTTGGAACGCAGAAGGTTAAGGGGGGACTTGATTGAGGTCTTTAAAATGATGAAAGGGATAGACAGAGTTGACGTGGATACGTTTTTCCCATTGAGGGTAGGGAAGTTTCAAACAAGAGGGCATGACATGAGAATTAAGGGACAGAGGTTTCGGGGTAACGTGAGGGGGAACTTCTTTACTCAGAGGGTGGTGGCTGTGTGGAATCAGCTTCCAGCAGAAGTGGTGGAGGCAGGATCGATTTTAACATTTAAGAGTAAAGTGGATAGGTATATGGACGTAAAGGGAATGGAGGGGTATGGTCTGAGTGCAGGTAGATGGGACTAGGGGAAAACAAATGGTCGGCATGGACTGGAAGGGCCGAGAGGGCCTGTTTCCGTGCTGTAATTGCTATATGGTGTTATATGGTTAATATATGTTATATGTTGTTATAACTAAACCTATGATCTTGTGCTCTTCTGGTTTGCGGGGTTTGTCAATTTGTGCCAAAACAGTATGCGATAACGCTACGATATTTTGCCAGGTTACGCACTGTTCTCCTGTGCTGCGAGTGCAACGAGTTTCCTTCTGATCAGTGGTATATTGTAAAAGTTACTGAGGTGTAAAAATCTAAAAAACCGCGCGCGCGCGCCATTTCCTTCAGTTGGATCCATGCAGATTGGTCTTTTCTCCTGTCAGTCAATGCCGCAGTCAGGATAGCGATGCCCCTTCCTGCCCCACCGGCGGCAGATTGTCCCGCCTCATTCACAAACTGGTGAGGAGTGGGAAATAGAGGGATAGGAGGGGGTAGGGAGCGGAGGGGAGGGAGGGAGTGACTGAGGGTCGGGGAAAGGAGAGGGAGGGAGAGTGAGGGAGGTATTGGGGGAGGGGAGGAGGAGAGGGGAAAGAAGAGGGAGGGTGTAGAGGAGGGGGAGGGAGCGCTGGGGGGTGAGGGGAAATGAGCCGTGCTTGTGTAGTTGGGGGCTGTACGTGAGTGGTGCAATATTACGTTGGGGGGACGGGTTGCATTGGGGGATCGGGTGAGTGGTGGAATATTGCATTGGGCAACGGGTCGCATTGGGGGATCGGGTTAGTGGTGAAATATTGCATTGGGCAACGGGTTGCGTTGGGGGACCAGGCTTCCCGTGTGACAGGGACCCAACGGGTCCAACTTAGTCTAGTTATGTTTATGAAGTAGTGATCATACCTGCCTTAACTACCTCCTCCTGCAGCTTGTAACATATAACTACCACTCTATGTGTAAAAAAAGGTATCCCCTCAGGTTCCGATTAAATCTTTCCCCCTCCTTAAACCAATTTCCTCCGATTCTGCATTACCCTACTGGGGAAAGTCTGCATTTCCCCAAACTTTTCCTCTCGTGAAATCCTAGTAGGCTCAACATCTGCCTCAGGCCCTCGAATCCTGGCATTTTTGTCTAAAATCTTCTCTGCAACCTCAGGAGTTGGGATGTGCCCTGAGTGGAGGAGTTTCAAACAGTGAAGGGTAGCAGGCATTGGAGAGGCAAGTAGGGGGGCAAGCAGAAATATTTGAAATAAGTATAGAAGGAAGAAAGGAATGATAGGTAAGGAGGGAGTGGGTGACTGGTGATTGAGGGTGGAGGAGGAAAGAGAGCTTCAGGAGAATGTATTTGATGACTGACTGACACAGGGGTCGGGGGGGGGGGGGAAGGGAGAGAGAGAGAGAGAGAGAGAGAGAGGGAGAGGGAGAGAGGGAGAGAGAGAGAGAGAGAGAGAGAGAGAGAGAGAGAGAGAGAGAGAGAGAGAGAGAGAGAGAGAGAGAGAGAGAGAGAGAGAGAGAGAGAGACTGCCTGTCTTTGACTGTGACTGTCTCTGGAACTTAACTTGGAGCTGAGCTGCTGGGGTGCCTGGAGCTGGTGCGGCTTGGCTGCCTCTGTGGATAGAGCAGGATGGCGATGGCTGGGGCGCGGCCAAAGTTCCAGACCTACGCAGTGGCAACAATGGCGGGTACGAGGCCATCTGAGCATGAGCCTCATGTTGACTTGGATTGGGACGGGTTTGGTATCTCGGTTCAAACTGGTCCTATGATGTCAAGGGGCGACATTACAAAGGCCTTGAATGAACTTCTTGGGAGGGGAGCTATTGTCTCTTCCGAGCTCGAAAGAGGAAAGGTTGAGGTGATACTAAAGACCCGGGAGGGTGTGGCCCGAGCATTGGAGCTGGGGGTTTCAGTGAGGGGGGTCCACATACAGGTGGATCCGTGGGTATCCAGGGTGAGACCGGTTCTCCTGAGGAGTTGCCCCACATGTATTCCAGACGCATCACTTATTCCACACCTGTCTAAGTTTGGGGAGGTGCGGTCTAAGTGCTTTAGGCTCATGCACCCTGGGGGGGACCCAGAGGAAAAAGGGGTCTTCAGTTTCAAGAGGAGGGTGTTCATGAAGGTGGGTGAGGGGGATGGCGCTGAGGGGAGTTTCGAGGTGGAGTATAGGGGTCTCCCTAGAACCGTGCGTTGGAGTTGGGGAAAGGCACTGTGTCATGCGTGCAGCGAATTTGGACATCTCCGGAGGGAGTGTCCTATTCGCGGGGTCACTGCGAGAAGTTCTAGCGCAGCGGCCCAGGGATGCGCTGCTGGCCCATCCGGCGTGGCCCGTCAAACCTCAGTGGCGCGGGGTGGTACTGCTGACCCGGCTAGGGCTGCCAGCTCTGCCTCGGTGATCCAGGGCGGCAGTAATAGCCCATCTGGGCCTGCAGGTTCTGCCTTGGGGACCCAGGGCAGCGATAGCCCCCGCCCCCCATGTCTTGAACCTGTAATGGCGGGTGAAGGCAGGGCACAGGGGGAGGGGGGTGAGGAAGGGGGCAAGTGGGAGAAGCAGAGGCAGGAGAAGAAGAAGGACAGGAGAAAGTCCGCCCGAGCGAGTAAAACGGGAGCGGGTGTGCACCTGCCGAGTTCTGATACCACCCAAGGGGTGCCTGCCAGCTCCAGTGAGGTGCAGTTTGCACCTGTCGTGGTCCAGCAAGGAGCTGAGGGGATAGTGTGGAGGCCGAAGACACTTCTGTTATGGAGGTCACCATACTGCCACATGCTAGCGGGACAAAAAGGAGGTTAGTGCCTGGCGAGGAAGAGCAAGGGCGTGGGTCCAAAGTGAGGGGGATGTCTTTCTCCAGACCTTCCACCACTGATGTGGTTGGTGGTCTTGAACAGGTGTCCTCCGGGTCGGAGGTTGGGCCTCTATCTCAGGGATCTTCCGCGAGTATTATAAGACCATGTGATGTGGTTGACTCCTCTGATTGTGTGTCCTCGGAGCGGGAGGATGCCCCTTCGTTTCAGGGGACCTCTGAGGGAGTTATCTCATCGGGTGTTGAGGTTAGCTCCCCTGGGTGTGTGTCCTCTGGGTCGGAGGAGGTCCCCTCGTTTCAGAGACCTACTGAGGGTGTTGGCACGCCAGATGATGGGGTTAGCTCCCCTGGTAGTGTGCCCCCTGAGACGGGGGATGAGCAGAGTCAGCCCGAAGGGGGAGGTTCAGGGGCATTGGTGTACCACTCTGTGCTCCTTATCAGAGCCAATGGAGGTGCTGGGGGGTGTGCTGCCTCTCAGGCTGAGTCGGCAGGGGAGAGTTTAAAGGCAAGAGGAGATTCTCTGGGTGTTGCCTGTGGAGAGGGTACTCTGGGTGCTGTGGAGGTTGGGTCTGTTTCGGGTCGTGATCCTCCTTCAGTTTCGGAGGGTGCCTCTTGTTTTTTCTTCCCCAGGCCCAGACGTGGAGGGTGATGGGAGAGTGCAGGAGCCCAGCCAGTCAGTGGGCTGCTTGTTGCGGTCAGGGGTGTCGGGACCCTTCCCTGGCATTGATCCTAGGGGTGGTGGCATGCCGGAGGAGGGGGAGAGTGATGGGGCCAGTTTGTGTAGCGGGATTAGTGAACTTTCCGAGAGTTCTGGTTTTTCAATTTTTGATAACGACCCTGGGTGCTGCACTGGTAAGCTTGTTGTTTCAGGTGCGAGTGGGTTGTCCGAGTGCCCAGGCTCCAAGGCCGTGTATCATGCAACAGTTATCTGTGAGGTGCGAGAGTTCCTAAAAACAAGTCATACCCTCAGAACAAAAAAGGAGGCTGCAAAGAAACGGTGGGAGGATTGGCCAGCTTTGATTAAGACTCTCGAGGCTATCCTTGGCAACAAGGACAGCGATCTTCCTGACTCTGAGAAGAGACGGTTTGGGGACTTTTTGGAGTTCCTCAGAGAGAGAGTCTAGGCGGAGTGTGAGGATCTCAATTTAGTGTGCCTGCACATTCACAGTAGCTACATTAAATTTAAACGGGAGTAGAGAGAGTTTTCGCAGATTTCAGCTTTTATCAGTCCTTAGAGAGGGGAAATTTGCGGTGTGTTTTCTGCAAGAGACGCATACTGTTGTTAGTGATGAACCCACCTGGCGACTGGAGTGGGAAGGGGGGGTCTACATGAGCCATCTCAGCGCGAACTCGAGTGGGGTGGCCTTTCTGTTGGCCCCGAATTTTCTGCCAAATGTTTTAAAAGTGCAAGAAGTTGTGCCAGGACGTTTGCTCCATCTGGCCGTGAGCCTGGATGGCATGCCGTTGCATTTCATTAACGTGTATGCCCCTAGCTCCGGCACGATGCAGGCCGGCCTACTTCAGGAGGTGACAGCTCTGTTGAGCACAATTGATAGGGGAGAGTGTGTCTTCCTTGGTGGGGATTTTAATTGCTCACTTGAGGCGCGAGACCGTTCTGGTACTCAGTGTGCCCCTGCTGTAGCGAAGAAGCTGAGAGGGTTGATTGAATCCTTTGAGTTGGTTGATGCGTGGCGGAACCTCCACCCTGATTCCACTGCTTTTTTCGCGGGGGTCTGAGGGTGGTGGTTCCCGCATTGATCGAATATATATTTCACAAGCATTTGTTTCCCGTGTCTCGGCGGCCTCAATGCGGCTGGTGCCGTGCTCGGACCACTGTCTGGTGCGTGTGGATTTCAATCCAGCGCGCGCTCGGGCTGGGTCCGCGTACTGGCACTTTAACAACAGGCTGCTAGAGGATCGGTGTTTCCGGGAAGCATTCAGTCGGTTTTGGGGGAAGTGGAGAGAGAGGCAGAGGTGCTTCTCTTCCCTTAGGCAGTGGTGGGATGTGGGGAAAGCTCACATCCGTCTCTTTTGTAAGGATTATACGTGGGGTCGACCGGAAGGCGGGACTCAGCGGTCGAGAGGCTTGAGGGGGAGATACTGGACGTCTCGTCTGGGTCGGTTTGGTGAAGACTCCTGCGAATGGGGAGAGTTTCAGATGAAGAAGGAAGCTTTGAGGAGCCTGCTGCTTGAGCGGTCCCGAGGCGCCTATGTGAGGTCGCGGGTCCAGATGCTGCGCGATCTGGACCGAGCTTCGCCTTTCTTTTTCTCTCTGGAGAAGGGGCGGGGAGCTCTCAAACAGCTCGTGGAGCTGCTCGCAGACGACGGCTCCTCTGTCACTGATCCAGAGAGGATCAGTGCCTTGGTCAGGTCCTTTTATGGGTCCCTGTTCACTGCGGATAGATTCAACAGGGAGGCTCAGCGAGATCTGTGGGAGGGTCTGCCGACTGTAGATAGGGGGGTGGCAGATCTTCTTGATGGCCCCTTATCTTTGGAGGAGTTGACTCGTGCCCTGCATCAGCTCAGGAGCGGTAAGTCCCCTGGGATGGATGGGCTGACGGTAGAGTTTGTTAGAGCGTTCTGGGATGTCCTTGGTGGAGATTACATGTTGGTTCTGGGGGAGAGCCTGGCGACTGGGGAGATGCCCCTCTCGTGGCGTAGGGCAGTTGTTGTCCTGCTGCCCAAGAAGGGCGAACTCCGCTTGTTGAAGAACTGGCGCCCGGTCTCTCTCCTATGCACAGAGTATAAAGTTTTTGCACGGGCAATGGCAAATCGCCTGGGCTCCGTGCTGTCTCAACTGATTCATCCTGACCAGTCCTATACAGTCCCTGGCAGGTCAATTCAGGATAACATCCACCTGGTAAGGGACCTGATTCATCTAGCCCAGGGCACTGGTCAGTCAGCTGCTTTTCTGTCTCTTGATCAGGAGAAGGCTTTTGATAGGGTGGAACATGAATACCTTTTCGGGACGTTGCAAGCGTTTGGGTTTGGGCCGCATTTCGTGGCCCGGGTCCGGCTTTTGTACACTGCAGTGGAGTGCCTTGTGAAGGTTAATGGTGCATTGTTGTCTCCTTTTCATTTTGGGAGGGGGGTCCGTCAGGGGTGCCCCATGTCGGGTCAGTTATACTCGGTCTGTGTGGAGCCGTTCCTGTGTCTTCTTCGGAGGAGGTTGACAGGCCTGGCCCTACCTGACCCGGGGGTGGAGGTGGTTCTTTCGGCATATGCTGATGATGTACTCCTTATGCTCACTGATCCTGGTGACCTGCGGAGGATGCGTGACTGCCAGGAGATTTTCTCGGCTGCATCTTCTGCTAGGATTAACTGGAGTAAGTGTTCTGGACTTTTATTGGGTGAGTGGCAGGTAGACTCCCTGCCAGAGGAGATGGTAATGTTTGCGTGGAGTACCACGCACCTCCTCTATCTGGGGGTGTACCTGAGTCCCACTGAGGATGCTTGGCCGGCAAACTGGCGGGAGTTAGAGACGAAAGTGATCGCCCGGTTGGGGCGCTGGTCAGGCCTGCTTGGAGTTCTTTCCTTTCGTGGGAGGGTGCTGGTCATAAACCAGCTGGTGGCCTCCATGTTATGGTACCGGCTGGCTACTCTTGTGCCGCCCTCTATTTTTGCAACTGCTTTACAGAAGCTGGTAGATTTCTTTTGGGGTAATAGGAAGCACTGGGTTTCCGCGGCGGTCCTGAGTCTCCCGTTAGAGGAGGGCGGCCAGTCCTTGGTATGTGTGCGTACCCAGGTGGCAGCTCTCCGCCTCAGGACTCTGCGGAGGTACATGTACATAGAGAACCCACCCAGATGGTACGCTCTGGCCACGTATTTTTTCCGTCGGGGTCGTTGTCTAAGGGGGGTCTCACGGCTCCCGGTGGCGGGTATCAGTCGACCCGCCCTAAGGGGTTTGCCTGTCTTCTACCGGGATGTGCTAAGAGTGAGGAATTTGGTTGTTTTCAGCCAGCGTGTTGTTCCACGAGGTGAGGGGGTTGTCGTGGCTGCGGGAGTGGCCGGTCCTCACCCTGTCATGGCGGGTGTCGAGGAGAGGCGAGTGCCTAGAGTGGTTCTGATAGAGCTTACCCCCGCTCCGTCAGATCTGCTCATCGGGCCTAGGATCCGGATATTTCTCGGGTACCGGTTCCACACAATCTAAGCCGCCTTTCTGAGATGACCAGCTTGCCATTTCGTGATGCGAAGAGACGCACACTGTACAGGATACTCCTGCACATTCTGCACCTCCTTACCTTCGTCTCCCGTCCCGACACACCATGGCGGACGGTGTTACCACCTGAAGGCGGGGGAGGTCCTCAGTGGGGGTCCTTCTATAAGCGAGTTGTTCCCCTTTACATTGGGGACCTGGGGTGGAGACTGTTGCACAGAGCGGTGGTTTGTAATAAACTTTTGAGTCGGTTCACGGGCTCGTCCGCAGCATGTATTTTCTGTGGCGAGCAAGAGACCGTGTTCCACGTGTATATGGAGTGTGAGAGACTACTGCCCCTGTACCAATATCTGAAGGGGTTGTTCCTCAAGTTCTGGTTGCATTTTAGTCCCACGATTCTAGTGTTCGGACACAAGGCAGGGAGTGGGGAGAGCCGAGTGGGGGGGGGGGGGGGAACTTCCCTGTCGGTTTGCTCCTGGGCCTGGCCAAGATGGCCATTCGCGAGTCCAGGCAGCGGGCGGTCGATGGTCAGGCTAGAGTCAGCTGCCTGCCCCTTTTCCGGGCCTACGTCCGTGCACGTGTGTCCCTGGAGCGGGAACACGCGGTGTCCACGGGAACTCTGGAGGCCTTTCGTGGGCGCTGGTCACCGCGTGGGGTTCAGTGTATTGTGAACAATGATTGTATTGTTGTACTATAATGGTTTTTATATTGTGCTATTTTTGATTATGGTTTGATGTGTTGTATTATATGATTGTGTCAATAAAGTTTTTGAAACTAAAAAAAAAAAAAGAGAGAGAGTGTTGAGGGGGAGCAAAGAAGCGTGGCGAGGACTGCAAGGGGAGGGGTAGAGAGAGAGGGGTGAGATGGCAGGGGAGGGGCCATGACATCAGAGGGATAATGCTGGACAGATTGCATTGAGTAACGGATGGAATGATGGCGAGGAGGGAGAGGGGATGCAGGAGAGGGATGGACAATTGGTGTGGTCACCAGAGACTGGTGTTGGCCGTGCACTTCAGAGCTGCTGGATTATGTCCACACTTTTTTACAGATCCACACTCCGTACCAACTGGGGAACCCCATGAAACAACAGCCCAACCACAGGAGGATTTGTCCACCGACCCAGAACCAGATACAAGCTGAGGTATTTGAGGAAATTGGTGTCTCCAAGATGATGGTATTTTTAAAGAGGAGATATACAGTTTTCAATTACAAAGTTGGTCAAAGGTTTAGAGGAGAAGGCATGGAAAATAGGACTGACAGGGAACGATATATCAACCATGAGTAGTCGATGGGCCAAATTGCCTCATTCTGTTCCATGACACAAATTTATGGACGTGAACGAGTGAGAGTGAGATAAAATCAGACAGAGTCAGAGAGAGCGAGAGAGAGTTAAAGAGAGAGAGGGAGTTAGAGAGAGAGAGAGAGTGTCAGATAGAGTTAGAGAGAGTTAAAGAGAGAGAGGGAGTTACATAGAAACATAGAAATTAGGTGCAGGAGTAGGCCATTCGGCCCTTCGAGCTTGCACCGCCATTCAATATGATCGTGGCTGATCATCCAACTCAGTATACCGTACCTGCCTTCTCTCCATACCCTCTGCTCCCCCTAGCCACAAGGGCCACATCTAACTCCCTCCTAAATATAGCCCATGAACTGGCCTCCACTACCCTCTATGGCAGAGAGTTCCAGAGACCCACCACTCTCTGTATGAAAAAAGTCCTTCTCATCTCGGTCCTAAAGGATTTCCCCCTTATCCTTAAGCTGTGACCCCTGGTCCTGGACCTCCCCAACATCGGGAACAATCTTCCTACATCTAGCCTGTCCAACCCCTTAAGAATTTTGTAAGTTTCTATAAGATCCCCTATCAATCTCCTAAATTCTAGTGTATAAACCGAGTCTATCCTGTCTTTCTTCATAAGACAGTCCTGACATCCCAGGAATTAGTCTGGTGAACCTTCTCTGCACTCCCTCTATGGCAATAATGCCCTTCGTCAGATTTGGAGACCAGAACGGTACGCAATACTCCAGGTGTGGTCTCACCAAGACCCTGTACAACTGAAGTATAACCTCAGTGCTCCTATACTCAAATCCTTTTGCTATGAAAGCTAACATACCATTCGCTTTCTTCACTGCCTGCTGCACCTGCATGCCTACTTTCAATGACTAGTGTACCATGACACCCAGGTCGCGCTGCATCTCCCCTTTTCCTAATCGGCCACCATTTAGATAATACTCTGCTTTCCTGTTTTTCCCACCAAAGTGGATAACCTCACATTTGTCCACATTATACCGCATCTGCCAAACATTTGCCCACTCACCCAGCCTTTCAAAGTCACCTTGCAGTCTCCTAGCATCCTCCTCACAGCTGACATTGCCCCCCAGCTTAGTGTCATTCGCAAACTTGGAGATATTGCCTTCAATTCCCTCATCCAGATCATTAATGTATATTGTAAATAACTGGGGTCCCAGCACGGACCCTTGCGGCACCCCACTAGTCACTGCCTGCCATTGTGGAAAGGACCCGTTTACTCCTACTCTTTGCTTCCCGTTTGCCAGTCAGTTCTCTATCCACATCAATACTGAACCCACAATGCCATATGCTTTAAGTTTGTATACTAATCTCGTATGTGGGACCTTGTCGAAATCCTTCTGGAAGTCCAGGTACACCACATCTACTGGTTCTCCCCTATCCACGCTACTAGTTACATCCTCGAAAAATTCCACAAGATTCGTCAGACATGATTTACCTTTCGTAAATCCATGCTGACTTTGTCCAATGATTTCATCACTTTCCAAATGTGCTGCTATCCCATCTTTAATAACTGACTTTAGCAGTTTCCCCACTACCGATGTTAGACTAACTGGTCTGTAATTCCCCGTTTTCTCCCTCCCTCCCTTCTTAAAAAGAGGGTTACGTTTGCTACCCGCCAACCCTCAGGAACTACTCCAGAATCTAAATAGTTTTGAAAGATTATCACTAATGCATCCACTATTTCCGGAGCTACTTCCTTAAGTACTCTGGGATGCAGCCTATCTGGCCATGGGGATTTAGCGGCCTTTAATATATTCAATTTACCCAACACCACTTCCCGATTAACCTGGATTTCACTCAATTCCTCCTTTGACCCGCGGTCCCCTGCTATTTCCGGCAGATTATGTATGTCATCCTTTGTGAAGACGGAACCAAAGTAGTTATTCAATTGGTCCGCCATATCCTTGTTCCCCATGATCAACTCACCTGTTTCTGACTGCAAGGGACCTACATTTGTTTTAACTAATCTCTTTCTCTTCACATATCAATAAAAACTTCTGCAGTCAGTTTTGATGTTCCCTGCCAGTTTTCTTTCATAATCTATTTTTCCTTTCCTAATTAAGCCCTTTGTCCTCCTCTGCTGGTCTCTGAATTTCTCCCAGTCCTCTGGTATGCTGCTTTTTCTGGCTACTTTGTACGCATCATCCTTTGCTTTGATACTATCCCTGATTTCCCTTGTTATCCACGGATGCACTACCTTCCCTGATTTATTCTTTCGCCAAACTGGTATGAATAATTTTTGTAGTTCATCCATGCAGTCTTTAAATATCTTCGATTGCGTATCCACCGTCAATCCTTTTAGAATTGATTGCCAGTCAATCTTGGCCATTCACATCTCATACCCTCAAAGTTACCTTTCCTTAAGTTCAGAACCATTGTTTCTGAATTAACAATGTCACTCTCCATCCTAATGAAGAACTCGACCATATTATGGTCACTCTTGCCCAAGGGGGCATTAGCGAGACCGCTAACTATCCCTTCCTCATTACTCAATACCCAGTCTAGAATAGCCTGCCCTCTCGTTGGTCCTCTACATGTTGATTTAGATAACTATCCCGCATACATTCCAAGAAATCCTCTTCCTCAGTGCCCCTGCCGATTTGATTCACCCAATCTATATGTAGATTGAAGTCGCCCATTATAACTGTTTTGCCTTTGTCGCACGCATTACTAATTTCCTGTTTGATACCATCCCCAACTTCACTACTTCTGTTAGGTGGCCTGTACACAACACCCACCAGAGTTTTCTGCCCTTTAGTGTTTCGCAGCTCTAACCATACCGATTCCACATCCTCCAAGCTAATGTGCTTTCTTTCCATTGTGTTAATCTCCTCTCTAACCAGCAACGCTACCCCTCATCCTTTTCCTTTCTCTCTATCCCTCCTGAATATTGAATATCCCTGGATGTTCAGCTCCCAGTCTTGGTCACCCTGGAGCCATGTCTCCGTGATCCCAACTATATCATAATCATTAATAGATATCTGCACGTTCAACTCATCCACCTTATTACGAATACTCCTTGCATTGAGAAACAAAGCTTTCAGGCTTGTTTTTACAACGCTCTTACCCCTTATACAATTATGTTGAAAAGTGGCCCTTTTTGATTTTTGCCCTGGTTTTGTCTGCCTGCCACTTACTTTTCACCTTGCTCCCTATTGCTTCTACCCTCGTTTTACACCCAACTGCCTCTCTGCTCTTGTATCCATCCCCCTGCCACATAAGTTTAAATCCTCCCCGACAGCCCTAGCAAACACTCCCCCAAGGACATTGGTTCCATTCCAGCCCAGGTGCAGACCGTCCTGTTTGTACTTGTCCCACCTCCACCAGAAATGGTTCCAGTGCCCTAACAATTTGAATGCCCCCCCCCCCCCGCCCCCCCGCACCATGTTTCAAGCCACATATTCACCTGCAATATCCTCCTATTTCTACACTGACTGGCCCGTGGTACTGGTAATAATCCAGAGATTATTACCTTTGAGGTCCTACTTTTAAGTTTATCTCCTAGCTCCCTAAATTCACCTTGTAGGACCGCATCCCTTTTTTACCTATATCGTTGGTGCCAGTATGCACCACAACAGCTGGCTGTTCACCCTCCCCCTCCAGAATGTTCTGCAGCCGTTCAGTGACATCCCTGACCTTTGCACCAGGGAGGCAACATACCATCCTAGAGTCTCGTTTGCGGCCGCAGAAACGACTAACTATTCCCCTGACACTTGAATCCCCTATTACTATTGCCCTTCCCCTCTTTTCCCCCCCTCATGTGCTGCAGAGCCACCATGGTGCCTTGAACTTGGCTGCTGCTGCATTCCCCTGATGAGCCATCTCCCTCAACAGTATCCAAAATGGTATACCTGTTTAGGAGGGAGATGACCGCAGGGGACCCCTGCACTAACTGCCTACTGCTTTGCTGGCTATTGGCCACTCGATCCGTTTCTGTCCTCTTACCTTTTGCCTGTGGTGTGACCAACTCACTGTACGTGCTATCCACGACTTTCTCCGCATCGTGGATGCTCCAGTATGAATCCAGCCGCAGTTCCAATCGTTCAATGCGGTCTGCCAGGAGCTGCAGCTGGACACACTTCCTGCAAACATAGTCACCATGGACACCGACCATATCCCTGATCTCCCACATGTTGCAGGCTGAGCAAACCACGGGGCCAATCTCGACTGCCATATCCTACTCCCAAATTACTCTGTATTAAAAATATATATTTTTATTTTTTATTTTTTTGTTTAATTTTTATTAAACACAAAACTTTATCCTTTAAACTTTACCAATAAATACTAAATCCTTAACTCCCAGAATCCTTAACTCCCAGTTAATGTATTACAGAAACTTAGAGTGTCAGAGAGAGTTAGAGAGAGAGAGTTAAAGAGAGAGAGGGAGTTAGAGAGAGATAGAGTTAGAGAGAGAGAGAGTGTGAGAGAGAGCGAGAGTTATAGAGAGAGAGTTAGAGTTAGAGAGAGAGTCAGAGAGAAAGTTAGAGAGAGAGAGTGAGAGAAAATCAGAGAGTCAGAAAGAGTCAGCGAGCGAGACAGAGAGAGACAGAGAGTTAAAGATAGAGAGGGAGTCAGAGAGAGTCAGAGAGAGAGAGTCAGAGAGAGAGAGTCAGAGAGAGAGAGTCAGAGAGAGAGAGAGAGAGTCAGAGAGAGAAAGTCAGAGAGAGTCAGAGAGAGAGTTAGAGAGAGTGAGAGAGAGTGAGAGAGAGAGAGAGAGAGAATTAGAAAGAGAGAGAGAGAGTTAGAGAGAGAGTGAAAGAAAGAGAGTGAGTGAGAGAGAGAGTGTCAGAGAGAGAGAGAGAGAGAGAGTTAGAGAGAGAGAGTTAGAGAGAGAGAGTTAGAGAGAGAGTTAGAGAGAGAGTTAGAGAGGGAGAGAGTTAGAGAGAGTGAGAGAGAGTTAGAGAGAGAGTTAGAGTTAGAGAGAGTTAGAGAGAGAGAGTCAGAGAGAGAGAGTGCGAGTGAGAGAAAATCAGAGAGTCAGAAAGAGTCAGAGAGAGACAGACAGAGATATCGACAGAGAGTTAAAGAGAGAGAGGGTCAGAGAGAGAGTTAGAGAGTCAGAGAGAGAGAAATTCAGAGGGAGAGTCAGAGAGAGAGAGAGAGTTAGAGAGAGAGAGAGAGAGAGTTAGAGAGAGAGAGTTAGAGAGAGTGAGGGAGAGTTAGAGAGAGAGAGTCAGAGAGAGTGAAAGTTAGAGAGAGAGAGTGCGAGTGAGAGAAAATCAGAGTCAGAAAGTCAGAGAGAGAGAGAGAGAGAGTTAAACAGAGAGAGGTAGTCAGAGAGAGAGAGAGTTAGAGTCAGAGAGAGAGAGTTAGAGGTAGTCAGAGAGAGACTTAGAGAGAGAGATTTAGAGAGTCAGAGAGAGAGTTATAGAGAGTCAGAGAGAGAGAGAGAGAGAGAGTCAGAGAGAGTCAGAGAGAGAGTCAGAGAGGGAGTTTGAGAGTACTACAAAAGCATGGCTTTACAAGGGAGGCGTAGACCGTGTTCGATGAGTTTGTAATGTTGAAGGTGAGAGATGTGACCTGTGACCCTTGGTATGTTGTGGTGTTAGCACGGACTCTTTTTCTCTGCAGCCGACTTCCCATCTGATCATTATGTTTTAATCTCTCACTCTCCCTATCCCACCTCCATTCTCTTCTTCCAGATCCACCGTTGGAGTTAGAGAGAGAGAGAGTTAGAGAGAGAGTTAGAGCGAGAGAGTGTCAGAGAGAGAGAGAGAGAGTTAGTGAGAGAGAGTTAGTGAGAGAGAGAGAGAGAGAGAGAGAGTGAGAGAGAGAGTGAGAGAGAGAGTGAGAGAGAGAGTGAGAGAGAGAGTGAGAGAGAGAGAGAGTTAGAGAGAGAGTTAGAGAGAGAGAGAGTCAGAGAGAAAGTTAGAGAGAGAGTGAGAGTGAGAGAAAATCGGAGAGTCAGAAAGAGACAGAGACAGACAGAGAGTTAAAGAGAGAGGGTCAGAGAGAGAGAGAGTTAGAGAGTCAGAGAGAGAGAGTCAGAGAGAGAGAGAGAGAGAGAGAGAGAGAGAGTCAGAGAGAAAGTCAGAGAGAGTCATAGAGAAAGAGAGTTAGAGAGAGAGTGAGAGAGAGAGACAGAGAGTGTCAGAGAGAGAGTTAGAGAGAGAGTCAGAGAGAAAGAGTTAGAGAGAGTTAGAGAGAGTTAGAGAGAGTTAGAGAGAGAGAGAAGAGAGAGAGTGAGAGAGAGTGAGAGAGAGAGTCAGAGAGCGAGAGTCAGAGAGAGAGAGAGAGAGAGTTAGAGAGAGAGAGTCAGAGAGAGAGAAAGTTAGAGAGAGAGTGAGAGTGAGAGAAAATCAGAGAGTCAGAAAGAGTCAGAGAGAGACAGAGAGTTAAAGAGAGAGAAGGAGTCAGAGAGAGAGAGAGTTAGAGAGTCAGAGAGAGAGAGTCAGAGAGAGAGAGAGAGAGAGAGAGACTTAGAGAGAGAGATTTAGAGAGAGAGTTAGAGAGAGTCCGAGAGAGAGAGTCAGAGAGAGAGTCAGAGAGAGAGTCAGAGAGAGAGTCAGAGAGTACTACAAAAGCATGGCTTTACAAGGAAGTGAGGCGTAGACCGTGTTCGATGAGTTTGTAATGTTGAAGGTGAGACGTGTCACCTGTGACCCTTGGTATGTTGTGATGTTAGCACGGACTCTTTGTCTCTGCAGCCGACTTCCCACCAGATCAGCTGATCATTATGTTTTAATCTCTCATCCTCCCTATCCCACCTCTATTCTCTTCTTCCAGATCCACCGTTGGACACAACTCAGGAACCCCAGGGAGCAATGAGTGGAGACTGTGGTCAGGGTTTGACCAGTGACCCAGCTGGGTCTGCAAGCTCAGGTATCAATGGTGGGGAGAATGAAACACAGTACAGCACAGTAACAAGCCCATTGTCCCACAATATCCGTGCCACAGATAATGCCGTTAAACATATCTCATCTGCCTGCACCTAATCCATATCCCTCCATTCATTGCATGTCCACTTGCCTAAACAAAAGACTCCTTGATAGCCACTACCTCTGAAATTCAAAGCCCTGACCGATGAGGGCAAGCAAACCATATGCCTTTCTATCATTGCCACTTTCAGGTTTTTATGGACTTGGACTCCAAAACCCCTCTGCACATCAATGGGCACAAGGGTCTCGCTATTAACCATAATTTATCCTTATATACGGCCTTCCAAAGGGCCATACCTCACACTTACTCGGATTAAACTCCATCTGCCGTTTCTCTGCCCATTTCTGTAATAAATCTACATCCCACTGAATACTTTGACAACCTTCCTCACCATCTGCACCTTCACCAAATTTATCATCTCTACACATTTACAAAAGACCACAAAGTATTGGACGAACTCAGCAGGTCAAGCAGCATCTCCGGAGAACATGGACATATCCCAGCGAAACTCCAATGTCAGATGTGGGCTTACCTAATTACAGCTGCCCCCATTTTAGTATCCCTACTGTCAGTCTAATAATGCTGTAATGGACCTTGTCCCAATTTAATACTTCCCCCAAGGTCCAGACAGATCTATTCATAACTCTCTTAAAACTGTGATCATTGTCCCCAAAATGCTCTCCCACAGAAGCACCAGGCGAGGCTCATTTCCGTGCACTTCAGAGCTGCTGGATTATTTCCCCACTACACCCACTGTCTATCCACACTTTATTACAGATCCACACTCCGTACCAACTGGGGAACCAATGTAATGTTAGCATCCATTTCAAGAGGACTGGAATGTTAAACAAATTATGTAATGCTGAGGCTTTATAAGGAACGGGTCAGATCAGCGGAATATTGTGGACAATTTTTGGCCCCATATCTGAGGAATGGGGTGCTGACATTGGAGATGCTCCATACGTTTATATCAGTGATCCCGTGGATGATAAAGGATGACGAGTGTTTGCTGGCACTGGGCCTGTAGTCACTGGAGATTAGAAGGACAAGGGGGGATCTCATTCCATCTTGCCCAATAATGAAAGGCCCAGGCAGAGTGGAAGTGGGGAAGATGTTTCCAGTAGAGGGGGAGTCGAGGAACAGAGGGCACATCCTGAGGATAAAAGAACGTAGCTCTAGCATGGAATTGAGGAAGAATTTATTTAGCCGGAGGATGGTGAATCTGTGAAATTCATTGCCACAGAAGGTGCTGGAGGCCAAGTCATTGGGTATTTTAAAGCAGAGGTTTATAGCCTCTTGATTAGTAAAGGCATTTCAGGTTACAGGGAGAATGCAGGGGATGGCGATGAGAGGGGACAATGCCAAGATGGATCAAGGCCGATGGACCGAATGGCCGAATACTGCCCCTATGTCCTATGGTCTTCTGGTTGCTTGTTTGGGGTTGGACGTTCCTCTTTCTGATATTGGTGAAGTCTGTGGTCTTGGTGACACCTCCCGTCTCTCCAGCCTTTTCCTTGTTTCCCCGCACTCCTCAATTCTCTGCCAGATCTGCAGTTGGACACCACTCAGGCACCCGAAGGGAACCACGACTGGAGACCCTAGTCCCGGTTTCACCAACGCCCCAGCAGGGTCTGAAATCTCAGGAATCAATATTGGGATGATTGATGGGAACGCCGCTCCCCATGGTCAGTCCTGAAGCTGGTCCCCACTCGGACTGCCCAGTCAGAGGTTAAGGAGGGAGAGTCACTGGGGAAGACAGGGTCAGCGAGTGGTCGAGGTTTCTCTAGAGCTTGAAGTCATCCATTTCCTGCCCATCCTGGTGGCATATTTTCATGATTCCACTCTCACTCTCTCATCTCTTCACTTGTTCCAAGGCCCGAGGGTACTGGACCAGATGGACACAAAGAGTCAACAACCGGAGAGCCCAGCGGGGCACCGTCCACTGCCCCAGAGGAAGAGACGTGTGCAGGTATCAGGTCTTGTGTGTGGTGGGGTCGTCAATCAGAGTCGGTGCCCAGTGTCACCCCGTGGTCATCATTCAGTGTCCAGTGTCACCCCGTGGTCATGTCAGTGCCCAGAGTCACCCCGTGTGGTCATCAGTCAGTGTCCAGTGTCACCCCGTGGTCATCAGTCAGGGTCCAGTGTCCAGTGTCACCCCGTGTCATCAGTCGGTGCCCAGTGTCGTCAGTACCATTGGCCGTGTCTGTCAGACTGGGTCCCGCGGGCCTTGTGTTGTCTGGGTTCCTGCCCTTGTCTCCACCACCACTACCATCGCTCTGTCACAGAGTGGGTCCCTCTGTCGTTGTGTTGTCTGGGTTCCTGCCCTTCTCTCCACCATCACTACCATCGCACTGACACAAACTGGATCCCGCGGGCCTTGTCTGCTCACACAGCAGACGGACGCTCTCTCCCACTTCCAGCCCCCTGGTTGCTGACGGAGGAGGAGTGCGAGAGGTTGATCAGCGAGGCACAAGTGCTGTTCGTGGGGGACCAGCACCTTGGTTCGCCCGAGGACATGAAGGCCTATCTCCGTGAGGTGGGAGTTTACCCCTCGCTACCCCCAGGCCCGACAACTGTGTTCACAGTGACGCTCAGCCTCCCTCCTCACTCAGTGACTGCCCGCTGGTGAACGCACCCCAGTCAGTCTCCCCCTGTCCCCAGACAGTCTCCCCCGTCCACAGTCAGAGCCCCCCCGTCAGTCTCCCCGTCTCCAGTCAGTCTACCCTGTCCCGTCTCTCCCCTTCCCTAGTCAGTCTCCCCCCCGTCCCCAGTCAGTCTCCCCCCCGTCCCCAGTCAGTCTCCCCCATCCCCAGTCAGTCTCCCCCCGTCCTCAGTCAGTCTCCCCCATCCCCAAACAGTCTCCCTGTCCCCAGTCACTCTCCACCCTATCTCCCCCCACCATCCACTGTGCATAACCCTCCCATCGCCAGTCAGCCTCCCCCTCCCCAGTCAGTTAATTGGTTTATGTGGCAGGTGTATTCACACAATGGAGGAGAGGTGTGGAGGAGGGGTAAATATATCCCCACGGCGGTGGAGGTGTGCAGGAGTACTTATATCCCCACGGTGCAGGAGGTGTGAGGGGATTAGTCAGTGCCCAGTGTCACCCCGTGTGGTCATCAGTCAGGGCCCAGTGTCACCCCGTGTGGTCATTAGTCAGTGTCCAGTGTCACCCCGTGTTGTCATCAGTCAGGGCCCAGTGTCACCCCGTGTGGTCATCAGTCAGGGCCCAGTGTCCAGTGTCAACCCGTGTGGTCATCAGTCGGTGCCCACTGTCCAGTCAGAACCGTGGGCTGTGTCTGTCGGACTGGTCCCGCGGGCCTTGTGTTGTCCGTGTTCCTGCCCTTGTCTCCACCACTACTACTATCGCTCTGTCACAGACTGGGTCCCTCTGTCGTTGTGTTGTCCGGGTTCATGCCCTTGTCTCCACCACCACTACAATCGCTCTGTCACAGACTGGGTCCCTCTGTCGTTGTGTTGTCTGGGTTCCTGCCCTTGTCTCCACCACCACTACCATCGTTCTGTCACAGACCGGGTCCCTCTGTCGTTGTGTTGTCTGGGTTCCTGCCCTTGTCTCCACCACCACTACCATCGTTCTGTCACAGACTGGGTCACTCTGTCGTTGAGTTGTCCGGGTTCCTGCCCTTGTCTCCACCACCACTACCATCGCTCTGTCACAGACTGGGTCCCTCTGTCGTTGTGTTGTCCGGGTTCCTGCCCTTGCCTCCACCACCACTACCATCGGTCTATCACAGACTGGGTCCCGCTGTACTTGTGTTGTCCAGGTTCCTGCCCTTGGCCCCACCACCACTACCATCGCTCTGTCACAGACTGGGTCCCGCGGGCCTTGTCGACCACATCGCTCTGTCACAGACTGGGTCCCGCGGGCCTTGTCTGCTCACACACCTGAGTGACAGACGTTCTCTCCCATTCCATCCCCCTGGCTGTTGACGGAGGAGGAGTGCGAGAGGTTGATCAGCGAGGCACAAGTGCTGTTCGTCGGGGACCAGTACCTGGGCTCGCCCGAGGACATGAAGGCCTATCTCCAGGAGGCGAGAGTTTACCCGTCGCTGCCCCCAGGCCCGACAACTGTGTTCACAGTGACCCTCAGCCTCCCTCCTCACTCAGTGACTGCCCGCAGGTGAACGCACCCCAGTCAGTCTCCCCCTGTCCCCAGTCAGTCTCCCTTGTCCCGTCTCCCCCAGTCCCCAGTCAGTCCCCCGTAAGTATCCCCGACCCCAGTCAATCTCCCCTGTCCCGTCTCCCCCCGTCCCTAGTTAGTCTCCCCCCGTCCCCAGTCAGTCTCCCCCCGTCCCCAGTCAGTCTCCCCCTGTCCCCAGTCAGTCTCTCCCCCGTCCCCAGTCAGTCTCCCCCACCCCCAGTAAGTCTCCCCCCGACCCCAGTCAGTCTCCCTTGTCCCGTCTCCCCCAGTCCCCAGTCAGTCGCCCCCCCCCCCCCCCCCAGTCAGTCTCCCCCGTTGCTAGATGCAGGAAGAATGTTCCCGATGTTGGGGAAGTCCAGGACAAGGGGTCACAGTTTAAGGATAAGGGGGAAGTCTTTTAGGACCGAGATGAGAAAATCGTTTTCCACACAGAGTGGTGAATCTGTGGAATTCTATGCCACAGAAGGTAGTTGAGGCCAGTTCGTTGGCCATATTTAAGAGGGAGTTGGATGTGGCCCTTGTGGCTGAAGGGATCAGGGGGTATGGAGAGAAGGCAGGTACAGGATACTCAGTTGGATGATCAGCCATGATCATATTGAATGGCGGTGCAGGCTCGAAGGGCCGAATGGCCTGCTCCTGCACCTAATTTCTATGCTTCTATGTTTCTATGTCCCCAGTCAGTCTCCCCCCGACCCCAGTCAGTCTCCCCGTCCCCAGTCAATCTCCCCTGTCCCGTCTCCCCCGGCCCCCGTTATTCTCTCCCCGTCCCCAGTTAGTCTCTCCCCGTCCCCAGTCAGTCTCTCCCCATCCAGTCTCCCCCGTCCCCAGTCCAGTCTCCCCCCGTCCCCAGTCAGTCTCCCCCCGTCCCCAGTCAGTCTCCCCCCCCCCATCCCCAGTCAGTCTCCCCCCATCCCCAGTCAGTCTCCCCCCATCCCCAGTCAGTCTCCCCCCATCCCCAGGGCGGGCGGGGAGGGCGGTGAGGCCACGGCGCAGGGCGGGTGGGGAGGGCGGTGACGTCACGGCGCAAGGGGGGCGATTTCATCTTCATCTTGTTCCCGCTCCACGTCTCCACGCCCCATCGACCCGTGCCTGCCTTCTCCCCACATCCCTTGACTCCACTATCTAACTCTCTCTTAAATCTATCCAGTGACTTGGCCTCCACTGCCCTCTGTGGCAGGGAATTCCACAAATTCACAACTCTCTGGGTGGAAAAGTTTGTCTCAGTCTTCCCCTTTATTCTAAGAATGTGGCCCCTGGTTCTGGACTCACCCAACATTGGGAACATTTTTGCTGCATCCAGCTTGTCCAGTCCTTTTATAATTTTATATGTTTCTATAAGATGCCCCCTCATCCTTCTAAACTCCGGTGAATACGAGCCCAGTCTTTTCAATTTTTCCTCATATGATAGTCCCGCCATCCCAGGGATGAATCTCGTGAACCTACACTGCCCTACATCAATCGCAAGGATGTCTTTCACCAAAACTGTACACAATACTCCAGATGTGGTCTCACCAGAGCCCCATACAACTGCAGAAGAACCTCTTTACTTCTATAGTGAAATCCTCTTGTTATTAAGGCCAACATTCCATTAGCTTTCTTCACTGCCTGCTGTACCTGCACGCCAACTTCCAGTAACTAGTGTACAAGGTCTCGCTGCAGCTCTCCCTTACCTAACCTAACCCCATTGAGATAATAATCTGTCCCCCTTGTTTTGCCGCCAAAGTGGATAACCTCACATGTATCTATATTATACTGCTTCTGCCAGGCATCTACCCACTCACTCAACCAGTCCAGGTCACCCTGCAACCTCCTAACATCCTCTTCACAGTTCACACTGCCACACAGCTTTGTGTAATCCGCAAACTTGCTCGTGTTGCTCCTAATTCCCTCTTGCAAATTATTAATATAACACTTGCGGCCCCCACACCGAGTCTTGCGGCACTCCACTCGCCACTCTGAAAAGGACCCGTTCACTCCTACTCTTTGCTTCCTGTCTGCGAACCAATTTTCTGTTCATGTCAACACCCAATACCCAATACCATATGCTCTAATTTTAGTCACCAGTCTCCCGTGCGGGACCTTATCAAAGGTTTTGTGAAAGTCTAGATACAATACATCCACTGGCTCCCCTTCATTCATTTTACTTGTCACATCCTCAAACAATTGCAGAAGATTAGTCCAGCATTGATTTCCCTTTCATAAATCCATGTTGACGGACTAATCCTTTTACTGCTATCCAAACGCCCCATTATTACGTCTTTTATAATTGACTCCAGTATCTTTCCCACCACTGAAATCAGGCTAACTGGTCTGCAATTCCCCGTTTTCTCTCTCGCTCCTTTCTTGAAAAGTGGGATAACATTAGCTATGCTCCAATCAATAGGAACTGATCCTGAATCTATTGAACATTGGAAAATGATCACCAATGCGTCCACCATATCTGGAGCCACCTCCCTGAGGACCCTGGGATGCAGACCCTTAGGCCCAAGGGATTTTTCATCCTTCAGTCCTATTAGCCTACCCAAATATTATTTCTCGCCTCATGAAAATTTATTTCAGTTCCTCTACCCCCTTAGATCCTCTGTCCTCCAGTACCTTGGAGATTGTTTGTGTATTCCTTAGTGAAGACAGATCAGAAGTATCTGTTCAACTCTTCTACCATTTCCTTGTTACCCATAATAATTTCACCTTAACATATCTAAAGAAGCTCTTTCTGTCCTTTATATTCCTGGCCAGGTTCCCCTCGTACTTCAACTTTTCAGCCCGTATTGGCCGTTTTGTTTCATTCTGTTGTCCTATGAAAGTGTCCCAATCCTCTGGCTTCCGGCTACTCTTTCCTGTGTTATACATCTTTTATTTTAGTTTTATTCTATCCCTAACTTATCTTGTCAGCCACGGTTGCCTCCCACTCCCCTTAGCTAATTTCCGAGGATGAAAATGGCCATAAAGTTTTTTTTAATACTGAAGATAAGAAAGTGAATTAGGTGTCAAATTAAAGTTCATTCAATGCTTTATCTGAGGGGATAAATTGTAGACTTGATTTTTTAAAATCTCTACATTGTGTAACATTGCTAGGTGAAGGGCCTGTTTGCACACTCTATCATTCTGTAGCGGCAGATTTTCATATCTTTCAGATAATTAGCACCCTAGCCACTATTTGGATGAGAATGGTTGAAGGGGGTGTCTTCAAAACACATGCAAGCTCACCCACAGAGCTTCTTCTCAGATATCACTTCAAAACACAGTATTTTGATGAATAAATGCCTTATTGTTGATAGAAAACAGTAAGAAATATCCCAGTTTCTTCCGACTCGTTACTAAAATCTTCTTCGAACTCCAGCTTATTACTTTAGGCATTAGTAAGCTCCTCATGTCTCCGTAACACTGGCAAGATCTGGCATGGACCCAGCATGGTAGAAGGGTTAACCCTCCCCATCGTCTCTACAAACTAATCTAAACACTAAACTTCTGCGCAAGCATCTAAGCTCCAAACAAGCACAAAAACACGTCATAAATCCCATCCACAGTATATTGGGCAGTCTAAAATTTAAAGGCACACACTCTATCACTCTATGACAAAGTGACTGCAGCATTTCACCTTCAGTGTGCGGCAGCAGCAGCAGCAGCAGCAGCAGCAGCAGCAGCAGCAGCAGCAGCAGCAGCAGCATCAGGGTGTGGAGCTGAAACCACTGCTTCTCTTCACAGACGTTGCCCGTCTGTCCCGCTGCGTCACATTCTCCGCCATTTTGTGTCCGCTTCTTCTCCTGTCGTATGTCTTTTAGACCTGCAGTTCCGTTGAGGCGAGCCAGGCCAACGTGTCTGTAGAGAAGGTACACAGACACCTTAAAGTCTTCACTACTTTATTAAGCATACATTATATATATAGCCCTGGCTGTACGTGGTCTGTCACGATCACTAGAGAGAGAGCTAGGGGCGTGTGGGTTACAATTATACTAACTGGTGGGGGGGGTGGTTAGCATGGACATCGTTACTATCAATTAAAGGTGTATACACATATCATCTACATCCTTCCTCTACTAAAACAAACAGTGAGTGACAGGGCGACCACGTCTCATGCGCTAGGGTGGATGCAAACAGTAAAGCACGGGAATACATGGCAGGTTAGCAGCTGGCTGCTGCAGGAGCGGCTGCCGCTGTTGCTGTGGAGCGAGGCTGTTGCAGGTAGGGCACGCGGAGACCCTATCCCGGAAGTAGCGAGGCATGTCAGGCCAGAAAAACTGGCTCTGAGCGATGGAAAGGGTCGCTTCGGCCCCGGGATGGCCACGATGAGCGGTTTCGAAGTATTGTTCTCGTAGTGCTGCGGGCACCACCACCTTGTGCCCCTTCACAATCACACCATCACACAGCACCAACTCGTCACGAACCAAGAGGTAAGGCACCGCTGCGGCCGGCAGGGAAGAACGGCGGTCTGGCCAACCCTGCTTGATGATCGCGGCCAGCTGCTGTAGCGAAGCGTCTGCTGCCGTGTGCTTGGCCAGGGACTTCAACTGACCGGAGGGCACGAAGTTAACATTTAGGACTATCAGATCGGACGTCTCGTACGGATGTCGGGTTGTGGATGAGAGAGGCGCCCGAGACAGCGTGTCAGCAACAAACATGTCCTTGCCCTTGCGATAAACCACTGTGAAAGTGAAGCGTTGTAGCTGGAGCATCATGCGCTGGAGCCGGGAGGAGGCCATGTGTATCGGCTTGTTGAGGATGGTGACCAGAGGCCGGTGGTCCGTCTCGACAGTGAAGCAGTTGCCCAGGATATAGTCTTTGAATTTGGAGCAGGCAAAGACAACCGCCAGCAGCTCTTTCTCAATCAGGGCATAGTGTTGTTCAGCGGTCGTCATTGTGCGGGATGCGTAGGACACAGGCAGTTGCACCCCGTCATGGATCTGCAGGCAGGCGGCCCAGAGGCCAAACTTAGATGCATCACATGTGAGAACGATGCGGCGCTGGATGTCAAAGTACTTCAGCGTTGGCATGCTGATCAGCTTAGATTTGAGGGTGTCAAATGCTCGCTGGTGTTGCGGGAACCAGGCCCAGGCAGTGTCCTTTTTCACCAGATCCCGCAGAGGGGCACTCAGTTCACTCAGGTCGGGGATGAACTTTCCCAGGTAGTTGACCATGCCAAAGAAGCGCTGCAGGCCAGGCACGTCAGCAGGTGCAGGCATCTCGGATATTGCGGCCGTCTTCTGCGGGTCGGGCTTCAGCCCCGATGCAGTGAAGACATGCCCCACGTAGGTGACCTCAGGGACCCGGAATCGGCACTTCTTCGGGTTGAGCTTCAGGTTGACCTCCCGGGCACGCTGCAGCACCTGGCGAAGGTGGTGGTCGTGCTCAGCGACATTCTTCCCATAAACCAGGATGTCGTCGACAATGATGGCACATAGAAGTCCAGCAAACAGTTGTTCCATGGTCCTTTGGAACACCTCGCTGGCAGAGTTGATCCCAAACGGCATGCGGAGGAAGCGATACCTGCCCAAGGGCGTGCTGAAGGTCGTCAGTTGCGATGATCGCTCGTCTAGAGGTATCTGCCAGAACGAACTCTTGGCATCAAGAACCGAGAACACGGTGGCAGAGCCGACCTGTGCAGCAACATCCTCCACCGTCCGCATGGGATAGTGCGGGCGCCTGATGGCCAAGTTCAAGTCCTTAGGGTTGATGCAGATCCGTATTTCGCTCTTGTCTTTCTTTGCAGCGACAACCATAGTAGAAACCCACCGGGTGGAGTCCGTTACTGGCTTCAGCATGCCCGTGGCCACCATCTCGCGAAGAGCAGACTCGACCTTGCCCCTCATGGCAAAGGACACACGGTGCGGGGGACGGACGACCGGCGTGATGTCGGGATTGAGGGCAATCCTGTAGCTACAGGGCGACTTCCCCAGCTTCGAGTCAAACCGGTCCGGGAATTCGGCCAGCGGGTTCAGGGGTGCCTCTTCCAGTCGGACATCACTGTGGAAGCTCACCAATCCGAGGTCCTGGCAGGCCTCCATGCCGAGCAGGGGGTCACATTTACCGTCTAGCAGGAAGAAAGAGAGGGGCCGAGTGGTCTTCAGCACCTTGCAGTGGAGAGTGTCCCTCCCCAGAGGAACAAGTACGCCACCCCCATAGGCACGCAACACAGCACTGTCTGTGGAAACGGGCTCATTATTTCTTATCTTCCTGAACAGGCTTGTTGACATAACATTAGCAGCATCCCCCGTATCCACCTTAGCAGAGAAGGCCATGCCATTCACTGTGACTCAGACGGTCGGGTCCGTTATCAGAGCAGCTGCACCTCGCAAGGAAAACACACTCACCTCGCTCTGAGAAGAGTCAGGGTCAGACGGGGGAAGATCATCGTGCTGGAGATGGGAACCAGATGCTGTATCATCACGTGTCAGGTAGCGAGACGGTTTCTGCTGTGGCTGTACAGGGTTCCCACGGGAACGGCATGCTGCCGAGAAGTGGTTGGGCTTGTTGCAGAAATTACAGGTTTTCCCCAACGCCGGGCACACATTAAAACGGTGTGAGACAAAGTTACAATTTGGACATCGTTGAGGCGGTCTGAAGCCCTACGGTGGTCTTACCCTCTGTCGCCGGGGAGCATTGTACTGGGGACCAGCGAGACTGGCTGTGTGGACCACAGGGTCAGGTACAGCGGAAGAGACAGCCTCAACTAAACGAGAGGCATGCAGCGCCTCATCGAATGTCAGATCAGGCTTACGCAGCAGCTCAGAGCGCAGCTTATCATCCCGTAGACCAAAGACCAAGATGTCACGGGTCAAAGTAACAGGGGTCAGAACATGCAGGTCACATCGGCGAGCCAGTTGGCGCAGCGCGGGCCACGAAATTGTCAATAGATTCCCCAGGGTTTTGGCGTCTAGAGAACAGTTTGAAACTCTTTTAAAAGATGTGGTTAGTGGGAAGGTCACTCATCGCCGTAAATTTAGCAAGCAGACAAACCGGGTCCAGGATACTCTCACCCTGTCCATAGATGAATGACTCCGAACGCTCGAGCGCTTCGCGACCAGCTAGGTTAAGCAGCAGGGAAGTCTTGACAGCGGGGGCCACAGCAGGGTGGGCGATGGTAACATAATGCTCAAAGTCCCGTCGGAACAAACTCCAGCGATGAGTGATGTCTGCATCAAAGACTAGGATGTCAGGTTTACGACAGGCAGAAGCCATCACGGCACAGGGAGGGGGTACTGGGACTAAGAAAATAAAACGCGATAGACTGGAGACGCAGAAAGAAGCACTTCAGACGCCATGTAGAGAAGGTACACAGACACCTTAAAGTCTTCACTACTTTATTAAGCATACATTATATATATAGCCCTGGCTGTACGTGGTCTGTCACGATCACTAGAGAGAGAGCTAGGGCGTGTTTGGTTACAATTATACTAACTGGTGGGGGGGGGGGGTGGTTAGCATGGACATCGTTACTATCAATTAAAGGAGTATACACATATCATCTACAGTGTCGTCGTGCACGTCAATCAGACCTCGTTCACCATTCGATGGCTGGTGTTTGGGGCAACTGGTGACGATGTGCTCCACTGTCTGTGTTGGGTCCCCACACTCGTAGGAGACACTCGCTGGTCCACGAGGCCCCACCTCTTCATCGCTACCCCATAGCGTCCGACACCTGTCCTCAAGCGGTTGAGGGTTGTCCACTGCTTTCAAGGCAGGTCCTGGCCAGGGACGTCCATGAGGTCATCGATGTAATGGTGTATCCTAGATGGTTCAGCTGACTTACACTGGTCTTTGCTTGTCTTCTTGTCTGATGTTGGCCGGGGCGATGCTAGCGAGACGGGCAGTTGGTTTACTGGGGTAGCTCGTAGGCATCCGGAGACAGTCAGTCCGCAGGGCACTGTTGAGGGCAGCATCCAGCTTCTTGGCGTGAGGGCTACGGCACCAGACCGGGGCACAGTACTCGGCGGCTGAGAACACCAGGGCCACTGTGGACATGCAAAGTGTCTTCATTGTGGCTCCCCATGTGGTGCCGGCTAGGCAGCGGATCAGTGCGGCACGGGCGTTTTTCTTTGCCTTGGCACCTTCCACGTGTTGTTTGAATGACAACGTTGTGTCGAGCTTCACCCCGAGGTACGTGGGGACAGGCTGGGACCGTAACCGGGCGTTATCCATCATGACGTTCATCTCGCCGGCTGGGACCGTAACCGGGCGTTATCCACCATGACGTTCATCTCACGGGCTGGGACCGTAACCGGGCGTTATACATGACGTTCATCTCACGGGCTGGAACCGTAACCGGGCGTTATACATGACGTTCATCTCACCGGCTGGGACCGTATCCGGGCATTATCCACCATGACGTTCATCTCACGGGCTGGGACCGTAACCGGGCGTTATACATGACGTTCATCTCACGGGCTGGGATCGTAACTGGGCGTTATACATGACGTTCATCTCGCTGGCTGTGACCGTAACCGGGCGTTATCCGCCAATGACGTTCATCTCACCGGCTGGGACCGTAATGGGGCGTTATACATGACGTTCATCTCACGGGCTGGGACCGTAATGGGGCGTTATACATGACGTTCATCTCACGGGCTTGGATCCTAACGGGGCGTTTTCCACCATGACGTTCGTCTCACGGGCTGGGACCGTAACCAGGCATTATCCGCCATGACGTTCATCTCGCGGGCTGGGACTATAACTAGCAATGTTACAACATTTTGAGATTAAAACAAATAAAGTCTGCATCAGATAAAGCATAAAACGAAGTTTAATTTGACACCTTATTCACTTTCATATGTTCATAATTAAAAATGTTATGGTCATTTTCATCCTCGGCAATTAGCATCTTGTTCCCTATTGCTTTTCCATTGACTTAACACAAAAGCTGTGATCGAGGACAGTCAAAAGCCCATAACTTTCTTAAAAATTAAGAGAACCGAAAGAAATTTACAGTTATTATAGATTGAAGCATTCTGAAACAAATATAAAACAATCTTACTTGGATGACCTGAAATTAAAGCATATAATTAGTCAGTTACCCAATTGTAACTAATTACAAAATTCAATTGCTAGATCTAAACATCTATCCATTTCTTAAGAAAAGATAAACATTTTTAAGTGTCCGAATAACATTCACACAATAATTCACAATATAACATGAGTTTTAAACCTCATTGTCATTATGGTATAGGCCAAATGGAAGGAAATTAGTGTTTAATTCCCGTAAATGAATGGCCATTTAAGTCATTTTGCGCGTGGGATTTTCTGGAACACGATGAATTGGAACGTTGCGGTTGCGGTGAATTTAAACCCCATATCGGCAGGGAAAATACTGCTGGTTCTTATGGGGAATAAATCACCTTCTCGCAATGTGAATTTTTTAGTAAAGGTATCCTAAGAAGCACTTTTTTATGAAAAAATAAATTGTGTACCTTGCCTTGCCTACGCGAGGTCCGTCTCGTTGTCGGCGTTGACGGTTTTAGAAGATGATTTTAAATTTACTACAGCAATTAAATTAGCAAGCCCAGTTTAAAAATCACTTCAGAGAACGGCAGTCGAAGCGATTTTTCTTCATCAACTATATAGCCCGTTCAACATTGATTTAGCTTTCCTAGCAAAAGGATTTGAGTACAGTAGCATGGAGGTTCTACTGCAGTTGTACAGGGTCTTGGTGAGGCCACACCTGGAGTATTGCGTACAGTTTTGGTCTCCAAATCTGAGGAACGACATTCTTGCCATAGAGGGAGTACAGAGAAGGTTCACCAGACTGATTCCTGGGATGGCAGGACTTCCATAAGAGAAAAGACTGGATATACTCTGCTTGTACTCGCTGGAATTTAGAAGATTGAGGGGGGGGATCTTATAGAAACTTACAAAATTCTTAAGGGGTTTGGACAGGCTAGATGCAGGAAGATTGTTCCCGATGTTGGGGAAGTCCAGAACAAGGGGTCACAGTTTGAGGATAAGGGTGTGAGATACCCTTTATGCTCACAATAAATACTCAAAGACTAAATCCTGGAAGCAAGAGATTTCTTTATTTTACGAGTCTGCAGACCGGGTGCCTCTCCAACCCGAGACACACTGAAGCCAGGGAGATCATCCCCCTTTATACACAAAATCTTACATTCAATTTCTCCTCCGGACCTCTCTCCAATCAGAGTCGGGGGTGCACAATCTGTAGTACAACCCACCGTTCATCCATCGTACCTCCCACATCATACATTGCATGTTTCATGGTAATGAGCAATTTCTTGACCAGGGGTGTGTGTAATATTCATTTTTTCTATTAAGCATGCTCAATTGCTCATGACCTGGCCCACGTTCGCTCACCTCCTAGTGAACCCTCTCAGTTTTCCTATATCAGCACTAAAGCTAAGCTATAGTGACAGGGGTCCCATCCATCACTCCTTTCCACTGATAGGGATCTCTCTACATCACCCCCTTCTCTAGCGAGACAAAGCTATCTCTTCTTACTCAAGGCCTCAAGGATGGGTCTGGCAATTTTCAGACACTGCTGTCAGAATCTCCTCTCCAGCCCCTCTCTGTTTGAATTATCTTTAAAACTCCTTTCTTTAATAGGGTTTAATCACTTTATCCCTCACAATCCTCCCTTTTTCTTTTGCTACGCATACACTGATTAAACCCTCATTTTAAGTTCCTTCAATTCGAACTGACGTAACATCGTCCTAACCTTCTCCTCCTGTAAATCATAAACTTCCCCTGGTCGCATTATCATTATTTTCTGTATTTCCCCTTTCTCACCCATAGGCATGACTACAGCCTGCATCTGACTTATACTTCTGGTAATAAGTTCCCTAAAACAAGGGATACAACAGGGGATAAAGATCAGTCCAGCCCCTGCACATAGAAACACAAATCCCACCGTTCTCCACCATGTTCCTCCGAGGATAGAATCCCACCATTGGGTTCCCATAATCGAATTCCACTTTTGTATTGGAACATGCGCCAACTTCCGGATCCCTTCTGATATGTCCATCACTGCCTGTCCATTATCATCGATGTTCAAACAGCAATTAGAGAGGTTGAATTTCCCGCATACCCCTCCTTCTTCTGCCAGGAGATAATCTAGGGCTAACCCTGTTCTGGTATATTGCTGCTCTCATCTGCGTCTGCTGCTTAGCCAGCATCTCCAGCGCCCCCGCAGTTTGGTTGGTAATTACCTCCAGTACTGCCTGTAGCCTTATGATCCAGTTTAACATATATACTGGTGTTCGGTAGCCCCAGGATCCATCTTGTGCCCAAGTGGCTGGTCCGTATTATGAGATGATTCTTGCTGGTGGCCACTCATCATCTTCCCATTCTCCAATGTCTATTTTCCTCTTTTTCCGATATAGGTCATCAAATACAGGTGTTCCTAACGACTGGCCTTCTTTGGGGTTTAACAGGAAGAATCCAAGGTGTACCAGTCCAATAAAACAAGTCCCACTACAATTCATCGGTAACACCGAGTATGCCTTGTATCCGCATATCCATAACAGTCCTTCAGGGGCCGGTCCACTAGAGGCAACCTTGTTCCATATATCTGGGATATATCTGAGCAATACTGGGATCCCCTGATAAGGGTTATTCCCGGTGCAGTTCCATAGTCCGGCTGATTCCACTCCATCAATCTCCATCCGGATAGCGCAGTTTTTCCCATATTTCTTAGTTAGATACCATTTAGGCTCCTCTGGCCACCACACTCGGGACTGATTTGGCCACTGGGTGACGATGCGCTGGCAGGGGCTGCTGCCTACTAGGACGGCATCCTTTGCCCAGGGCCTAGCGATACACTCAGTCCCGACCGGAGTATCTGTCAGGACCCATACCTGGGGATCTCGGTCTTGTCCAGCTGTCAGGTTCCACCCCATCAGGTCCCATATTTCAACAATGGATCCTCTCCACGGGCCAACGTGAATTCATCAGTGGTCCTCCGCAGACCCAACAGTTAGTCACATTCAGGGTCCCAGCTATCCGGGTGGCCAAGTCCACAAACCGGTTTTTTTTTCTCCTTCAGGGATTTTCGATCTGCTTCTTGATTTCTTCGTACAGTGTCTGGTGCACTTGAGGCTGAGTACTGTGGGGGAGGGGGAGGCTTAAGTGACTACTACCTTAGTAACCTCTTTTTATTACTTCCTCCTTCGTCTTATCTATTGCCCCCTTTTACGATCTGAGAAGGGAAAACTAACTGTACACAAACCCAAATCTCTTTCCCCTTGGGCAGGTAACGGCCCCAAACTTCCCTATATACCCCCCCATTTGCCTGCCATCAAATACTCCTTTCCCCCCCCCCTCTTTACAAATGATTCTATTCTTTCGGTCATGGCATGCTTTAATTCACATGGGAATGATAGGTAAATGATCTGGTTATTACCCCTCTGTATTGAATAGGATGATAACATTTATCACAATTATTAATACCTTTTACAACAATTACATACAAAGCAAACAATACCTACGGCTGCTCCTTTCATTCTGCAGTTATACATTCAATGCTTTTCTTTTATTTAAAATTACTGTTAGGGGTTGTACTTCCCCCGGCATCACACCGTCCACTGTTTAGCCTCTCCTCAGGAACGGGTGGAACGACGGGTCCTTTAACCCGGATCGCGTGGGTCCACCCTTTTTCTTTTATTCGTATTGCTGTCTCGGTTGGTCAGTAATACTAGGTATGGCCGGTCCACCTGGGCTGGAGTTTCTCCTCCTTCCAATTTTTGACCAGTACCCAGTCGCCGGCCTTTACAGCATGTATTGGAAAGTCAAGTGGCGGGCTTTGAGCCAATAGAATCCTTTCGCTTTTAATTCTGTAAGGGAACGAGATACAGCCAGTAAATAGTTCCTTGAGGAATACATCACTGCCCTCTATGGTGGGTATATTCCTTCTATCTTTCCCAAATAAGGTAACCCAAACAACATTCCATAGGGGAACACTGCTAACTTTGCATGGGGTCTCCGTGCTTTCTCAAAAGCCTTTCTGTTTCCCTACTGCTCCAAACATATGCCAGACTCCATGTACATATGCTGCTCTTAAAGCCTTAATTTCTGCCAATTGAGCTAAGCAAGATTGCAGGCAAGCTTCCAATTTGATCCTGCGCTATAGCTTTTACTTCTTTAGATATTACTCGTCCAAAATATTCTACCTGCTGCTGACAAAACAAAAACTTCTTCCTTGATACATCATGACCTCCTGTGCCATCTTTTCCAAGATAATTACAATGTCTCTTTCTCACGTTGCTCCTCACTTGTGGAACAAACCAACAAATCATTCACATACTATATCAACACCTTCCAAATCTGCCTACAACATCTGATTAAAAACACGGCGCTAGTATTTAAAACGCTGCCGCATCCTAGCCTAGGTGTATTTAATACCTGTGAGGGATAAAGTGATTAAACCCTATTAAAGAAAGGAGTTTTAAAGAGAATTCAAACAGAGAGGGGCTGGAGAGGAGATTC
This sequence comes from Okamejei kenojei, assembly GCA_035221665.1. Taxonomy (NCBI): domain Eukaryota; kingdom Metazoa; phylum Chordata; class Chondrichthyes; order Rajiformes; family Rajidae; genus Okamejei; species Okamejei kenojei. The sequence goes on from CM069174.1 coordinate 484,714, forward strand.
TGACAGCAGTGTCTGAAAATTGCCAGACCCATCCTTGAGGCCTTGAGTTAGAAGAGATTCATTGTGTAGCTAGAGAAGGGGGTGATGTAGAGAGATCCCTATCAGTGGAAAGGAGTGATGGATGGAACCCTAGTCACTATAACTTAGCTTTAGTGCTGATATAGGAAAACTGAAAGGGGTTCACTAGGAGGTGAGGGAAACTGGGCCAGGTCATGAGCAACTGAGCATGCTTAATAGAAAAAAATGAATATTACAACACACCCCTGGTCAAGAAATTGCTCATTACCATGAACATGTTTGAACATGCAATGTATGATATGGAGGTGCGAGGGAATGTACGGTGGGTTGTACCTACAGATTGTGCACCTCCGACTCTGATTGGAGAGAGGTCCGGAGGAGAAATTGAATGTAAGATTTTGTGTATAAAGGGGGATGATCTCCCTGGCTTCAGTGTGTCTCAGGTTGGAGAGGCACCCGGTCTGCAGACTCGTAAAATAAAGAAATCTCTTGCTTCCAGGATTTAGTCTTTGAGTATTTATTGTGAGCATAAAGGGTATCTCACAAATTGGGGGCTCGTCCGCGATCGCCACTCGGCTGCTTGGTGGAGGCAAGGAAGGAGGGGAAGGTGCACCCTGCTGATTTCAGCAGTCTCTGATCTCCTTGCTTGCCATCAGCAGTTTGAGCGAGTGATATCCGCTGGAAAAGACTCCGGAAGCAAGAGGTAAATACGTACGGGACGGTCGAGTGATTCTTGTGCACAGGACCCAGGTAAGAAAAACGACTATTAAGTATTGCTTGGGCGATCGGGATTTGTCGGACGGGAATAGTCCGACAAGGTTAATGGGAAACCGGAACGGGAGACGTAAGGGTCCGGGGAACCGGGATGAGGCTCATACTGATATGGAGCCTAACATTCCGCCCGATAGTCCGTTGGGGCGAATGTTGGATTGGGTGAAGGGAACCCCGGGGTAAGAGTAGAGAAAACTATGATAAAGTTTTGTTATTTTGAGTGGCCAAAGGAGCCTATTCGAGGGAGCGCAGTGTGGTGGCCGCGGTTGGGTTCAAATGAGGACTGGGTGAGACAGGCGTTGAATGTTTTTGTGAATGAGAGACAAACGCTGAATCAAATAGAAAAGGGATTATGCCCAGTGCTGGAAACCCAATAATGGGATGTTTCCGTTAAAGACGGAAAAAAGAGCAGGATGAACCTGACTGGCCACCAATTGGTGATGATCACCTACGGAGACTGCCCCCGCCATATGAATCCCAGCCCCCAAATACCCCCATCAGCGCCGGCTGCATCTGCCCAGGAGGTCCCACTAAGCCAGAGTCGGCAGGCGCACTTAAGCCAGGCAGTAAAACCTGTCCGCTTCTGTCTCAGAGGAGACGGAGCATAGAGAATTACGGAAGGTACAAGATGAAGAAGAGAGCCAGTCAGATAAGGAAGAGAGAATAAAAAGTGAGGACGAGGATGAGACAAGTGCCCCAGGCAGTCATCGGAGGACGCGATCTCAAACGAGGGCAGAGGCACAGGGATTAGGGCAGTCTGTTCGAATATGAAGCCCTCCCTTAGGGAGGTCCCGTTAGGGGGAAAATGTCGGGGGGATGGGATTTGTAAATGTGCCTCTCACCAGTATGGAGGTGAGAAACTTTAAAAGGGAGATGAAAAGTTTATTGGACGACCACCTTGGGACTGGGGCTGAACAAATAGATCAGTTCCTAGGGCCAAAAATGTTTTAATGAAAAATATTAAGTTGTTTCAAACAATCATTGAAGTAAGAATGGAACTAATGTAAAAACCGGTTTTGTATGAATGAGGAAGTTTGTATATATGTGATAGGTTTGTTTGCTGTGGGCCATGTTGTAAGGGTGTCTGTGTGTGTTCCTTTAAGGAATTGTAAGCAATGGGGGAGGTTATTGTAAGGTAACGGACAATGCTTTGAATCATCGCAACTTAAAAAAAGGGGAAGTTGGAAAATGTAGGTTGCTTGGCTTCTATAGATTTCTTTTCAGTAAAGTTAATTTGGCAAATTGTTAGTCGTATGTATTTGTAGGGGGAATGGTTTGAACAAAATTTAGAAATAAGTTAATTGCTGAACAACAAGCAGCTTTTATGGTTTGTTTTAGATAAACATTCTGGTTGGAGAAGGGTAATATATTAATGGGGCCAGAGAGAGAAAAAAAAAAAGGAGTTGGCAGACAATGATGTCGATACTGGGAAGTTTGTTTACTTCAGAAGAAAGACAGATGGTCAGACAGGCAGGAGAAGGGGTTGCAGGCTGATGCGCCGACTTGAAGTAACCAAACAGAAGAAGTGTGAGAGATCTCAGGGATAATAATCAAGGGAATTAGAGAAGCCGTTCAAGGGGACAGAATTTCGAACGGGCTTTTGAAAATCAGCAGAACAAGGACGAAAACTCCGACGTGTTTTTACAAAGATTAAGGTAAGAAATGTCCAGCAGTGATACGACCGCAGGGCAGCAGTTGTTGAAGGTTAATTTTTGTAACAAAATCATGGCCAGATATTAGAAAGAAATTGGAAAAATTGGAAGATTGGAATGAAAAACCATTGAATCATTGTTAACAGAGGCTCAAAAGGTATATGTAAGACGGTGATGAGGAGAAACAGAAGGAAAGGCAAAAATGATGTTGCAAGCAGTACAGTAAGTAGCACAAGAAGGGGGGGAATTGAAGGTGATAGAAGGCCGGGTTGCTCATGGAGACCGGGGAAGGGGAAAGCGGTAAGTATTAGAGGACGAGGAAGAGGTGAATGGAGGGACCGAAGTTGGGGTCCCCGGGAAAACAAGGAACAAGATCAGGAGGGTGTACACGGGGCCACCCCGGTGTTTATATGTAAAGAGCCGGGTCATATCAAAAGGGAATGTCCTAAGCTACGACGGAAGGTGCAGTCGTACGCACGCATGGAGAAGAATAGGGGAGTCAGGGGTTCCGCTCCCTGGGGTGTATGGGATACCACAGGGAACCTCTGGTAAACTTGAGATTAGGACCCAGGGAGAGGATATGATATTTATGGTAGGTTCGGGAGCAGAGAGATCAAGTGTAACTAAGGTACCAGAAGGAATGAGATTGGGTAAAAAAAAAAAAAAAAACAGGTTAAATCTCAGGGGTAGAAGGGAAAGTGATGACATTACCCGAGTAGAAGAGGTGGTGGTAAAATATGAGGATCGGGAAGTCAGTGGAAGATTTTAAAGGAAGGTGAATAAATTTGCAAAGGAGGATAAACTATCTGAGAAGTAAGACATTGAGTTTAGAATGAGAAAAAAAGGCAGATCAGAAAGGATTAAAGTGGGAAGCAGAGGGATGAATTGATGAGACTGCTTTAGAAAGAAAGAGCATGAAAAAGGAAAGACAATGTTGAACAACAGACCTGGTTGAAGTCTGGAATAAGTGATGCACCGACACACAGTGAGTCCTATGACAGAGCCAAACAGGGGCCAGAGATTCCATGCCAATAATAAATGTATTTGGATGAGTGTTTTCTCAAATGCCCTATCGGGAGTGAAATAAATCTGGATCTGAGCCCAGACAAGGCTAGTAAGGAGATAGGTAATGGATAAGGTGTGTTGGGATGTGAACAGGTACGATAATCAGGAAATAATAATAATAATAATAATAATAATAATAATAATAATAAAATAATAATAATAATAATAATAATAATAATGATCTTAATAATAATATTAAGATAATGGTGAACATAACTATGATAAGAACATTAAGAAGAGGTATTAAATACACCTAGGCTAATGCGGCAGCGTTTTAAAAACTAGCGGCGTGTTTTTAATCAGATGTTGTAGGCAGATTTGGAAGGTGTTGATATAGTATGTGGATGATTTGTTGGTTTGTTCCACAAGTGAGGAGCAACGTGAGAAAGAGACATTGTAATTATCTTGGAAAAGATGGCACAGGAGGTCATGATGTATCAAGGAAGAAGTTTATGTTTTGTCAGCAGCAGGTAGAATATTTTGGACGAGTAATATCTAAAGAAGTAAAAGCTATAGCGCAGGATCAAATTGGAAGCTTGCCTGCAATCTTGCTTAGCTCAATTGCAGAAATTAAGGCTTTAAGAAGCAGCATATGTACATGGAGTCTGGCACATGTTTGGAGCAGTAGGGAAACAGAAAGGCTTTTGAGAAAAGCAACGGAGACCCCATGCAAAGTTAGTAGTGTCCCCCTATGGAATGTTGTTTGGGTTACCTTATTTGGGAAAGAAAGAAGGAATACCCACCATAGAGGGCAGTGATGTATTCTCACGGAACTATTTACTGGCTGTATCTCGTTCCCTTACAGAATTAAAAGCGAAAGGATTATTGGCTCAAAGCCCGTCACTTGACTTTCCAATACATGCTGTAAAGGCCGGCGACTGGGTACTGGTCAAAAATTGGAAGGAGGAGAAACTCCAGCCCAGGTGGACCGGCCATACCTAGTATTACTGACAACCGAGACAGCAATACGAATAAAAGAAAAGGGTGGACCCACGTGATCTGGGTTAAAGGACCCGTCGATCCACCCGTTTCCTGAGGAGGAGGAACAGTGGATGGTGAAGCCGGGAAGTAAACCCCCTAACAGTAATTTTAAAAAGAAAAGCATTGAATGTATAACTGACAGTATGAAAGGAGCAGTCGTGTATTGTTTGCTTTGTATGTAATTGTTTAAAAGGTATTAATAATTGTGATAAATGTTATCATCCTATTCAATACAGAGGGGTAATAACCACATCATTTACCTATCATTCCCATGTGAACAAAGCATGCCATGACCGAAAGAATAGAATCATTTGTAAGGAGGGGGGAAAGGAGTATTTTGATGGCAGGCAATAGGGGGTATACAGGGAAGTTTGGGGCCGTTACCTGCCCAAGGGGAGAGAGATGGGTTTGTGTACAGTTAGTTTTCCCTTCTCAGGCATAAAAGGGGCAATAGATAAGACGAAGGAGGAAGTAGTGAAAGAGATATACTAAGGTAGTAGTCACTAAGCCTCCCCCTCCCCCACATACTCAGCCTCAAGTGCACCAGACACTGTACGAAGAAATCAAGAAGCAGATCGAAGTCCCTGAAGGAGAAAAAAAACCTGTTTGTGGACTTGGTCACCCGGATAGCTGGGACCCTGAATGTGACTAACTGTTGGGTCTGCGGAGGACCGCTGATGAATTCACGTTGGCCGTGGAAGAGGATCCATTGTTGAAATATGGGACCTGATGGGGTGGAACCTGACAGCTGGACAAGACCGAGATCCCCAGGTATGGGTCCTGACAGATGCTCCGGTCGGACTGAGTGTATCGCTAGGCCCTGGGCAAAGGATGCCGTCCTAGTAGGCAGCAGCCCCTGCCAGCGCATCGTCACCCAGTGGCCAAATCAGTCCCGAGTGTGCTGGCCAGAGGAGCCTAAAAGGTATCTAACTAAGAAATATGGGAAAAACTGCGCTATCCGGATGGAGATTGATGGAGTGGAAATCAGCCGGACTATGGAACTGCGCCGGGAATAACCCTTATCAGGGGATCCCAGTATTGCGAGATATATGGAACAAGGTTTGCCTCTATGGGACCGGCCCTGAAGGATTGTTATGGATATGCGGATACAAGGCATACTCGGTGTTACCGATGAATTGGAGTGGGACTTGTTTTATTGACTGGTACAACCTGGATTCTTCCTGTTAAACCCCAAAGAAGGACCAGTCGTTAGGAACACCTGTATTTGATGACCTATATCGAAAAAAGAGGAAAATAGACATTGGAGAATGGGAAGATGATGAGTGGCCACCAGCGAGAATCATCTCATACTACGGACCAGCCACTTGGGCACAAGATGGATCCTGGGGCTACCGAACACCAGTATACATGTTAAACCGGATCATAAGGCTACAGGCAGTACTGGAGGTAATTACCAACCAAAACTGCGGGGGCGCTGGAGATGCTGGCAAAGCAGCAGACGCAGATGAGAGCAGCGATATACCAGAACAGGTTAGCCCTAGATTATCTCCTGGCAGAAGAAGGAGGGTATGCGGGGAAATTCAACCTCTCTATTGCTGTTTGAACATCGATGATAATGGACAGGCAGTGATGGACATATCAGAAGGGATCCGGAAGTAGGCGCATGTTCCAATACAAAAGTGGAATTCGATTATGGGAACCCAATGGTGGGATTCTATCCTCGGAGGAAACATGGTGGAGAACGGTGGGACTTGTGTTTCTATGTGCAGTGGCTGGACTGATCTTCATCCCCTGTTGTATCCCTTGTTTTAGGGAACTTATTACCAGAAGTATAAGTCAGATGCAGGCTGTAGTCATGCCTATGGGAGAGAAAGGGGAAATACAGAAAATAATGATAATGCGGCCAAGGGAAGTTTATGATTTACAGGAGGAGAAGGTTAGGACGATGTTACGTCAGTTCGAATTGAAGGAACTTAAAATGAGGGTTTAATCAGTGTATGCGTAGCAAAAGAAAAAGGGAGGATTGTGAGGGATAAAGTGATTAAACCCTATTAAAGAAAGGAGTTTTAAAGAGAATTCAAACAGAGAGGGGCTGGAGAGGAGATTCTGACAGCAGTGTCTGAAAATTGCCAGACCCATCCTTGAGGCCTTGAGTTAGAAAAGATTCATTGTGTAGCTAGAGAAGGGGGTGATGTAGAGAGATCCCTATCAGTGGAAAGGAGTGATTGGATGGAACCCTAGTCACTATAGCTTAGCTTTAGTGCTGATATAGGAAAACTGTAAAGGGGTTCACTAGGAGGTGAGGGAAACTGGGCCAGGTCATGAGCAACTGAGCATACTTAATAGAAAAAATGAATATTACAACACACCCCTGGTCAAGAAATTGCTCATTACCATGAACATGTTTGAACATGCAATGTATGATATGGGAGGTGCGAGGGAATGTACGGTGGGTTGTACCTACAGATTGTGCACCTCCGACTCTGATTGGAGAGAGGTCCGGAGGAGAAATTGAATGTAAGATTTTGTGTATAAAGGGGGATGATCTCCCTGGCTTCAGTGTGTCTCAGGTTGGAGAGGCACCCGGTCTGCAGACTCGTAAAATAAAGAAATCTCTTGCTTCCAGGATTTAGTCTTTGAGTATTTATTGTGAGCATAAAGGGTATCTCACAATACCTCTTCTTAATGTTCTTACCATAGCTATGTTCACCATTATCTTAATATTATTATTAAGATCATTATCATTATTATTATTATTATTATTATTATTTCCTGATTATCGTACCTGTTCACATCCCCAACACACCTTATCCATTACCTATCTCCTTACTAGCCTTGTCTGGGCTCAGATCCAGATTTATTTCACTCCCGATAGGGCATTTGAGAAAACACTCTCCCAAATACATTTATTATTGGCATGGAATCTCTGGCCCCTGTTTGGCTCTGTCATAGGACTCACTGTGTGTCGGTGCATCACTTACTCCAGAGTTCAACCAGGTCTGTTGTTACTGACAACATTGTCTTTCCTTTTTCACGCTCTTTCTTTCTAAAGCAGTCTCATCAATTCATCCCTCTGCTTTCCACTTTAATCCTTTCTGATCTGCCTTCTTTCTCATTCTAAACTCAATGTCTTACTTCTCAGATAGTTTATCCTCCTTTGCAAATTTATTCACCTTCCTTTTAAAATCTTCCACTGACTTCCCGATCCTCATATTTTACCACCACATCTTCTACCTCGGGTAATGTCATCACTTTCCCTTCTACCCCTGAGATTCTAACCTGTTTTTTTTTTTTACCCAATCTCATTCCTTCTGGTACCTTAGTTATACTCGATCTTTCTGCTCCCGAATCTACCATAAATATCATATCCTCTCCCTGGGGTCCTAATTTCAAATTTACCAGAGGTTCCCGTGTGTATCCTATACACCCCAGGGAGCGGAACCCCTGACTCCCCTATTCTTCCTCCATGAGTGCGTACGACTGCACCTCCCGTCGTCGCTTAGGACATTCCCTCTTGAAATGACCCTCCTCTTTACAATAATAACACCAGGGTGGCCCCATGTACCACCCTCCTGATCCTTGTTCCTTGTTCTCCCGGGGACCCCAACTTCGGTCCCTCCGTTCACCTCTTCCTCGTCCTCTAATACTACCGCTTCCCCTTCCCCGGTCTCCATGAGCACCTGCTTTCTATCACCTTCAATCCCCCCTTCTGTGCTACTTGCTGTACTGCTTGCAACATCATTTTTGCCTTTCCCTTCTGTTTCTCCTCATCCCGTCTTACATATACCTTTTGAGCCTCTGTTAACAACTGATTCAATGGTTTTTCATTCCAATCTTCCAATTTTTCCAATTTCTTTCTAATATCTGGCCATGATTTTGTTACAAAATTAACCTTCAACAATTGCTGACCTGCAGTCTTATCAGGGTCTATCCTCGAATACTGCTGGACATTTTTCCTTAACCTTTGTAAAAACACTGTCGGAAGTTCGTCCTTGTTCTGCTGATTTTCAAAAGCCCGTTCGAAATTCTGTCCCCTGGGAACGGCTTCTCTAATTCCCTTGATTATTATCTCCCTGAGATCTCTCATACTTTTTCTTCCTTCCCCTGTTTGGTTATTCCAAGTCGGCGCATCAGCCTGCAACCCCTTCTTCTGCCTGTCTGACCATCTGTCTTTCTTCTGAAGTAAACAAACTTCCCAGTATCGACATCATTGTCTGCCAACTCCGTTTTGTTTTTCTGGGCCCCATTAATTTATTACCCTTCTCCAACCAGAATGTTTAACTAAACAAACCATAAAAGCTGCTTGTTGTTCAGCAATTAACTTATTTCTAATTTTGTTCAAACCATTCCCCCTACAAATACATACGACTAACAATTTGCCAAATTAACTTTACTGAAAAGAAATCCATAGAAGCCAAGCAACCTACATTTTCCAACTTCCCCTTTTTAAGTTGCGATGATTCAAAGCATTGTCCGTTACCTTACAATACCCTCCCCCATTGCTTACAATTCCTTAAAGGAACACATACAGACACCCTTACAACATGGCCCACAGCAAACAAACCTATCACATATACAAACTTCCTCATTCATACAAAACCGGTTTTTACATTAGTTCCATTCTTACTTCAATGAGATTGTTTGAAACAACTTAATATTTTCCATTAAAACGTGTTTGGCCCTAGGAACTGATCTATTTGTTCAGCCAGTCCCAAGGGGTCTTCCAATAAACTTTTCATCTCCTTTTTAAAGTTCCTCACCCCTATACTGGTGAGAGGCACATAGTTTCCTTACTCTTTACCCCGGGTGTTCCCTTCACCCCATCCAACATTCGCCCCAACGGAAGATCGGGCGGAATGTTAGGCTCCATATCAGTATGAGCCTCATCCCGGTTCCCCGGACCCTTACGTCTCCCGTTCCGGTTTCCCATTACCTTGTCGGACTATTCCCGTCCGACAAACCCCGATCGCCCAGGCAATACTTAATAGTCGTTTTTCTTACCTGGGTCCTGTGCACAAGAATCACTCGACCGTCCCGTACGTATTTACCTTACACCCCCTCTTGCTTCCCGAGTCTTTTTCACCGGATATCACTCGCTCAAACTGCTGATGGCAAGCAAGGAGATCAGAGACTGCTGAAATCAGCAGGGTGCACCTTCCCCTCCTTCTTTGCCTCCACCAAGCAGCCGGAGTGGCGATCGCGGACGAGCCCCCAATTTGTGAGATACCCTTTATGCTCACAATAAATACTCAAAGACTAAATCCTGGAAGCAAGAGATTTCTTTATTTTACGAGTCTGCAGACCGGGTGCCTCTCCAACCCGAGACACATTGAAGCCAGGGAGATCATCCCCCTTTATACACAAAATCTTACATTCAATTTCTCCTCCGGACCTCTCTCCAATCAGAGTCGAAGGTGCACAATCTGTAGGTACAACCCACCGTTCATCCCCTCGTACCTCCCACATCATACATTGCATGTTCATGGTAATGAGCAATTTCTTGACCAGGGGTGTGTTGTAATATTCATTTTTTCTATTAAGCATGCTCAATTGCTCATGGACCTGGCCCACGTTCGCTCACCTCCTAGTGAACCCTCTCAGTTTTCCTATATCAGCACTAAAGCTAAGCTATAGTGACAGGGGTCCCATCCATCACTCCTTTCCACTGATAGGGATCTCTCTACATCACCCCCTTCTCTAGCGAGACAAAGCTATCTCTTCTTACTCAAGGACTCAAGGATGGGTCTGGCAATTTTCAGACACTGCTGTCAGAATCTCCTCTCCAGCCCCTCTCTGTTTGAATTCTCTTTAAAACTCCTTTCTTTAATAGGGTTTAATCACTTTATTGCTCACAAGGGGGAAGTCTTTTAGGACCGAGATTAGAAAAACATTTTTCACACAGAGAGTGGTGAATCTGTGGAATTCTCTGCCACAGAAGGTAGTTGAGGCCAGTTCGTTGGCCATATTTAAGAGGGAGTTAGATGTGGCCCTTGTGGCTGAAGGGATCAGGGGGTATGGAGAGAAGGCAGGTACAAGATACTGAGTTGGATGATCAGCCATGGTCTCCTCCTGCCCCTATTGTCTATGTTTCTATGTTTCTATGTTTCACTGTAACCAGCCGTTATCCACCACGACCTTCATCTTATTCCCTGTGTCGCCTACAAATTTAAAAACAAACCGCCATCGAGCAACTGCCAGCTGGAGCCCGCCCTCGGATCGGCGCTGACGTCACGGCGTTGGGCGGGCGGGGAGGGAGGTGACGTCATGGCGCAGGGAGGGCGGTGACGTCACGGCGCAGGGCGGGGAGGGCGGTGACGTCACGGTGCGGGGAGGGCCGTGACGCCACGGCGCAGGGCGGGCGGGGAGGGCGGTGGCGTCAGGGCGCAGGGCAGCCGATTACATCTTCATCTTAGCTCCACGTCTCCAACCGCCGACCCCGCGCCCGCCGACCTCACCAAGATGGACGCCGCCCGCCCGCCCACCGACCGCACCTGCCCTCACCAAGATGGCCGCCGCCAACCCCATATTTAGACATTGTGTTTTTGTTCTGCACAGATGCTGCCTGACCTGCTGAGTTACTCCAGCACTTTATCTCTGTCGCTCTCTCTCTCTCTGTCTCCCCTACCCCAGTTCCCTGCCCCCCATTCAGCGCCGGTTCATCTTCATCTTGTTCCCGCTCCACGTCACCTGCCCTCACCAAGATGGCCGCCCGCTGGTCCCGCCCCATCGACCGCATGAAAATGGCGGCGGGTGGGCGGGGAAGCGGCAGTTGGTGACGTCGCTGCCGACGGAGCTGAGGTAAATAAAATATCAGAGGCGCGGGATCGTCAACGTGGGGGAGAAGTGGCCGAGTCAAGTACACGTGTGTGTCACTCACTCACCTCAATAACGTTATAAAATACTTATAAAACAAACCCGGTAAATATGGTCAATCTCCACATAAAACTACACGTGTGTCTGGGGTAATAAAACTGGGGTCAATAATATCAACTCACCATCTGGAGCAGTGTCCTGACATAAAACACCCGAGTTATAAACATCTCCCTCTCTCTGGCTCCCAACCCCCCCCCCCCCCCCCGCTCTGGAAATAATAAATAAATCACCAAATAAACTACACGTCTGGGGGAATAAACCCGGTAAATCTGGGGTAAATAATGTTATGCCAACTTAGATAAAATATCATCTTGGCTGGCCTCTTTTTCTTTAACTTTAAACACTAAAAAGACAAATTCTGTCTGCTCCTCCATCAATAAACTACCCCTAACAATCCTCCTCAATATAAAAATCAATGTTGAGCTAATTGAACAAGTACCTGAAGTAAAGTATCTGGGAATAATTAGACAATCAGTTGAACTTAAAGTCATATTAATGTGAGGGATAAAGTGATTAAACCCCATTAAAGTAAGGAGTTTTAAAGAGAATTCGAACTGATAGGGGCCGGAGAGAGGGTTCTGACACCGCTGTGTCTAAAGGTTACCAGACCCATCCTTGAGTCCTTGAGTAAGAAGTAATAGCATTGTATAGCGGTAGAAGGGAGTGATGTAGAGAGATCCCTATCAGTAGAATGGAGTGATAGATGGGACCCTTGTCACTATAGCTTAGCTTTAGTACTGATATAGGGGAACTGAGAGGGTTCACTAGGAGGTGAGTAAAACTAGGGTAGGTCATGAGCAACTGAGCATGCTTAATAGAATAAATAAATATTACACCACACCCCTGGTCAAGAAACTGCTCATTACCATGAACATGCGATGTATGATGTGGGAGGTACTGGGGGGATGTACCTACAGATTGTGCACCTCAGACCCTGATTGGAGAAGGGTCCGGAGGGGAGGTTGAATGTAAAATTGAGTGTATAAAGGGGGATGACTTCTCTGACTTGGTGTGTCTCGACTTGGAGAGGCACCCGGGTCTGCAGATTCGTGAAAAATAAAGAAACTCTTGCTTCCAAGATTTCAGCAGTCTCTGATCTCCTTGCTTGCCATCAGCAGTTTGAGCGAGTGATATTCGGGTATAAAGACTCGGGAAGCAAGAGGGGGTGTAAGGTGAATAAATAAGGAACGGTCGAGCGATTCTTGTGCACAGGACCCAGGTAAGAAAACTGACTATTAAGTATTGCCTGGGCAACCGGGGTCTGTCGGACGGGAATAGTACGACGAGACAATGGAAACCGGAACGGGAAAAGGGTCCGGGGAAACAGGATAAGGCTCATACTGATATGGAGCTGCACATTCCGCCCGATAGTCCGTTGGGGCGAATGTTGCACGGATGGGGTGAAAGGAACACCCGGGGTAAGAGTAAGGAAACTATGATAAAGTTTTGTTACTTTGAATGGCCAGAAGGAGCCTATTCGAGGGAGCGCAGTGTGGTGGCCGTGGTTGGGTTCAAATGAGGACTGGGTGAGACAGGCGTTGAATGTTTTTATGAATTAAAGAAAAACGCCGAATCAAATAGAAAATGAATATGCCCAGTGCTGGAAACCCAATAATGGGATGTTTCCGTTAAAGACGGAGAGAGAGCAGGATGAACTTGACTGGCCCCCAATTGGTGATGATCACCTACGACGACTGTCCCCGCCATATGAATCCCAGCCCCCAAATATACCCCCATCAGCGCCGGCTGCATCTGCCCAGGAGGTCCCACTAAGCCAGAGCGGATCGGCAGTAAACCTGTCCGCTCCTGTCTCAGAAGAAACAGATAGTAGAGAATCACGGAGAGTAGAGAAGAAACAGGGTGAAAGAAACTGTGATTCAAACATAGAACGTGAAGGGAGAGAGCCAGTCAAGATAAGGAAGAGGACATAAAAAGTGAGGACGAGAATGGGACGGGTGTCCCAGGCAGTAGTTGGATGACGCGATCTCAAACGAGGGCAGTCGAACAAAGATCAGACCGATCTGTTCAAATGAAGCCCCTCAGGGAGGTCCCGTTAGGGGGAAATGAAGGGGGGATGGGATTTGTAAATGTGCCTCTCACCAGTATGGAGGTGAGGAACTTTAAAAAGGAGATGAAAAGTTTAATGGAAGACCCCTTGGGACTGGCTGAACAAATAGATCAGTTCCTAGGGCCAAATATATGTACATGGGAAGAAATGATGTGGAATTCTCTGCCCCAGAAAGTAGTTGAGGCCAGTTCGTTGGTCATATTTAAGAGGGAGGGTACACAAAAAGCTGGAGAAACTCAGCGGGTGCAGCAGCATCTAAGGAGCGAAGGAGATAGGCGACGTTTCGGGTCGAGACCCTTCTCTCGACCCGAAACGTCGCCTATCTCCTTCGCTCCTTAGATGCTGCTGCACCCGCTGAGTTTCTCCAGCTTTTTGTGTACCCTCGATTCTCCAGCATCTGCAGTTCCTTCTTTAAAACTTAACAAATATTTAAGAGGGAGTTCGATGTGGCCCTTGTGGCTGAAGGGATTGGGGGGTATGGAGAGAAGGCAGGTACAGGATACTGAGTTGGATGATCAGCCATGATCATATTGAATGGCGGTGCAGGTTCGAAGGGCCGAATGGCCCGCTCCTGCATCTAATTTCTATGTTTCTATGTTTCTATGAAAGATATTGAGTTGTTTCAAACAATCTCATTGAAGTAAGAATGGAACTAATGTGATGTGTGTGTAAAAACCGGTTTTGTATGAATGAGGAAGCTTGTATATGTGATAGGTTGGTTTGCTGTGGGCCACGTGCTGTAAGAGTATGTGTGTGTGTTCCTTTAAGAAATTGTAAGCAATGGGGGAGGTTACGAACAGCTGTAAGGTAACGGACAAGGCTTTGTATCATCGCAACATAAAAGGGGAAAGTTGGAAAATGTAGTTTGCTTGGCTTCTATAGATTTCTTTTCAGTAAAGTTAATTTGGAAAATTGTTAGTCGTATGTATTTAAACTAGGAATTGGAATTTGGGAATTGTAGTGGGAGAAATGGTTTGAACAAAATAGAAATAAGTTAATTGCTGAACAACAAGCAGCTTTTATGGTTTGTTTAGATAAACATTCTGGTTGGAGAAGGGTAATAAATTAATGGGGCTCAGGGGGAAAAAAAGGAGTTGGCAGACAATGATGTCAATAATGGGAAGTTTGTTTACTCCAGAAGAAAGACAGATGGTCAGAGAGGCAGGAATAAAAGTCTGGGATAAGGGGTTGCAGGCTCAAGCGGGTGCAGCAGATGCGGGAGCAGTAAAATATCCCATTACTGCGCCGGATTGGAGTAACCAAACAGAAGAAGTATGAGAGATCTCAGGGAGATAATAATCAAGGGAATCAGAGAAGCCGTTCCCTAGGGACAGAATTTCGAACGGGCTTTTGAAAATCAGCAGAACAAGGACGAACCTCCGACAGTGTTCTTACAAAGGTTTAGGAGGAATGTCCAGCAGTATTCGGGGATAGACCCTGATTCAGACGCAGGTCCGCAGTTGCTAAAGGTTAATTTTGTAACCAAATCATGGCCAGACATTAGAAAGAAACTGGAAAAATTGGAAGATTGGAATGACAAACCATTGAATCAATTGTTAACAGAGGCTCAAAAGGTATATGTAAGACGGGATGAGGAAAAACGGAAGGGAAAGGCAAAAATGGTGTTGCAAGCAGTACAGCAAGGAGTACAGAAGGGGAGAATCGAAGGTGATAGAAGGTCTGCAGATTCGTGAAAAATAAAGAAACTCTTGCTTCCAAGATTTCAGCAGTCTCTGATCTCCTTGCTTGCCATCAGCAGTTTGAGCGAGTGATATTCGGGTATAAAGACTCTGGAAGCAAGAGGGGGTGTAAGGTGAATAAATAAGGAACGGTCGAGCGATTCTTGTGCACAGGACCCAGGTAAGAAAACTGACTATTAAGTATTGCCTGGGCAACCGGGGTCTGTCGGACGGGAATAGTACGACGAGACAATGGAAACCGGAACGGGAAAAGGGTCCGGGGAAACAGGATAAGGCTCATACTGATATGGAGCCGCACATTCCGCCCGATAGTCCGTTGGGGCGAATGTTGCACGGATGGGGTGAAAGGAACACCCGGGGTAAGAGTAAGGAAACTATGATAAAGTTTTGTTACTTTGAATGGCCAGAAGGAGCCTATTCGAGGGAGTGCAGTGTGGTGGCCGTGGTTGGGTTCAAATGAGGACTGGGTGAGACAGGCGTTGAATGTTTTTATGAATGAAAGAGAAACGCCGAATCAAATAGAAAATGAATATGCCCAATGCTGGAAACCCAATAATGGGATGTTTCCGTTAAAGACGGAGAGAGAGCAGGATGAACTTGACTGGCCCCCAATTGGTGATGATCACCTACGACGACTGTCCCCGCCATATGAATCCCAGCCCCCAAATATACCCCCATCAGCGCCGGCTGCATCTGCCCAGGAGGTCCCACTAAGCCAGAGCGGATCGGCAGTAAACCTGTCCGCTCCTGTCTCAGAAGAGACAGATAGTAGAGAATCACGGAGAGTAGAGAAGAAACAGGGTGAAAGAAACTGTGATTCAAACATAGAACGTGAAGGAGAGAGCCAGTCAGATAAGGAAGAGGACATAAAAAGTGAGGACGAGAATGGGACGGGTGTCCCAGGCAGTAGTTGGATGACGCGATCTCAAACGAGGGCAGTCGAACAAAGATCAGACCGATCTGTTCAAATGAAGCCCCTCAGGGAGGTCCCGTTAGGGGGAAATGAAGGGGGGATGGGATTTGTAAATGTGCCTCTCACCAGTATGGAGGTGATGAACTTTAAAAAGGAGATAAAAAGTTTATTGGAAGACCCCTTGGGACTGGCTGAACAAATAGATCAGTTCCTAGGGCCAAATATATGTACATGGGAAGAAATGATGTGGAATTCTCTGCCCCAGAAAGTAGTTGAGGCCAGTTCGTTGGTCATATTTAAGAGGGAGTTCGATGTGGCCCGTGTGGCTGAAGGGATTGGGGGGTATGGAGAGAAGGCAGGTACAGGATACTGAGTTGGATGATCAGCCATGATCATATTGAATGGCGGTGCAGGTTCGAAGGGCCGAATGGCCTGCTCCTGCACCTAATTTCTATGTTTCTATGTTTCTATGAAAGATATTGAGTTGTTTCAAACAATCTCATTGAAGTAAGAATGGAACTAATGTGATGTGTGTGTAAAAACAGTTTTGTATGAATGAGGAAGCTTGTATATGTGATAGGTTTGTTTGCTGTGGGCCACATGCTGTAAGAGTATGTGTGTGTGTTCCTTTAAGAAATTGTAAGCAATGGGGGAGGTTACGAACAGCTGTAAGGTAACGGACAAGGCTTTGTATCATCGCAACATAAAAGGGGAAAGTTGGAAAATGTAGGTTGCTTGGCTTCTATAGATTTCTTTTCAGTAAAGTTAATTTGGAAAATTGTTAGTCGTATGTATTTAAACTAGGAATTGGAATTTGGGAATTGTAGGGAGAATGGTTTGAACAAAATTATAAATAGGTTAATTGCTGAACAACAAGCAGCTTTTATGGTTTGTGTAGATAAACATTCTGGTTGGAGATGGGTAATAAATTAATGGGGCTCAGGGGGGGAAAAAACGGAGTTGGCAGACAATGATGTCAATAATGGGAAGTTTGTTTACTCCAGAAGAAAGACAGATGGTCAGAGAGGCAGGAATAAAAGTCTGGGATAAGGGGTTGCAGGCTCAAGCGGGAGCAGCAGATGCGGGAGCAGTAAAATATCCATTACTGCGCCGGATTGGAGTAACCAAACAAAAGAAGTATGAGAGATCTCAGGGAGATAATAATCAAGGGAATCAGAGAAAGCCGTTCCCAAGGGACAGAATTTCGAACGGGCTTTTGAAAATCAGCAGAACAAGGACGAACCTCGACAGTGTTCTTACAAAGGTTCAGGAGGAATGTCCAGCAGTATTCGGGGATAGACCCTGTTTCAGACGCAGGTCCGCAGTTGCTAAAGGTTAATTTTGTAACAAATCATGGCCAGACATTAGAAAGAAAATGGAAAAATTGGAAGATTGGAATGACAAACCATTGAATCAATTGTTAACAGAGAGCTCAAAAGGTATGTGTAAGACGGGAGGTGCAGTCGTACGCACTCATGGAGGAAGAATAGGGGAGTCAGGGGTCCTGCTCCTGGGGTGTATGGGATACACACGCGAACCTCTGGTAAACTTGAAATTAGGACCCCAGGGAGAGGATATGGTATTTATGGTTAGATTCGGGAGCAGAGAGATCGAGTGTAACTAAGGTACCATGAAGGAATGAGATTGGGTACAAAACAGGTTAGAATCTCAGGGGTAGAAGGGAAGTGATGACATTACCCGAGGTAGAAGGGGTGGTGGTAAAATATGAGGATCGAGAAGTCAGTGGAAGATTTTGATCAAGGAAGGTGAATACATTTGCAAAGGAGGATAAACTATCTGGAGAAGTAAGACATTGAGTTTAGAATGAGAAAGAAGGCAGATCAGAAAGGAATTAAAGTGGGAATCAGAGGGATGAATTGATGAGTCTGCTTATAGAAAGAAAAGAGCGTGAAAAAGGAAAATGGCAATAATGGTTGTCAGTAACAACAGACCCTGGTTGAAAAGTCGTACTTTGTAATATAGTGATGCACGACACACAGTGAGTCCTATGACCAGAGCCAAACAGGGTCAGAGATTCCAATGCCAATAATAAATGGTATTTGGGAGAGTATTCTTTTCTCAAATGCCCTATCAGGAGTGAAATAAATCTGGATCTAATCCAAGCAGACTAAGGCTAGAAGGAGATAGGTAATGGGATAGGTAAGGTGTGTTGGGGATGTGAACAGGTACGATAATCAGGAAATAATAATAATAATAATAATAATAATAATAATAAATAATAATATAATAATAATAATAATATAATAATAAGATAATGGTGAACATAGCTATGGTAAGAACATTAAGAAGAGGTATTAAATACACCTAGGCTAGGATGCGGCAGCGTTTTAAATACCAGCGCCGTGTTTTTAATCAGATGTTGTAGGCAGATTTGGAAGGTGTTGATATAGTATGTGAATGATTTGTTGGTTTGTTCCACAAGTGAGGAGCAATGTGAGAGAGAGACATTGTAATTATCTTGGAAAAGGGTGCACAGGAGGTCATGATGTATCAAGGAAGAAGTTTTTGTTTTGTCAGCAGCAGGTAGAATATTTTGGACGAATAATATCTAAAGAAGTAAAAGCTATAGCACAGGATCAAATTGGAAGCTTGCCTGCAATCTTGCTAGCTCAATTGGCAGAAATTAAGGCTTTAAGAGCAGCATA
This sequence comes from Okamejei kenojei, assembly GCA_035221665.1. Taxonomy (NCBI): domain Eukaryota; kingdom Metazoa; phylum Chordata; class Chondrichthyes; order Rajiformes; family Rajidae; genus Okamejei; species Okamejei kenojei. The sequence goes on from CM069174.1 coordinate 503,382, forward strand.
TGTACATGGAGTCTGGCACATGTTTGGAGCAGTAGGGAAACAGAAAGGCTTTGAGTAAAGCAATGGAGACCCCATGCAAAGTTAGCAGTGGTCTCCCTATGAAATGTTGTATGGGGTTACCTTATTTGGGAAAGATAGAAGGAATACCCACCATAGAGGGCAGTGATGTATTCTTAAGGAACTATTTACTGGCAGTATCTCGTTCCCTTACAGAATTAAAAGCTAAAGGACTATTGGCTCAAAGACCACCACTCGACTTTCCAATACATGCTGTAAAGGCAGGCGGAACTGGGTACTGGTCAAGAATTGGAAGGAGGAGAAAGCTCCAGCCCAGGTGGACCGGCCCATACCTAGTATTACTGACAACCAAGACAGAAGTACGAACAAAAGATAAAGGGTGGACCACACAATCCGGGTTTAAAAGGACCCGTTGATCCACCCGCCCCTGATGAGGATGTACAGTGGATGGTGAAGCCAGGAAACAAACCCCTAACATTAACTTTAAAAAAAAAAGAATTGAAAATATAACTGACAGTATGAAAGGAAGCAGTCGTGGTATTGTTTGCTTTGCATGTAATTATGGTAAAAGGTGTTAATAATTGTTGATAAATGTTATCATCCTATCAGATACAGAGGGTGGACAACCAGATCATTTTACCTATCATTCCCATGTGAACAATGCATGCTATATACCTGAAGACTAGAAAATTTGTGAAGAGGGGGGAGAGAAGTATTTGATGGTAGGGAATAGGGTGTATATAGGGGAGTTTGGGTACGTTTACCTGCCCAAAGGGAGAGAGATTTGGGTTTGTGTAAAACCAAGGCAGGACAGTTAGGTTTCCCTTTTCCAGGTCGTAAAATGGGCAATAGATAAGGTGAAAGAGGAAGTAATAAAGAGTTTACAGAAGTAGTAGTCACCAAGCCTCCCCCTCCCCCACCTACTCAGCCTCAATTGCACCAGACACTGTACGAAGAAATTAAAGAAGCAGATTGAGATCCCTGAAGGAGAAAAAAAAAAACCTGTTTGTGGACTTGGCCCTCCGGATAGCTGGAACCCTGAATGTGACTAACTGCTGGGTCTGTGGCGGACCACTGATGAGGCTTACGTTGGCCGTTGGAGAGGATCTATTATTGAAGTATGGGACCTGAGATGGAGTGGAACTGACAGTTGGACAAGACCGAGATCCCCAGGCATGGGTCCTGACAGACGCTCCGGTTGGGACTGAGTGTATAGCTAGGCCCTGGGCAAAGGATGGAGCCGTCCTAGTAGGCAGCAGCCCTGCCAGCGCATCGTCACCCAGTGGCCAATCAGTCCGAGTGTGGTGGCCAGAAGAGCCTAAATGGTATCTAACTAAGAAATATGAGAAAAAACTGCGCTATCTGGATGAAGACCGATGGAATGGAATCGACTGGACTATGGAACTGCACCCGGAACAACCCTTATCAGGGAATCCCAGTGTTGCGAGACATATGGAACAAGGTTGCCTCTAGTGGACCGGCCCCTGAAGGACTGTTATGGATATGCGGATACCAAGGCATAACTCGGTGTTACCGATAAATTGGAGCGGGACTTGTTTTAATTGGACTGGTACAACCTGGATTTTTCCTGTTAAACACCGAAGAAGGGCGGTCGCTAGGAACACCTGTATTTGATGACCTATATCGGAAGAAGAGGAAAATAGACATTAGAGAATGGGAAAATGATGAATGGCCACCAGCAAGAATCATCTCATACTAACGGACAAGTCACTTGGGCACAGGATGGATTCTGGGGCTACCGAAACCCCAGTATACATGTTAAACCGGATCATAAGACTGCAGGCAGTACTGGAGGTAATTACAACAACAAACTGCGGGGGCACTGGAGATGCTGGCAAAGCAGCAGACACAGATGAGAGCAGCGATTATACCAGAACAAGTTTAGCCCTAGATTACCTCCTTGGCAGGAAGAAGGAGGGGGGGTATGCGGGAAATTCAACCATTCTAATTGCTGTTTGAACATCGATGATAATGGACAGGCAGTGATGGGACATATCAGAAGGGATCCGTAAGTTGGCACATGTTCCAATACAGAAGTGGAATACGATTATGGGAACCCAATGGTGGGATTCCATCCTCGGAGGAACATGGTGTGAGAATGGTGGGGACTCGTGTTTCTATGTGCAGTGGCTGGACTGATCTTTATCCCCTGCTGTATCCCTTGTTTTTAGGGAACTTATTACAAGGAGTATAAGTCAGATGCAGGCTGTAGTCATGCCTATGGGAGAGAAAGGGGAAATACAGAGAATAATGATAATGCGGCCAGGGAGGTCCATGATTCTACAGGAACAGAAGATTAGGACAATGTTACGTCAATTCGAGTTTGGGAACTTGAAATGGGGGTTTAATCAGTATATGCGTAGCAAAAGAAAAAGGGGAGGATTGTGAGGGATAAAGTGATTAAACCCCATTAAAGTAAGGTGTTTTAAAGAGAATTCGAACTGATAGGGGCCGGAGAGAGGGTTCTGACACCGCTGTGTCTAAAGGTTACCAGACCCGTCCTTGAGTAAGAAGTAATAGCATTGTATAGCGGTAGAAGGGAGTGATGTAGAGAGATCCCTATCAGTAGAATGGAGTGATAGATGGGACCCTTGTCACTATAGCTTAGCTTTAGTACTGATATAGGGGAACTGAGAGGGTTCACTAGGAGGTGAGTAAAACTAGGGTAGGTCATGAGCAACTGAGCATGCTTAATAGAATAAATGAATATTACAACACACCCCTGGTCAAGAAACTGCTCATTACCATGAACATGCGATATATGATGTGCGAGGTACTGGGGGGATGTACCTACAGATTGTGCACCTCAAACCCTGATTGGAGAAGGGTCCGGAGGGGAGGTTGAATGTAAAATTGTGTGTATAAAGGGGGATGACTTCTCTGACTTGGTGTCTCGACTTGGAGAGGCACCCGGGTCTGCAGATTCGTGAAAAATAAAGAAACTCTTGCTTCCAAGATTTAGTCTTTGAGCAGTGATTGTGAGCACAAAGCGTATCTCACATTAAGGGAAAATGTGTAAAAACCATTAAGGCAAACTTGGGGCTGTTTTATGATTATAAGAAACAGTTTGACTTTTAACTGTGCTTTTCTTTTCATCAATTCTATGATTCTCTCACATATATCTTATGGCTTAACCACATGGTCCCAGACTCACCAGTCATCAATTAAGGCCATAGAGTAACTCTATAACCGGCCTTGAAAGTCCTGGACAAAAAAAGAATAAGGTATCATCACTGTCAAATTCTAAACAAATATAAGATCCTAAGTTTTGCTAACTTTATGTCCTTACATTTTGTAAAATTGGTCATCAGGTGCCTAATGAACCGCAGCTGCTGTGCAAAACAATAACAAGACTGCAAAGTGGTACCAGATTCCAAACGTCGAAAAGGCAATTGTATATCCCCTTCTGCAGAACATCTTTTGCTCAAACTGCCTTTTCAGGAAAAGGGACAAAATTATGGAACTCACTGCCAGACCACTTCAAATGTATCCCTACATATGTCACATTCAAAAGAAACACACAATTGCGGCTAATTCAACAACAATTTTGTTCTCATATTTAGTTTTTACACAGTGCTCTCTCTCTCTGTGTCTTTTTCTCTTTTCCATTTTTTTAATCTCATTTCCATTTCCATCTTCCTATTTTTAATAATGTTAATCTGTATTATCATTTTTATCCAAAAGCTCTACTAGAGCTTTGGCTAAAAACACTATGATGCATACATCAGATGACTGTTTCAAGTGTATCTATGTTTTTGTATCTGTCCCTATTTAAATAACCTTAATCAATCAATCAATAAACACACAGGGGAACAAAATAAACACGGTCTGGGTTAAAACTGGGGTAAATAATGTTATAAACACACAGGGGAGCGCAAGAAACCCGGTAAATCTGGGGGAAAAAATGTTCTAAACACACAGGGGAGCGGAATAAACCCGGTAAATCTGGGGTAAAACTGGGGTAAATAATGTTATAAACACACAGGGGAACGAAATATACCCGGTCTGGGGTAAAACTGGGGTAAATAATATTATTAACACACAGGGGACCGAAACAAACCTGGTCTGTGGTAAATAATGTTATAAACACACAGGGGAGCAAAATAAACCCGGTCTGGGGTAAGAAAGTAGGTTTATTGGCCAATTATTCACATACAAGGAATTTGCCTTGGTGCTCCACCCACAAGTAACAACATGACATACAGTGAAAGTAAATAATGTTATAATACAGTATACGACAGTAGAATACGGTAAATAATGTTAGAAACACACAGGGGAGCGAAATAAACCCAGTTGGGTAAAACGGGGGTAAATAATGTTATAAACCCACAGGGAAACAAAATACACACAGCCCCACAGCCATCAGGCTACTGAACTCAACTCAAACAAAACTCTGAACATTAAAATAGCCCATTATCAGTTTATTTGCACTTTATCTGTTTTATTTATTCATGTGTACATATATTTATACAATGGTATATGGACACACTGATTCTGTTCTGAATTCATGCCGTCTATACTCTGTTGTGCTGAAGCAAAGCAAGAATTAAATTTTCCAATCTGGGGACACATGACAATAAACTCTCTTGAATCTTGTTTCCGAGCTGTAATTGTTATATGTTATATGTTATATGTTATAAACCCGGTCTGGGATTAAAACTGAGGTGAATAATGCTATAAACACACAAGGGAGCAAACTAAAACCGAGGTAAATATAGCAATGTTACAAAATTTTGAGATTTAAAAAAATCAAGTCTGCAATTTATCCCATCAGATAAAGCATACAAAGAAGTTTAATTTGACACCTAATTCACTTTCATATCTTCAGTATTAAAAAAATTATGGCCATTTTCATACTCGGAAATTAGCTTGTGTTACCTCTTTTCCACTTAACACAAGTGGAGAGTGGACATGAAATGCCAGGCAGTGACCAGGCGACCGCAAGGCTCAGTGTGGCCCCAGCTATGACTGGATGAGGGAATTGAATGCAACATCTCCAAGTTTGCGGATGACACGAAGCTCATGTTAGCTCTAGGAGGGGGTGGAGTGGGCATGCATGGAGATTATTATCTGAATCCGATTAGGAAAAGGGGCGAATTGGGTGTCATGGTAACCAGTCCTTGAAACATGTGAGCCCCTTTGATTCTATACACCTGGACTATTGCGTAGTTTACGAGAAGGTTCCCAGACCTTGGATTGGGAAGAAAGACAATCTCTCTATTATAGAGGCTTACAAAATTCTTAAGGGGTTGGACAGCTAGAAGCAGGCTGTTGGCTGAATCCAACCCTTAAGCCACATGTTTTTGGCTAAGAGGGTTAGATGTGGCCCTCTATGAGATCAGGATACCCCTCAATCTTCTAAATGGCCTCCCTGCAGCTATGAGTAAATTAAGAGAACAAGCTGATTATAGTTGAAGCTAAACAAATATAGAAACATAGAAACAGATATTAGGTGCAGGAGCGGCCATCTTCGAGCCTCACGCCATTCATATGGATCCTGTAGTTCTCTCAAGTGCCACAAGGGCCACATCCCAGGAATCAGTCTGGTGAACCACAGATTCACCACTCTGTAAAAACGATCCATCTGTCCATAGCAAGAAAGACTTTCCTCAGATTAGGAGACCAAAACTGTACAAAATACTCCAGGTGTGGCCTCACCAAGACCCTGTACAACTGCAGTAGAACCTCCATGCAGGAGTCAAATCCTTTTGCTATGAATGCCAACATACCATTCGCTTTCTTCACAGCCTGCTGCACCTGCATGCCTACTTTCAATGACTGGTGTACCATGACACCCAGGTCTCGCTGCATCTCCCCTTTTCCTAATCGGTCACCATTCAAATAATACTCTACCTTCCCGTTTTTGCCACCAAAGTGGATAACCTCACATTTATCCACATTATCCTGCATCTGCCATGCATTTGCCCACTCACCCGGTCTATCCAAGTCATCCTGCAGCCTCCTAGCATCCTCCTCACAGCTAACACTGCCCCCCAGCTTCGTATCATCCGCAAACTTGGAGATGTTGCATTTAATTCCCTCGTCCAAATCATTAATGTATATTGTAAATAGCTGGGGTCCCAGCACTGAGCCTTGCGGCACCACACTAGTCACTGTCTGCCATCCTGAAAAGGACCCGTTCACTCCTACTGTTACTTGGATGACCTGAAATTAAAGCATATAATTAGCTAGTTACCTAATTGAAGCTAATTTCAAAATTCAATCACTAGATCTAAACATCTATCCATTTCTTAAGAAATGATTAACATTTTTAAATAGCCTAGTCAAGTCAAGTCACATTTATTTATATAGCACATTTAAAAAACAACTCTTGTTGACCAAAGTGCTTTACATTTGTTATACGAGTAGTATACACAAGCAAACTACATACATATATACAAATAGCCCTCACTCAGGACGTCAGGAAAGGCTTGGCAGAACATATACGTTTTTAGTCTAGACTTAAAGGAGTCGATGGAGGGGGCAGTTCTGATGGGGTGGGGGATGCTGTTCCACAGTCTAGGAGCTGCAACCGCAAAGGAGCGGTCGCCCCTGAGCTTTTGCCTAGACCGCGGGACATTCAGCAACCCCAAGTCGGCCGATCTGAGGGACCCGGTGGTGGTGTAGTGGGTGAGAAGACTTTTAATATAGGTGGGTGCAAGCCCATTGAGGGCTTTGCAGACAAAGAGGAGGGTCTTGAAATTTATTTGGAACCACACAGGGAGCCAGTGGAGAGAAGCCAGGATCGGGGTGATGTGGTCCCTTTTCGGGTGCCCGTCAGGAGTCTCGCTGCGGCGTTTTGGACCAGTTGCAGGCGGGACAGGGAAGATTGGCTGATGCCAGTGTAAAGGGAGTTGCAGTAATCTATGCGGGAGAAGATAAATGTATGGATGATCTTTTCGAGGTCCTCAAACTGGAGGGATTGTTTTATATTAGTTATCATCCGAAGCTGAAAGAAGCTAGCTTTTACCACGGCATTGACTTGTTTGTCAAATTTCAGTGCTGACTCAAATATCACGCCAAGGTTTTTGACGTGAGGTTTGAGTAATGGTATAAGGCTTCCAAGGCTGCCTGCTATCATTTTGATTGAGTCCGAGGGGCCGAGAAGGATGACCTCAGACTTACTCTCGTTTAGTTGGAGGAAGTTCTGGGCCATCCAGCACTTTATATCCTCGAGGCAGCGGGTAAGGTTAAGCATATTTGATTGTTTTTTGGGCTTCAGGGGAAGATAGAGTTGTGTATCGTCTGCGTAGCAATGGAAGGAAATGCCGTACCTTTCAATGACTTGGCCAAATGGGAGCATGTACAGGGAGAAGGGAATGAGGCCAAGGATGGAACCTTGTGGAACCCCACAGCAGAGACTAGCTGGGGAGGAGAAAGAGTTGCCTATGTTGGTAGAGAAACTCCTACCTTTGAGGTAGGAGATGAACCAGTTCATGGCAGTGCCATCAATACCAACGCCGTACCAGAGACGGTCAATTAGGATGGTGTGGTCGACTGCATCAAATGTTGCATAGTGGTCGAGAAGGAGCATGATTGCACAGTCGCTGGAGTAAACAGTGAGCAATAAGTCATTTTGTACCTTCAAAAAGACAGACTCTGTGCTGTGGTGTGCCCTGAACCCTGATTGGAAAGTTTCCAAGATAGTATTTTGGTGAAGGTAAGGCATAAATTGACTTAAAATTACCTTTTCAAGGGCTTTTGAGAGGAAAGGCAGTTTAGAAATGGGTCTGTAGTTGATTGGCAAGGTGGGGTCAAGGTTAGGTTTTTCAGGAATGGCTGGACAACCGCATGCTTGAAGCAGGTAGGAACAGTGCCAGTGGCCAGAGAACTATTGAAGATGGCGAGGTTACTGGGACCGGCTATTGTAATAACGTCCTTTAGGAGGGCAGAGGGGACAGTGTCGAGGGGGCAGGTAGTAGGTTTCATGGTGGTGATCAGTTTTACAAGGGAGGGTAGAGTAACGGGTTGGAAACAATCTAATTTTGAAGAACAGACCAATGAGACAGCCAGGTCACGGGTGGGAGGGGAAATATTCGTTCTTATGTTCTTTGCCTTGGTGGTGAAAAATGTAGTAAATTCCTCGCACCTAGTCAGGGACCCAGTTAAGCTGGTGCTTGGGGCAGGACAGATGATGGAGATGACGGTGCTAAAAAGCCAAAAAGTTATGAGCGTTTTTGGAGATAAGGGTGGAAAAGTATTTTGTTCTTGTGGATTTTTATGCTTCCTGGTATTTGTGAAGGTTGTTTTTCAGGAGCGAAGGAAACTTGAAGCTTATCAGATTTGTACTTCCGTTCTGATTTTTTGCATTCTCTTCTTAGGGCTCTGGTGGTGTCATTGAGCCACGGCTCGCCTTTAGGCTTAGGCTTTTTCATTTTAAGAGGAGCAACAGAATCCAGGATGCAGGAGCAAGTACTATTGAATAGAGAAATGAGGTAGTTAGCGCTGAGATCAAATAACATTCGCACAAGAATTCACAATGTAACATGATTTTTAAATCTAATTGTCATGCATTTATAGGCCAAATGGAAGGAATTGAATGTTTAATTCACATAAACAAATGGCCATTTTAATCATCTTGCGAGTGAGATTTTGTGGAACAGCGTTCTGAGATAAAACAAATTTATTCAGTTGCGGTTTGCAGTGCATTTGAACCCCATATCGGCAGGAAAAACACTGCCGATTCGTATGGGGTCATAATCACATTTTCGCCAATGAAATTTGGATTAAAGTAATCATAAGAAGCAAGTTTATATGTAAAATATACGACTCACCTTATGTTTTGTCCCCTACGTGAGATCCGTCCCATTGACGGCGTTAGAAATCGCTTTTTTATTTTACTCTAGCGATTAAATTGTCCCGCGATTTCTTTTTTAAAACTTCCGAGAACGCAAGTCGGAAAGATTTTTCAGCATCAGGTAGCAGCCAGAGAAAATATATCTCGGACTGGCAGAAGAAAACGGCATTTTAATCCCGCCCCCACCCCTCAAAGGCGCCAAAGTCGTGCACACGGCCAGTGGCAGAACTGCAGCGCCGCTGAAGGTAAGTATTGTAACATACCTATAATATAAACTCACCGTCTGGAGCAGCGTCCTGAGATGAAACAAGTTATAAACATCTCCCTCTCTCTGGCTCCCCCACCCCCACCTCTCTGTAAATAATCAATAAATCACCAAATAAACTACACATCTGCGGGAATAAACCCGGTCTGGGGTAAAACTGAGGTAAATAATGTTATAAACACTCAGGGGAGCGGAATAACCTGGGCTGTGGAGTCCAAAAACATCCCACCCTGACCCCTAGGTAAAATAATTCAAAATCTGCTGTGATTACATTACACATGTTGGCATTCCATAAGAACCACATGAATCATCAGGCTGCCTTTTAAACCCATGTCCATAAAGTTTTGAGTCTACCGGTTGTAGCTGTGCTATTGTGGCTTTTTTTTTAAATGTTTACTCTTGAAATAAAAACCATAATTCATTATGCCAAAAGAAAACAAAATAACAGAAAGGGCCATGACAAAATGAAAATTCCATTGAATTAAGTAAAAATTAGAAAAGCATTGCTCCAAAATGTATTAAACTAAGGCCGCAGGTATGAGCTAAATGGCTAAATTATGACAACAACAAAAAATCTCATGTGCAATAGAAATTTAAAGTAAATGCCTACGTAGTTTGCAACAAAAGTACATACCTAAAATGTATTAATAACGTCTGAGGAACAGAATTGCTTCTGTCAGAGACAGAGAGAGAGAGTGTGGAGGGAGGGAGGGTGAAGAGGCAGGAGGTGTAAAGAGGGTGAAGTGAGTAGCGGGGGGAAACAGGGAGCAAAGGGAGGGGGAGGATTCAAGGGGGAGTGGGTTTGGTGCCAAGGGGCTGAATGGGGGCAGGGAACTGGGGGGGGAGAGGGGTCAAGTGAGTCAAGCAAGGGGGTAGGGAGCCAGGTGGGGTGGGGAGGAGGGGGGAGGGAGCAAAGCGGGGTAAGGAGCAGGAGACATAGAAACATAGAAATTAGGTGCAGGAGCAGGCCATTCGGCCCATCGAGCCTGCACCGCCATTCAATATGATCATGGCTGATCATCCAACTCAATATCCTGTACCTGCCTTCTATCCATACCCCCTGATCCCTTCAGCCACAAGGGCCACATCCAACTCCCTCTTAAATATGGCCAACGAACTGGCCTCAACTACCTTCTGTGGCAGAGAATTCCACAGATTCACCACTCTGTGTGAAAAACGATTTTCTCATCTCGGTCCTAAAAGACTTCCCCCTTATCCTTAAACTGTGACTCCTTGTCCTGGACTTCCCCAACATCGGGGACAATCTTCCTGCATCTAGCCTGTCCAACCCCTTAAGAATTTTGTAAGTCTCTATGAGATCACCCCTCAATCTTCTAAATTCCAGCGAGTACAAGCCGCGTCTATCCAGTCTTTCTTCATATGGAAGTCGTGCCATCCCAGGAATCAGTCTGGTGAACCTTTTCTGTACTCCCTCTATGGCAAGAATGTCTTTCCTCAGATTAGGAGACCAAAACTGTACGCAATACTCCAGGTGTGGCCTCACCAAGACCCTGTACAATTGCAGTAGAACCTCCCTGCTCTTGTACTCAAATCCTTTTGCTATGAATGCCAACATACATTCGCTTTCTTCACAGCCTGCTGCACCTGCATGCCTACTTTCAATGACACCCAGGTCTCGCTGCATCTCCCCTAATCCTAATCGGTCACCATTCAAATAATGGTCTACCTTCCTGTTTTTCCCACCAAAGTGGGATAACCTCACATTTAGACGGCAGGGGTAAGGGGCAGGAAGCCACAGGGAGGAGGTCACATTGTTTGGCGGTGGGGAGGGTGTTGCAGTTTAGGAAGTCAAACCAGGGCAGGGTCTTCACTGTGAATGGCGGGGCACTGGGGGAATGTGTGGAGCCGATGGATCTAGGAGTGCAGGTACGAGTTGGGCCGAAGGGCCTCTTTCCAGCGCTGTATCACTCTATGAATCTATGACAAAGTGCTGAAGTTATTCAGTGGGTCAGGCAGCATCTGTGGAGAAGAGAGACACAAAGTGCTGGAGTAACTCAGTGGGTCAGGCAGCAACTGTGGAGAAGATAGACACAAAGTGCTGGAGTATCTCAGCGGGTCAGGCTGCATCTGTGGAGAGAAGGAATGGGTGACATTTTATGTTAAGACCATTCTTTGGTTTAGTTTAGTTCAGAGATGCAGCATGGAAACCTTTCTTTCGGCCCACAGAGTCCGCGCCGACCAGCGATCACCCTATACTATCCCACCACATTAGGGACATTTTAACAATTTTGTGGAGGCCAATTAATCTACAACCCTGAACGTCTTTGAAATGTTGGAGGAAACCGGAGCACCCATGCAGGTCAAGGGGAGAACGTACAAACTCCGCACAGACAGCACCTGTAGTCAGGATCGAGCCTGGGTCTCTGGCGGTGAGGCAGCCACTGTGCCGCTGCACCACTGTGCTGCACAGAATTATATAACGGTTTCCTCCGCCATAAACACACCCAATATGTGCTAGTAATGTCCTCTTTGCCAGCTTGTTGACCCTCTGTGTTCCCCTCCTGCAGGGTTTAGGAGCTGTTGCTGTGGACGGAAGGACGGGGTCTGGAGTGCCATTGAGTGCGGCCTGGGTGCCAGAGAGCCCCCTCCCCCCATCTGCTCGGTGTGCGGGCTGAGCTTCGAGCGGCTGAGCTTCGATGGAGGACCAAATGACGGGGCACAAAAAGGAGAAGCGTTATGAATGCGACGTGTGTGGCAAGGACTGGCGGTGCCCGAGCGAGCTGGAGACCCACCGGCGGGTGCACACGGGAGAACGCCCCTTCGACTGCTAGGAATGCGGCAAGGGGTTCATCCGCTAAAACCACCTGCAGCAGCACAGCCACGTGCACTCCGGCGAGAGGCCCTTCACATGCTCCGACTGCGGCAAGAGCTTCAAGACGGCGAATCACCTGAAGATCCACCGGCGGGTGCACACAGACGAGAAGCCCTATTGTTGCTCCATCTGTGGTAAGAGCTTTGCCCGGTTGTCGGGGCTGCAGGAGCACCGGCTGGTGCACTGCAGTGAGCAGCCCTTCACCTGCTCCGACTGTGGCAAAGGCTTCAAGTCGTCACCGGACTTGAAGGTGCACAGGCGTGTGCACACCGGGGCGCGCCCCTACACCTGAGCCCAGTGCGGCCAGCGCACCCACACCGGCGCGCCCGTGCGGCAAGGACTTCACCCTCCCTGCCACTCTGCTTGTGCACCAGCGCACCCACACCGGCGTGCGTCCCTACAACTGCGCCCAGTACGGCAAGGGCTTCACCCAGTCCAGTCACCTGGTGAAGTACCAGCGCACCCACACCGGCGAGCGCCCCTTCACCTGCACACAGTGTGGTAAGGACTTCACCCTCCCTGCCACTCTGCTTGTGCACCAGCGCACCCACACCGGCGTGCGTCCCTACAACTGCGCCCCAGTGTGGCAAGGGCTTCATCTGTTCCAGCACCCTGCTGGAGCACCAGCACACCCACACAGGCGAGCGCCCTACACCTGCGCCCAGTGCGGCAAGCGCTTCACCCGGTCCATTGACCTGCTGTCCCAACAGCGCATTCACACTGGCGAACGCTCCTACACCTGCGGCCAGTGCGGCAAGCGCTTCACCCGGTCCATTGACCTGCTGTCCCAACAGCGCATTCACACCGGCGAGTGCCCATACACCTGCGCCCAGTGCGGCAAGGGCTTCACCCGCCCCTCCAGGCTGCTGTCCCACCAGCGCACCCACACCGACGAGCGCCCCTTCACCTGCACCCAGTGTGGCAAGGCCTTCACCAGCTCCACCAAGCTGCTGTCCCGCCAGCGCACCCACACCAGCGAGCGCCCCTTCACCTGCACCCAGTGTGGCAAGGGCTTCACTCGCTCCTCCAAGCTACTGTCCCACCAGTGGGTGCACGCTGGCGACCGCCCCTCCCCCAGCCCGGTGTGTGGAGAGCGCTTTACCATGGCCTCCCATGCCCTGTCTCACCAGCGCGTGCACACCAGTGGCCAGCCCTACGACTGCCCGTACTGCGCTGAGGGGTTTGACAGCTTGCGGGGGTTGCGGCAACACCGGCGGACCCACGCCAGCGAGCAGCTGCTCCCACTGTGACAAGAGAGCACGGGGGCTGCGGGAGCACTTGCGGATACACACCGGAGAGAGACGTTTTGTGTGCGCTGAGTGTGGCAAGGGTTTCACCTGCCTTGACCACCTGCTGGAGCACCGACGAGTCCACACCAGCAAGCGCCCCATCACCTGCCCACTCTGCAGCAATGCCTTTGCCCGCTCCTCCAGCCTGATGGCACACCGCCACGTGGATAGATGGGCGCTGTTTAGATAGACACAAAATGCTGGAAGGAATTGGTAACGTTTTAAGGTCGAGCCCCATCTTCTGTGTCGACCCGAAATGTCACTCATTCCTTGTCTCCAGAGATGCTGCCTGGCCCGCTGAGTTACTCCAGCACACTGAAATGTCACCTGTCCATGTTCTCCAGAGATGCTGCCTGGCCCGCTGAGTTACTCCAGCTCGCTGTGAAACGTCACATATCCATGTTCTCCACAGATGCTGCCTGACCCGCTGTTACTCCAGCACTCTGTTAGTCATAGAGTGATACTGTGTGGAAACAGGCCCTTCGGCCCAACTTGCCCACACCGACTAACATGTCCCAGCCACGCTAGTCCCATCTGCCTGTGTTTGGTCTATATCCCTCAAAACGTGTCCTGTCCATATAACTGTCTAACTGTTTCTTGGAGAGTCACAGCCTCAACTACCTCCTCTGACAGTTTGTTCCATACTCCCAACACCCTCTGTGTCAAAACGTTACACCTCAGTTTCCTTTTAAATCTTTTCCCCCTTCACCTTGAACCTATGTCCTCTGGTCCTTGATTTCCCCACTCTGGGCAAGAGATTCTGTGCATCTAACTAAATAGTGTTTATGCAAGATTCAGCATCTGCAGTGCCTTGTGTCGCCCTCACCTATATCCACTATCACTTCTGAAGAAGGGTCTCAAACTGAAACGTCACCCATTCCTTCTCTCTAGAGATGCTGCCTATCCCGCTGAGTTACTCCAGCTTTTTGTGTCCACCTGTCACTTGCCAGGCTTTGTCCAGCCCCCATCTCTCTTTTCCAACTTCCTCCCCCCACCCTCTCCATTCAGTCGGAGGGCATTTGCTGTTCCTTCTTTACAAATGTGAAGAGGAAAACAGTACTTAAGACCAAAGTTGGACTCTTGAAGACTGAAAAAGGTGAATTTATTATGGGGAACAAGGAAATGGCTGATTGGTTGAACAGTGAATCTGTCTTCACTAAGGAGGACACAAACAATCTTCCTGATATAGTAGTGGCCAGAGGATCTGAGATGAAGGAGGAACTGAAGGAAATCCACATTAGGCAGGAAATGGTGTTGGGTAGACTGATGGGACTGAAGTCTGATAAATCCCCAGGGCCTGATGGTCTGCATCCCAGGGTACTTAAGGAAGTGGCTCTAGAAATCGTGGATGCATTGGTGATCATTTTCCAATGTTCCATAGATTCGAGATTAGTTGCTGTGGATTGGAGGGTAGCTAATGTTATCGCACTGTTTTAAAAAGGCGGGAGAGAGAAAAAAGGGAATTATATATCAGTTAGCGTGACATCGGTGGTGTGGAAGATGCTGGAGTCAATTATAAAAGATGAAATAGCCGCATATTTGGATAGCAGTAACAGGATCGGCCCAAGTCAGCATGGATTTACGAAGGGGAAATCATGCTTGTCTAATCTTCTGGAATTTTTTGAGAATTTAACTAGGAAAATGGACAAGGGAGAGCCAGTGGATGTAGTGTACCTGGACTTTCAGAAAGCATTTGATAGGGTCCCACATGGGAGATTAGTGGGCACATTTATGGCATAGGGTATTGGGGGTAGAGTGTTGTCATGGATAGAAAATTGGTTGGCAGACAGGAAACACAGAGTCGGGATTAACGGGTCCCTTTCAGAATGGCAGGCAGTGACTAGTGGGGGTCCGCAAGGCTCGGTGCTGGGACCGCAGCTATTTACCATATACATCAATGAAGAGATTTAAAAGTAACATTAGCAAATTTGCAGATGATGCAAAGCTGGGTGGCAGTGTGAACTGTGAGGAGGATGCTATGATAATGCAGGGTGACTTGGACAGGTTGGGGGAATGGGCATATGCATGGCAGATGCAGTTTAATGTGGGTAAATGTGAAGTTATCCACTTTTGTAACAGAAACAGGAAGGCAGATTATTATCTAAATGGTGTCAAATTGGAAAAGGGGAAGTACAACGGGATCTGGGGGTATTGTTCCTCAGTGACTGAAAGTAAGCATGCAGGTAATTTAGGGCATAGGGTATTGGGGGTAGAGTGCTAACATGGATAGAAAATTGGTTGGCAAACAGGAAACACGTGGATTAACGGGTCACATCGACTGGGAAACACATTCTGTAAAAGGGCTGGATGGTTTGGAGTTTGTAAAATGTGCGCAGGATAGTTTTTGCCGCAATACATAGAAGTATCGACCAGAGAAGGGGCAGTGCTGGACCTCCTGTTAGGAAATGAGACAGGTCAAGTGACGGAGGTATACGTTGGTGAGCACTTCGGTTCCAGTGAACACAATACCATTAGTTTCAATATAATTATGGAGAAGGTCAGAACTGGAGCATGGGTTGAGATTTTTGATTGGAGAAAAGCTAACTTTGAGGAGATGCTAAACGATTTAAAAGGAGTGCATTTGGACATTTTGTTTTATGGGAAGAATGTAGTAGAGAAATTGAGGACATTTAAAGGTGACGTTTTAAGAGTATAGAATCTTTATGTCCCTGTTCGGTTGAAAGGAAAGAGTAATAATTTGAAAGAGCCATGGTGTTCAAGGGAAATTGTACATGGTTCGAAAAAAGAGAGATCTACAATAATTATAGGCAGCATGGAGTAAATTAGGTGCTTGAGGAGTATAAAGAATGTAAAAAGAATCTGAAGAAAGAAATTAGAAAAGCTAAAAGAAGATAAGAGGTTGCTTTGGCAAGTAAGGTGAAAATAAATCCAGAGTTTCTACAGCTGTATTACTAGCAAAAGGATAACGAGGGATAAAATTGGTCCATTAGAGAGTCAGAGTGGACAGCTATCTGCAGAGCCAAAAGAGATGGGGGAGATAGTGAATATTCACCAAGGAGAAGGATATTGAATTATGTGAGCTAAGGAAAAATAAGTATGGTAGCTATGGAAACTATGAGGATCAAAGAAGAGGAAGTACTGCCACTTTTGAAAAATATAAAAGTGGGTAAGTCTCCAGGTCTTGACAGGATATTCCCTTGGACATTGAGGGAAGTTAGTGTAGAAATAGCAGGGGCTATGACAGAAATATTTCAAATGTCATTAGAAATGGGAATGGTGCCGGAGGATTGGCGTACTGCGCATGTTGTTCCATTGTTTAAAAAGGGTTCTAAGAGTTAACATAGCAATCATAGACCTGTTAGTTTGACTTCAGTGGTGGGCAAATTAATGGAAAGGATACTTAGAGATAATATATATAATCATCTGGATAAACAGGGTCTGATCAGGAACAGTCAACATGGATTTGTGCCTGGAAGGTCATGTTTGACTAATCTTCTTTTATTTTCGAATAGATTACTAGGAAAATTGATGAGGGTAAAACGGTGGATGTTGTCTATATGGACTTCAGTAAGGCCTTTGACAAGGTTCCACATGGAAGGTTGGTTAAGATGTTTCAATTGTTGGGAATTAATAGTGAAGTAGCAAGATGGATTCAACAGTGGCTGAATGGGAGATACCAGAGAGTAATGGTGGATGGTGGTTTGTCAGGTTGGAGGCCGGTGACTATTGGGGTGCCTCAGGGATCTGTGTTGGGTCCACTGTTGTTTGTCATATACATCAATGATCTGGATGATGGTGTGGTAAATTGGATTAGTAAGTATGCAGATGATACTAAGATAGGTGGTGTTGTGGATAATGAAGTAGATTGTTAAAGTCTACAGAGAGATTTAGGCCATTTGGAAGAGTGGGCTGAAAGATGACAGATGGAGTTTAATGCTGATAAGTGGGATGTGCTACATCTTGGCAGGACACATCAAAATAGGACGTACATGGTAAATGGTAGCGAATTGAGGAATGCTGTTGAACAGTGGGATCTAAGAATAACTGTACATAGTTCCATGAAGGTGGAATCTCATGTAGATAGGGTGGTCAAGAAAGCGTTTGGTGTGCTGGCCATTATAAATCAGAGCATTGAGTATATCAATCGGGGTGTAATGTTAAAATTGTACAAGGCATTGGTGAGGCCAATTCTGGAATATGGTGTACAATTCTGGTCGCCAAATTATAGGACCTAAGTTACAGAGAAAGGTTGAACAAGATAGGTCTTTATTCATTGGAGCGCAGAAGGTTAAGGGGGGAATTGATAGAGGTCTTTAAAATTATGAGAGTGATAGACAGAGTTGTCGTGGATAAGCTTTTTCCATTGAGAGTAGGGAAGATTCAAGAGGACATGATTTGAGAATTAAGGGACAAAAGTTTAGGTGCAACATGAGGGGGAACTTCTTTACTCAGAATGAACTTCCAGTGGAAGTGGTGGAGGCAGGTTCGTATTTATCATTTAAAAATGAATTGGATAGGTATATGGACGGGAAAGGAATGTAGGGTTATGCTCTGAGTGCAGGTAGATGGGTTGTTTCAGAAGGAACTGCAAATGCTGGAAAATGGAAGGTACACGAAAATGCTGGAGAAACTGCGAATGCAGCAGCATCTATGGAGCGTAGGAAATAGGCAACGTTTCGGGCCAAAACCCTTCTTCAGACTGATGGGGGGAGGGGGAGGCAGGGAGAAGAATGGAAAAAGGAGGATGAGGGGCCCGAGGGCTGAGGGAGAGGTAGGAAGGGGAGGAGAAGGCAAGGGCTAATAGAATTGTGAGAATTCAATGTTCATGCCACCAGGATGAAGATTCCCGAAGATATGAGGTGCTGTTCCTCCAATTTCCGGTGTTGCTCACTCTGGCCGTGGAGGAGGCCCAGGACAGAGAGGTCGGATACAGAATGGGGGGGGGGGGGGGGGGGTTGAAGTGCTGAGCCACCGGAAGGTTAGGTTGGTTAATGTGGACCGAGTGTTCGGCGCGCTGCTTGTCACACCGATGTAGATCAGGAGGTTGGAGGAGATGGGTGAACCTCTGTCGCACCTGGAAGGGGGTCTTGAATGGAGTCGAGGGGGGAGGTAAAGCGACAAGTGTAGCATCTCTTGCGGTTGCAAGGGAAAGTGCCCGTGAAAGGGGTGGTGCGGGAGGGAAGGGAAGAATTGACAAGGGAGTTACGGAGGGAGCGGTCTTTGCAGAAAGCAGAGGGGGGGGGGGGGAGATGGGAAGATGTGGCGAGTGGTGGGGTCATGTTGGAGGTGGCAAAATTGACGGAGGACTATTTGTTGTATGTGACGGCTAGTGGGGTGAAAGGTGAGGACTAGGGAGACAAGTGGGGGGATGGGGAGAGAGAGCAGTGTTACGGTGCATGGAGGAGATCCTGCTGCGAGCCTCATCTATAGTAGGGGAGGGGAACCCCCGTTCCCTGAAGAATGAGGACATTTCCGATGCCCTGGTGTGGAACACCTCATCCTGGGAGCAGATGCGGTGTAGACGGAGGAATTGGGAATAGGGGATGGATTCCTTACAGGAAGCAGGGTGGGCAGAAGAGTAGTCAAGATAGCCATGGGACAACAAGATAGCGGAGGAGTAACCTATACCCGTCCACTGATACTCTCCTCCGCCTAGCGGAGTTGGTCCTTACCCTCAATAACTTCTCGTTTGATTCCTCCCATTTCCTCCAAATACAAGGCGTAGCTATGGGCACACGCATGGGCCCCAGCTACGCCTGCCTCTTTGTCGGGTACGTCGAACGATCCTTGTTCGAGGCATACCAGGACCCCATCCCCGACCTCTACCTCCGCTACACCGACGACTGCATTGGTGCTACCTCCTGCACCCACACACAACTGACTGACTTCATCCGCTTCACCACTAACTTCCATCCGGCACTCAAATACACATGGACCATTTCCGACACTTCCCTACCATTCCCTACCTCACTATCTGCATCGCAGGTGATAGGCATCTGACCGACATACACTATAAACCCACTGACTCCCACGGCTATCTTGACTACTCTTCCTCCCACCCTGCTTCCTGTAAGGACTCCTTCCCCTATTCCCAATTCCTCCGTCAACGCCGCATCTGCTCCCAGGATGAGGTGTTCCACACCAGGGCATCGCAAATGTCCTCATTCTTCAGAGAACGGGGGTTCTCCTCTCCTACTATACATGAGGCTCGCACCAGGGTCTATTCAGTACCCCATAACACTGCTCTCTCTCCCCATCCCCCCACTTGCAACAAGGGCAGAGTCCCCCTGCTCCTCACCTTTCACCCCACCAGCCGTCACATACAACAAATAGTCCTCCGTCAGTTTCGCCACCTCCAACGTGACCCCACCACTCGCCACATCTTCCCATCTCCCCCCTCTCTGCCTTCCGCAAAGACTGCTCCCTCCGCAACTCCCTTGTGAATTCTTCCCTTCCCTCCCGCACCACCCCTTTCACGGGCACTTTCCCTTGCAACCGCAAGAGATGCTACACTTGTCACTTTACCTCCCCCCTCAACTCCATTCAAGGACCCAAGCTATCGTTCCAGGTGTGACAGAGGTTCGCCTGCACCTCCTCCAACCTCATCTATTGCATCTGCTGCTCTAGATGTCAGCTGATCTACATCGGTGAGACCAAGCGTAGGCTTGGCGATCGTTTCACTGAACACCTCCGCTCGGTCCGCATTAACCAACCTGACCTCTGGGTGGCTCAGCACTTCAACTCCCCCTCCCATTCCGTATCCGACCTCTCTGCCTTGGGCCTCCTCCACGGCCAGAGTGAGCAACACCGCAAATTGGAGAAACAGCAACTCATATTCCGCTTGGGCAGTCTGCATCCTGGTGGCATGAATATTGAATTCTCACAATTCTGTTAGCCCTTGCTGTCTCCTCGCCTTCCGACCTGCAGGTCGGTGGGGGCGCTGTGAGCCGGCATCCCTGCTAGCAGCATGTTACTTTTTTCGATTTTTTTTTTAGTGTGTCTCAATGTGTGTTTTTAATGTTTCTCTGTGTGTGTCTTGTGTGGGGGGGAGGAGGTAAGGGGAAATCCGCTTCGGTCGCCTCCTCCACGGAGAGGCAACTTTTTCCATGTCTCCTCCCCCGTGGCCTCACATCGAGGATGATTGCGACCTTTCCCGGAGATGCACCCAGGGCTTCAGCTGCGGGCGCAGTGAGGACTCTTTTGTAGTGGAGCGGGCGAGCGTCCTGGGCCTGGGATCGCTCGTTGGGGAGCCCTGGAGGAGACCGCTGGCCCGCAGCCAACTTCTACCGTGGGCGCAGCGTGGACTTACCATCAGGAGCGGGGTCCATCGCCGGGGACCCCTAAAGAGGAGCTCCGACCGCCTGCTCTGCGGTCTGCGGTGCTTCCGGCTGCAGCGCGGCGGGGACTTTAGATCTTTGACCACTGGCCTGCGGCCTACACCAACCTGAAGCCGCAGTCTCCGGTGGGGAGGCACCGATTCAGGACTTACCTTGTCTGCACATCTGGATGCCCGCAACGGCGACTGCGGAGGGTTGAGATCCCGACCACGGGGGAAAATGGAGGAGGGCTGACCAAATGTTGTGCCTTCCACCATAGTGATGAATGCTGTGGTGGATGTTTGTGTTAATTTTTTATTGTGTATTGTGTGATCTTTTTTCATTGTACCGCTGCTGGCAAATTAATTTCACTGCACTGTATGTGCAAGTGACGTATACAACTTGACTTGGCTTCACTTGACTTGAGTTGAACTTGAATTTGGTGGCTTTGCACCCTGCTTGAAATAGTAGGAAACTGCATTTGGTGGCCTTGCACCCTGCTTGAAATGGAATTTCAAGGAATACCCATGAGTCAACTGCCAGCCCACCAATCGTGAGTGAGCTGCCAGCATAACAGGCTGAGTTGCCAGCCCAAGAATCCATTCGGCCCACAATGTCCATAGTAGACCTCTGGAAACCAATCACTTCAGCCCACAACACCCATAGTAGCGCTCCAGAAAGCGCTATAATTCCAGAAATATTGGAATTGGTGCAGAGGAATATTGCGTTGGGGGACCCGCCCGCCCTCCCGTATGAACATGGGACCAATGGGTCCAACTTAGTCTAGTATAGATATATTAATACTATGTATATACCCTGTCCCAAAGGCAATATTCCACCACTGACCCATAGCCCCCAACTGCGCAGGCAGGCGCTACCGGTAAGTGGGAAAGTGACTGCGACATTTTTAAAGTCGGACTTCCGGTGGCGCTATGGAGGAGTAGAAGGCAACGCCAGCCACCTCCGTGAAGAAACGGGAAAAAACCGGGGAGAAAACGCTGAAAAAACCCACCTGCTGCTCCTGCTGTTTCTGCATCTGCTGCTTCTGCACCGGCTGCCGTGTGTGACGTCATCAGGCCTGCGACCGTAATGTCAACACAGCGCAGCCCACCACCGGAGAAATCCAGGCTCCGATTTTTTTTTTAAATGGCTGAACAGGAACAAGGCCAACTGAAGCCTCGGCCTCAGGTAGGACACAGTCCCTTGAAGATGTGTTCAAAAAATCGAGAAAAAAATCGGAACTGGAAGAACTTAAAAAAAAAAAATTTATGCAAGAAATGGCAGAATTAAAGAAAGAGCTGAAAGAAGTGAAGTCTGAATTAAGGTGGAACTGGAAAAAAAAAATGAACTTTATGGAAGAAATAAAGAAATTAAGATTGAGATGAAGGAATTAAAATCTGAAATTAATCTCTTGGCCACGTATTTATCAGAGAAGCTCCGAAAGTAAATTACTGAAGTTGTGACTGAAAAATTTGCAAGTATAATGGAAGAGCTGTATGAAAAATTGAAGTAAAAGTGGAAAAAGAAATGGAACCGGTGCTGAAATGGTGTACAATCAACAACCATCAAAGACTTGAGGAAACAGTCCAAACAAATACTCAGACTATGAAAACTATCGTCAAATAAAAGTCAACGACTATCTGACTTACTGGCTAAAGTTACTGATAAGTGTACTGAGCTGGAAGGACGCCAGAGAAGGCAGAATCTAAGGATCGTGGGTATTCGAGAAGGGAGAGAAAAGAATCAAGATACCCGAGAATTTACTGCAATCTTATTACAAAAGGTTTTATCTTTGAAGAAAAACCTTTGATAGACCGAGCACACAGAGTTATGAGACGTTATACAAAGCACGGTTGACCCTCCAAGGACAAATGATAGTCAAAGTCCATTATGATTATGTTTTGGAAGATATGATGAAAAAAAGTGGTAAAAAGCAGAAATCTTAAATACGAAGAAGACTCAATCAGTATCTACGAGACTATCCAGAAGTGGTCTCTAAGAAACGGAATGCGTTTAATGAAACCAAAAGCATCCTGAGGCAAGTGAAGAATCTGAAGTACACTTTGAGATACCCAGCAAACACTGCGAGTCACTTACAGTCAGGAAGAGCATCACTTCAAAAAACCCCAGAAGACGCATTGAAAATTTGCCCAAAGGGATTAAGGCCAGCGAGGAAGATTGAATGAAACCTTCACAGTTGAATTAAAGGAACAATTAAACTGTATTTTCCAAGATTGGCTGAAGATTATAATAAACTATGGACTTATTTCATCCAAAGAAGACGGAGAAGGAGACGGATGGGAGAATCAAGGAGATTTGGATTGAAGAATGTTCCATGAATACTAATATTTAGAATAGTAATGCTACTACCTAATAATTAACATAATATTAACATACACAAACATATAATTAAGATCTGAACACACTGGTATTGTTAATAATTAGAGTTAATAATTGTTGACTATTGACTATTGATTGTTGACTGTTGACTATTGATTGTTGATCATTTGATTTGATAATTAATAATTAATTATAACCGACTAAACCTAGAATTAAGTAAATAGTAAATACTAAATATACATCTTATTTAACTTTAGATATTTTTTTTCTTCTTTCTCGCTTCTATATGTTTATATTATTATAATTTTCTATTAAGTACTACGCATATATACCATTATACCTGATTATGAACTTTTTATATATATAGTTTAATATCCCCGGTTTTAATAATAATCTCTTTTTTTTGTAATATTAATTTACTGAATCATGGAGATGGATAACATTTAAACATTCAACCCGGAAGTCCTTAGACTGCTAGCCATGTTTAGTATGGCTAATAACTACAAAACACTACTAGATGTAGTGATCTTTCTTTCTTTGAGCACTTTACTAATCTCTTAATCTATCCCTTTTTTACTATCATTTCTAATTATTTACTTATTATTACTTTTTATCTGAGTGGAATCATCAATTAATACAAAGGAGATATATATATGAGAGAAAAATCAAGAGTTTTTTGAATTTGTCTGTTCAAGGGTTCAGGTGTTGGTCTGGTGTGTGTCGAGCTGTACCATTTGCTGACATGGATATACATCCCTTTAGATAAATGATGCAAGACCCTACATACAAATATGGGGAAATGGAGGATAACGTTTTGTAGCTGGAATGTTAAAGGTATTAACGAACCAATTAAGAGGGGTAAGGTATTAGCATATTTAAAAGCACTTAAAATAGATGTTGCGGTTTATCCAAGAGACACACTTGAAAAAAGAGGCAGAACATAGACTAAAAGCCAAATGGATGATTGATAAAGTATTGATCTCTTCTTTTACACACAAATCTAGAGGTGTAGCAATATTAATTCGTAAAGGTACTGCATTTAAAACATACTTCAATAATAACAGATAGTGATGGTAGATATATTATTGTAATAGGAGAATTATATACACAAAAAGTGATTTTTGTTAATATATATGGCCCAAATTTTGATAGCCCGCGATTTTTTTAAAAAATTATTTAATACAATCCCAGAATTATCACAACATAATCTAATAATTGGAGGAGATTTAAAATTTGCACACTTGACCCTTATTTGGATAGATCATTCAAAACAACGAAAACTTAAATCACACTCCAGTGAGTTAATAAATGCATATATAGACACCAGTAATATTAAAGATGTATGGAGATTGCAAAATCCAACAGGACGCGAATACTCATTTTACTCAGCCGTGCATAAAAGTTATTCAAGAATAAGATTATTTTCTGGTAGATAAAAACTTATTCCACTTACGTATAACTCAAAATATCATAATATTATATTTTCAAGATCACGCACCATTAACTTTTAAGATGAAACTAAACGGTTAAAATGGAAAAACAAGGTCAATGGAGATTTAATCCCACAAATTTTAAAGGACAAAATAACTCAAGAATATATTACAAAAACAGATCAAGATCTTCTTTGAAAACAAATGATACACCAGAAATATCACCATCCACTCTTATGGGAAACTTTTAAGGCCTATGTTCGGGGAATTATGATATTCTTCTCAAGTATTTTATAATAAAGAGAATAGGAAGCTACAACAGGCATTGGAAAGAGAGATTAAACAATTAGATACGGAGGAATGCCATTAATCCAACTACGACCAAACATAATAACATTTTTGCATTGAAATATAAACTAAATAAGAATACAGTTCAGATCAAGTTGTAAAACTATACCAATATACCAAACAAATTCAATTTGAATTCGGTGATAAACCACATAAACTATTGGCTCTCAATTAAGAAAATTGGAAGGAGAAAAATTAAATATAGGATCAAATCAGATAAAGGAGAATTACTAACACAAACTAAAGATATAAACGAAAGATTTTTGCAATATTATAAAATTTATACTCAGCTTATAAAAACAAAAGAAAATCGTATAGGAGTAGAAACATTTCTAAAAAATTGTAAATCTAAATGGACTAGATTTAGAAGATAGGGAATTATTAAATGTCGAAATAACTACTAAAGAAATTGAAGAAACTATAAGATCATTAAAAAAATGGTAAAACTCCAGGACCAGATGGTATTGGAGCAGAATTTTATAAAATATTTTATGACATGATAGCCCCACGTTTGAAGACACTATATGAAACACATTTAACACACAACACGAAATTACCAGATACATTAAATGAATCTATTATATAACCCTTATAACCTAAATTAGATAAAATCTCGATGACCCAGGGTCATATAGAGCTATAATCTCTTTTTAAATACTGATCAAAAAATATTAACAAAAAATATTAGCACAAAGACTAAACAAAGTGATTATAAACTAAATCCATTCAGATCAAACGGGATTTATACCAAAACGATACTCTTCAAATAATCTGAGAAGATATTTATAATTTATACTCGAAAAGAAATATTACTAAGGATTTATCAATTATCTCGTTGGACGCAGAGAAAGCTTTTGATCAGATTGAATGGTCTTACTTATTTTCGGTTATGGAATTTTTTCAATTGAGAGAGAAGCTTTTCGCATTAAATGGGTTAAATTACTATATACTAGACCAACAGCTAGAATATTAATTAATACCAAGTGTTAACAACTAAATTTAACTTATTCCGACGCGTTGTAGACAAGGTTGCCCCCACTTTATCTCCACTACTGGTTTGCACTTGCAAAGAACCATTAGCAAAATCTGTGAGATCAAACCCTGAAATATATGGGTATGAAACTAAAGAAACTGAAAATAAAATTCATTGTACGCAGGATGACGTATTACTTTATATCACAAAACCAGAAATTAGTCTTCCCTAACTTGTTAGATTTAATAACACAATTTGGATCGTTTTCAGGATATAGAATTAATTGGAATAAAAGTGAACTTATGCCAATAGGGATATAATTTACATATATTACAACAATATCCTTTTTAAAATTGCAAATGAAAAAATTAAATATCTTGGAATTTTGTAACAAAAAGATATAATTCATTATTTAAATATAATTTTTTACCCTTATTGAATAAACTATTTAAGAATATTCAATATTGGAAAACATTACCTATTTCAATTTAGGTAAGATTAACGCGATAAAAAATGATTCTTCTTCCACAATTACTATATTTGTTTCAAATGATCCCGATATATCTTCCTAAAAATTTCTTTAAGAAAGTGGACTCCATGGTTACTAATTTTATTTGGGATTATAAGAATCATAGAATAAATTAAAAAGCATCTATGTAAATCAAAAATAAATGGTGGCTTTGCACTGCCTAATTTTATGTTTATTATTGGGCAGTTAATATAAAAAATATGAATTTTTGGTTGGGTGAACTAAGATAAACAACCAAATTGGTTAAAGATGGAAAAAGAAGACTGTACCCCGTTTGAAATTGGTTCGATTTTATTTGCTAATACCCCAATACATAAGAAAAACTTATAAAGAAAATCCATTAATAGAAAGTGGAATACGTATTTGGAAACAATTAAAAAAAACATTACAATTACAGAATGTACCACTAGCTCTTCCAATAGTAAACAATATTTCTTTTAAACCTTCACTGATGGACAAAGGTTTCTTAAAATGGAAGAACTATGGAATAAATAAGATCGGTGATCTTTATAGGGAAAACTTATTTCTCTCATTTCAGGAATTACAACAAAATTATGGATTACATTTTAAAGAATATTTTCGATATCTTCAAATTAGAGATAATGTTAAATCAAATACACTTGATTTTAGGAATAGAAAGACAGAAATCTTAGATGAATGTTTAAATAAACATCCGAATACTGAGAAATTAATATCATATATTTATAATATTTTATTGGAAAATGATTTACCAAATACGGATAAATATAGACAAGCATGGGAAAATGAACTAGGCCAAGTAATCAGTAGAGAAGTATGGAATGAAAGTTTACAATATATACATCATTGTTTATTAAATGCTAGACACTCCTTGATACAATTTAAAGTTATACATAGATTACCTCTCAAAGTCCAAATTAAATAGAATTTCTCAAAATGTGTCTGCAATATGCGATAAGAGTGTCAACAATTAGAAGCTAATTTTAACGCATTCATTCACAAAATGTATAAAAATCAGTAATTTTTGGATAGAGATTTTTAAGATAATATCTCAATTGTAGTTAATGCAAAGTTGACTCCAGACTCAAAACTAATTATATTGGGAATACTGGAAACAAATCAGATATTACAACACAACAAATAATTTTTATCGGTTATAGTTTAATAATTGGTAAAAAATTATACTAAGATTTTGGAAAGGTCCTAATTCCCCCACAACTAAAATGTGGATTACAGAAATGTGGGAGACGTTGCACTTGGAACGATTAAGGCTTGCCCTGATGGACAGGCTGGACCCAGTTCAGAGGAATATGGTCTCCATTTATTGAATATTTAAAGGGTCAAGATGGTCCGGTTCGAAACCATGACGGAAGCCTGAATGTATGAATGGATGAAGAATTATAGACAATAGTTCATAAATATATCTCCATTGAAGAATATCTTGTTTAATATTCCACTCAATCAGTTTATCTCTCTTTTTTTTTCTTTTCTTTTTCCCTTTTTTATTTCCTACTGCTATAAAATAAAAAAGAAAATTATAGAAGTACAAATAAGATTGACTGTTAATTTTAAAAAATATTAAGAATGTATGTGACGTTAATATTTTCTTTTGCTTTAATTGGATTTTATATTTCTTCTTAATATGTAATTACTTCTAATAAAAATATCTTACAAAAAAAAAAAAAAAAGGAAAATGGCAATAACCTGTAAAATGTGAATGCATGTCACTCTCCATCTTCAGTCCCCTATTCCCCATCTCAATTTCTCTCCCTACCCCCATCCACTCCTCTGCCTCCTCCCCTCCTCCATCTTTCCCTCCCCTCCTCCATTACCTCGCCATCCCTCGTCCTACCACTATCCTCCTCCATCCCCCTGATCCCCCAGCACTCCCTCCCTCTCCTCTTTACCCTCCCTCACACCCAACCCCCCCCTGCTCTCCTTCTATTCCCCCTCCTCGTCCACTCTCCCTCCTCACCTCCACCACTTTCCCCACCCTACCCCCTCCGCTCCCTCTATCCAACTGCTCCCCCACTCCTCACCTCCAGAGGAGGTAGTTGAGGCAGGGACCATCACAACACGTGGACAGGTACATGGATAGGACAGGTTTGGAGAGATATGGGCCAAACGCGGGCAGCAGGTGGGACTAGTGTAGATGGGGCATGTTGGGCTGAAGGGCCTGTTTCCGTGCTATACCACTCTATGACTAGTGTAGATGGTGCATGTTGGCCGGTGTGGGCAAGTTGGGCTGAAGGAAGGGCCTGTTTCCACACTGTATCACTCTATGACTAGTGTGGATGGGACATGTTGGGTGGTGTGGGCAAGTTGGGCCGAAGTGCCTGTTTACACAATGTTCCCCACGGAGTCCGTGCCGACCAGCGATCGCCCGTTCACACACTAGTCTAGTTTACAGATACAGCGTGGAAACAGGCCCTTCAGCCCTCCGAGTCCGTGCCAACCAGCGATCGCCCGTTCACACACTAGTTTAGTTTAGAGATACTGCGCGGAAACTGGCCCTTCAGCCCACCAAGTCCATGCCGACCAGCGTTCCCCGCACACTCACACTATCCTACACACATACACACTGGGGACAATTTGCAATCTTTACCGAAGCCAATTAACCTACAAACCCGTACGTCTTTGGAGTGTGGGAGGAAACCGGAGCGCCCGGAGAAAACACACAGGTCATGGGGAGAACGTGCCAACCCCGTACAGACAGCACCCGTGGTCAGGATGGAACCCGAGTCTCTGGCGCTGAGAGGCAGCAACTCTACCGTTGCACCACCATGACAGCCTCTCTGAGAATCTGTACTAACATAGAAATTAGGTGCAGGAGTAGGCCATTTGGCTCTTCAATATTATCATGGGTGATCATCCAACTCAGTATCCTGTACCTGCCTTCTCTCCATACCCCCTGATCCATTTAGCCACAAGGGCCACATCTAACACCCTCTTAAATATGGCCAACGAACTGGCCTCAACTACCTTCTGTGGCAGAGAATTCCACAGACTCACCACTCTCTGTGCGAAAAAAGATTTTCTCATCTCGGTCCTAAAAGACCTCCCCCTTATCGTTAAACTGTAACACCTTGTCCTGCACTTCCCCAACATCGGGAACAATCTTCCTGCATCTAGCCTGTCCAACCCCTTAAGAATTTTGTAAGTCTCTATGAGATCCCCCCTCAATCTTCTAAATTCCAGCGAGTACAAGCCGAGTCTATCCAGTCTTTCTTCATATGGAAGTCTTGCCATCCCAGGAATCAGTCTGGTGAACCTTCTCTGTACTCCCTCTATGGCAAGAATGTATTTCCTCAGATTAGGAGACCAAAACTGTACACAATACTCCAGGTGTGGCCTCAAGACCCTGTACAACTGCAGTAGAACCTCCCTGCTCTTGTACTCAAATCCTTTTGCTATGAATTCCAACATACCATTAGCTTTCTTCACAGCCTGCTGCACCTGCATGCCTACTTTCAATGATTGGTGTACCATGACACCCAGGTCTCGTTGCATCTCCCCTTTTCCTAATCATTCAAATAATAGTCTACTTTCCTGTTTTTGCCACCAAAGTGGATAACCTCACATTTATCCACATTATACTGCTACTGCCATGCATTTGCCCATTCACCCAGTCTATCCAATTCACCTTGCATCCTAGCATCCTAGCACCTTGCATCCTAGCCTCCTAGCATCCTCCTCACAGCTAACACTGCCCCCCAGCTTCGTGTTATCCGCAAACTTGGAGATGTTGCATTTAATTCCCTCGTCCAAATCATTAATATATATTGTCAATAGCTGGGGTCCCAGCACTGAGCCTTGCGGCACCCCACTAGTCACTGCCTGCCATCCTGAAAAGGACCCGTTCACTCCTACCCTTTGCTTCCTGTCTGCCAGCCAGTTCTAAAATGAAGAAACAAGCACATTTTCAGCTCCAGAAAATATTAAATGGATAGAGTTATAGAGTGATAGATCACGGAAACAGGCCCTACAGCCCAACTTGCCCAGTCTGGCCAACATGTCCCATCTACACTAGTCATAGAGTGATACAGTGTGGGAACAGGCCCTTCCTTCAGCCCAACTTGTCCACACCGGCCTACATGCCCCATCTACACTAGTCATAGAATGATACAGTGTGGAAACAGTCCCGTCAGCCCAATTTGCCCACCACGGCCTACGTGCCCCATCTACACTAGTCCCACATGCTGCCTGCGTTTGGCCCACATCCCTCCAAACCTGACCTGTCCATGTATCTGTCCAAGTGTTGTGATAGTCCCTGCCTCAACTACCTCCTCCGGCAGTTCGTTCAATACACCCACCACCCTTTGTGTGGAAAAGATGTCCCTCAGGTTCCTATTCAATGTTTCCCCGTTCCCGCCTCTCACCTTGAACCCGTGTCCTCTGGTCCTCTATTTCCCTGCTCTGGGCAAGAGACTGTGCGTCTACCCGATCTATTCCTCTGATGATTGTGTACACCTCTATAAGATTGCCCCTCATCCTCCTGCGGTCCAAGGAAGAGTCCCAGCCTGCCCCAACCTCTCCCTGTAGCTCAGGCCCCTCGAGCCCCGGCAACATCCTCATAAATCTTCTACACATGCCAACCTGGTAGGATTAGTGTGGGGACGATACAGAAATACAGGACTGTGGAGGAAGAGCGGGTGGTGGGATTAGTGTGGATACATGGATGCAGGAGGGAGAGAGAGAGGAGGTGGGATTAGTGTGGGGACAGATACAGGGCCATCATGGCCTCTTCCAAAGCTGAAAATCGCCTTGTAGGCCAAGGCTTTACGGCCTACTCAATTTAGGCCTGGAATCCAGGCCTCTAGGTGCTTCTGTAGATTTCAACCCCATTTTTGTACAGGCTGCAACCACCCAGCGCGGCCTAATATGATCACAAACCTCTTTTACTGGGACCCTCTCTAGGATCGAAGGTCAGTAGGCTCTTCAGCATTCTGCTAGCCCACAGGACCACCCTGGCCCACTCCGAGGGTGGTTTGGAGCATTCCGGCCTATCTCGTCAGGCCCGGAAGCGCAGATCGAGGCCTGTGGATGTACATTAGCACACCGAAGGCCCGAGCGTCTTCTGGCCTGGTCACACGGGCCCCACTCGCACCCGGGACAATTTCCGGAGAGGCGTAAGGTCCCTGGTCACCGCCATGCCGAAGCCCGAGGCCTTCTCGGCGAACCAGGCTGAAGTGGGAGAGTTCCATGCGCCTGCACTCGAGGAGGAGAACGTTGTCAGGCTTGACATCGCGGTGGACCAGGCCTCTCTGGTGCAGGTGATCCAAGGCCAGGGGGAGCTGTAGGCCACAACGCTTAGCTGCGGCCTGTGGCATACCTACCTGAGGGAGAGAGAGAGAGAGAGAGAGCGGAGGGAGAGATGGAGGGCAAGAGGGGGAGGGATTGGAGTGGCGGGGCAAGAGCAAAGCGGGGTAATTCACACTGAGGGTTTGATCACAATCCCCCCTCTCCTCCTCCTTCCTTCTCCCTCCATCTCTCCCTTCCTCCCTCTCCCTTCTCCCTCTCTCTCTCCTCTTTTCCCTCTCTTTCCCTCCCCTTTTCCATCACCTACCAGAGGTTGAATGAGGTAAAAGAGGTCACCCATCGGGGCAAACTCTTGAAAGAAGGCGTAATGCTGGCTGGACTCGAAGGCGATGCCAAACGCGGAGGTGGTGCCAAACGCGGAGGGGTGGGGGAGAGGAACAGGCCAGTGCTGTACTCCCTCAGGAAACCCCTCACCTCCGTCTGCCCCTTCTCCATCAGCTTCACGGCCATCAGGGTACCTGCCGGGCGAGAGGTGGGACCCTCAGGGGGCTTCTGGCGGCCTCCATTGGAGTCTGATGGACTGTGAGACCTTCTCATTGATTCTGTTGGTCAGGGAAAGGTTCTCATGGTTTGTGGTGGACAGGAAGATTTTCTGATGGTCTCTCCTGGAGTATGTTAGCATCGAGTTGGCTGTGATACTTTCTAATGGTCGGTGGTGGTCTCTGATGGTTTCTGCTGGAGTCTGCTGGGACCTGTTGGGCTGTGAGACCTTCTAATAACCTGCAGTGGTCTCTGGTGAGGTTTGATGGGATCTGGTGGAGTAAGGTAGGCAGTGTGAACTTCTATTGGATTGTGTTGGTCACTGGTGGTCTGGGAGAACTTCCAATGGCCTCCGGCGGTCAGGGTGAACCTTTACCAGCTTCTTGAGTCCTCCACTGGTGCCTGGTTGTATCTGGTGAGGCCTGGTGGGTTGTGAAACGTCCTATTGTCCTGTGATGGTCTCTCCTGGTCTCTGGTGGAATCTGATTGTCTGGCGCGAGAAGGTGGGCTGTGACACCTTCTAAGGATAGGTGGTGATCTCCCCTGATCTTTGGTGAGGTTTGGTGGGATCCGGTGGAGACGAGTAGGCGGTGAGAACTTCTATTGGATTCTGTTGTCCTCTGATGGTCAGGGAGAACCTTTAATGGACTCCCGTGGTCATGGAGATCTACTATCAGCTTCTTGAGGCCTCTACTGGTGGAATCTGATGGAGTCTAGTGGGCAGTGAGAACGTCTAATGGTTTCTGGTGGCCAGGGAAACGTTCTCATGTTCTGGGGTGGACTGAAAGAACTCCTGATGGTCTCTCCTTGTCTGAGTGAGAACTGGTGGGCCGTGAGTGTCGTCGAGTTGGGAAATACTATCTAAATGGCGTCAAGTTTGGAAAAGGGGAAGTACAACGGGATCTAGGGGTCCTTGTACATCAGTCTATGAAAGTAAGCATGCAGGCACATCAGGCAGTGAAGAAAGCGAATGGCCTGTTGGCCTTTATAACAAGAGGAATCGAATATAGGACCAAAGAGGTCATTCTGCTGTTGTACAGGGCCCTAGTGAGACCACACCGGGAATATTGCTAGATAGGGCTCTTAAATATCGCGGAGTCAGGGGATATGGGGAGAAGGCAGGAACGGGGTACTGATTGGGGATGATCAGCCATGATCACATTGAATGGCGGTGCTGGCTCGAAGGGCCGAATGGCCTACTCCTGGACCTATTGTGTATTGTGAGATCTTCTAATGACGAGTGGCGGTCTCCCCTTGTCTCTGGTGGGTTCTGCTGGAGTTTGGTGGGATCGGCTGTGCTGTGAGACCTAATGGGGTGTGGAGGTCACTTCTGGTGTCTGGTGGGATCGCGTGGAGTCTGGTGTGCTGTGAGACCTAAGGGCACGTGGTGGTTTCTGGTGAGGTTTGGTGGGATCTGCTGGAGAACATCTAATTGATTCTGTTGGTCCCGGATGGCCAGGAAGAACTTCTAATGGCCTCTGGAAGTCATGAAGATCTTCTACCAGCTTCTTGAGGCCTCTACTGGTGTCTGGTGGGATCTGGTAGTCTAATCTGCAGCGAGAACATCTAATGGATTCTGTAGGTTTCCACTGGTCAGGGAAAGGTTTTAATGGTATGTGGTGGACATAAACTTCTGATGGTCTCTAGTGGGATCTGGTTGGAAATGGTGAACCGTGAGATCTTCTAATGGGACGTGGTGGTCTCGCCTGGTATCCGGTCGGTTCTGCTCGAGTCCGATGGGTTCTGGTGGTCTGTGAGACATTCTAATGAGGGTGTAGTGGTCTAATAAGGGGTGAGAAATTCCAATGGATTCTGTTGGTCCCTGCTGGACAGTCGAGGACTTTATTCATAGATACATAGACAATGGGTGCAGGAGGAGGCCGTTCGGCCCTTTAATCCAGCCCTGCCCTTCAATATGATCATGGCTGATCATCCACAATCAGCACCCCGTTCCTGCCTTCTCCCCATATCCCTTGATTCCATTAGGTCTAACTCTACCTAACTCTCTTTTGAGAGGAGGGGAGAAGTAGAGGGAGTGAGAGAGAGAGTGGGTAGAGTGAGAGGGGGAGAGAGGTGAGGGGAGAGATACATAGACAATAGGTGCAGGAGGTCATTCGGCCCTTCGAGCCAGCACCGCCATTCAATGTGATTATCCACAATCGGTACCCCATTCCTGCCTTCTCCCCTTGTCTGGAGGGATCTGGTGAAGTCTAGTGGGCACGGAAAACTTCTAATGGGGTGTGCTGGTCTCTCCTGGTCTCTGGTGAGTTCTGGTGGGCAGTGAGACCTTCTAGTGGATTCTGATGGTCCCTGGTGTTCGGTTGGATGGTTGGGGCAGGCTAGGACTATATCGTTTGGAGCAGCGGAGGATGAGAGGTCTCATGGAATCTGTTGATCCCTCGGGATGCTCCACCAAACCTTGTTGCCGGTGCCTGACGAACTGCACGGTACCAAAGGTCCCCACTCCGATCTGGCAGATCACTTGGTAATGGTCGCCAATCTCCATCTTGGCCTGTTCAACAGCATCATCTCCTCGATAAAGATCTCAGGCCCCAGAAAGTCTTCCCCCTCCATGTCTAGCCTGCGGGGTTAGGAGGGAGGGCCTGGCCCTTCGGCCCACAAGGTGCATGCTAGCCCCAATGCCTGGTTAGACTAACTTCCTCAGATCCTGCTGTATCTTCCTCTCTGTCCCTCCCTCTTTCTCTCTCCCCATCTCCCCCTCCCTTCCTCTGTCTCTCCCGCTCCCTCTCACTCCATCTCTCGGTCTCTCTCCCATATTGAACAGAACATAACTACCAGGAAACGGCCCTTCGGCCCGCAAGGCTCATGCTAGCTCCCCAACACCAGGTGAAACTAATCCCCTCAGATCCTGCTCTATCTCCCTCTTTGTCCCTCCCCATCTCTCCCATATTGAACATAGAACAGTACTGCCAGGAAACGGCCCTTCGGCCCCCAAGGTTCATGCTAGCCCCCAACGCCAGGTTCGACTGAGCCCCTCAGATCCTGCTCCATCTGCCTTTGACCCTCCCACCCACTCTCTCTCCCATATTGTACTCTCTCTCTCTCTCTCTCTCTCTCTCTCTCTCTCTCTCTCTCTCTCTCTCTCTCTCTCTCTCTCTCTCTCTCACTCTCTCACTCTCTCTCTCTCTCTCTCTCTCTCCTCTCTCTCTCTCTCTCTCTCTCTCTCTCTCTCTCTCTCTCTCTCTCTCTCTCTCTCTCTCTCTCTCTCTCTCTCTCTCTCTCTCTCTCTCTCTCTCTCTCTCTCTCTCTCTCTCTCTCTCTCTCTCTCTCTCTCTCTCTCTCTCTCTCTCTCTCTCTCTCTCTCTCTCTCTCTCTCTCTCTCTCTCTCTCTCTCTCTCTCTCTCTCTCATCTCTCTCTCTCTCTCTCTCTCTCTCTCTGTGTGTATATATATACAGTGGCTTGCAAAAGTATTCATACCCCTTGAACTTGTCCACATTTTGTCACGTTACAACCACAAACGTAAATGTATTTTATTGGGATTGTATGTGATAGACCAACACAAAGTGGTGCATAATTGTGAAGTGGAAGGAAAATAATATGGGACGACTGAGATCGGTGATTTTATCCGAGAGGAGGAGAGGTGGGAAGGGAGGGGGAGAGAGATAATGGAGAGGGAGAAATGGGGAGAGAGGGAGAGAGAGTGAGAGTGAGAGGAGAGAGGGGGGGGGGGAGAGGGGGGGAGAGAGGGGGGAGAGGGGGGTGGGGGGGAGAGGGAAGGGAGAGGGGGAAGGGAGAGGGAAAGAGAGAGCGCGGAGTCATTGAGTGATACAGGAAACAGGCCGTTCGGCCCAGATTGCCAACACCGACCAACATGCCCCATCTATACTAGTCCCACCCCGACCAACATGCCCCATCTACACTAGTCCCACCCCGACCAACATGCCCCATCTACACTAGTCCCACCCCGACCAACATGCCCCATCTACACTAGTCCCACCCCGACCAACATGCCCCATCTACACTAGTCCCACCTGCTGCCCGCGTTTGGCCCAATCCCTCCAAACCTGTCCTATCCATGTACCCGTCCAAGTGCTGTGATAGTCCCAGCCTCAACTACCTCCTCCGGCAGCTCGTTCCAGACACCCACCACCCTCTGTGTGGAAAAGTTGCCCCTCAGATTTCTATTGAATCTTCCCCCCCCCCCCCACCTTAAACCCATGTCCTCGGGTCCTTGATTCCCCTACTCTGGGCAAGAGCCCCTGTGCGTCTACCCGATCTATTCCTCTGGTGTACAACTCTATAAGATTAGTCCTCCCCCTTACATGGTTCATTGAAGAACAAGTCGCAGGTAGACAAGGTGGTCAACAAGGCTTTGGGCACCTTGTCCTTCACATCCACTCTATCCAGGCCTTTCACTATTCGGTGAAGTTTTAATGAGGACCCCCATCTCGTTCTTCTAAACTCCAGCGAGTACAGGCCCAGTGCCGACAAACGCTCATCCCGTTAACCCACTAATTCCTGGGATTTAGAGGGATAGCGGCCAAACGGGGGCAGGATGGACTAGTGTAGATGGGGCATGTTGGCCGGAGTGGGCAAGTTGGGCCGAAGGGCCTGTTTCTGCGCTGTATCTCTAAACTATTTCTAGTGTGTGAACGGGCGATCACTGGTCGGCACGGACTCCGTGGGGAAGGGCCTGTTTCCGCGCCGTATCTGTAAACTGAACTAGTGTGTGAACGGGCGATGGCTGTTCGGCACGGACTCGGTGGGCCGAAGTGCCTGTTTCCACGCTGTATCTGTAAACTAACCCATTAGCAAAGGGGAAGATACAGAGAGCCAAATATAGTTTAGTATTGTTATAAGAGAATTAGCGACAGAATTAGCAAAACAAGTAACGTCAGCAAATTTGCTGATGACACGAAGCTGGGTGGCAGTGTGAACTGTGAGGAGGATCCTATGAGAATGCAGGGTGACTTGGACAGGTTGGGTGAGTGGGCAGATGCAGTTTAATGTGGATAAATGTGAGGTTATCCACTTTGGTAGCAAAAACAGGAAGGCAGATTATTATCTGAATGGTGTCAAGTTGGGAAAAGGGGAAGTACAACGGGATCTGTGGGTCCTTGTTCATCAGTCAATGAAAGTAAGCATGCAGGTACATCATGCAGTGAAGAAAGCCAATGACATGTTGGCCTTTATAACAAGAGGAATCGAATATAGGAGCAAAGAGGTCCTTCTGCAGTTGTACAGAGCCCTCGTGAGACCACACCTGGAGTATTGTGTGCTGTTATGGTCTCCTAATTTGAGGAAGGACATTCTTGCTATTGAGGGAGCCGAGCGTAGGTTCACCAGGTTAATTCCCGGGATGGTGGGACTGTCATATGCTGAGAGAATGGAGCGGCTGGGCTTGTAGTCACTGGAATTTAGAAGGATGAGAGGGGATCTTATGGAAATATATAAAATTATTAAATGATTGTACAGGCTAGAGGCAGAAAACATGTTCCCGATGTTGGGGGAGTCCAGAACCAGGGGCCACACGTAGTTTAAGAATAAGGGGTCGGCCATTTAGGACTGAGTTGAGGGGAAACTTTTCCACCCAGAGAGTTGTGAATCTGTGGCCATTTGGGACTGAGATGAGGAGAAACTTTTCCACCCAGAGAGAGAGTTAGATTTAGCTCTTGGGGATATGGGGAGAAGGCAGGAACGGGGTACTGATTGTGGATGATCAGCCATGATCACACTAGTTCGAAGGGTCGAATGACCTACTTCTGCACCTATTGTCTATGTATCTAGCTCTGAATCAAACAGATGAGATACTATTAATAAATACAATGAAAGCTATGAATAAATACAATGATGCCACACTCTAGTACAAGAGCCAAGTGGAACTCGAGACTGCCCTGAGAATATTTATCTGTCAGAACAAGTTCACAGCTAAGTGGAAAGTAGATCTTTCTTCACCGTATCTGGAAGTGAAAATTTCTCAATGCAAAGCCAAATATTTTCACTGACCGACCTCCTCTCCCTCCCTCCCTCTCTCTCTATATCCCTCCCTCCCTCTCTCTCGATCCCTCTCTCGCTCCCTCCCTCCCTCTCCCTTCCTCTCGCTCCCTCCCTCTCGCTCCCTCCCTCTCTCCCACCCTCCCTCACTCCCTCACTCTCGATCCCTCTCTCCCTCCCTCTCTCCCTCCCTCTCTCTCTCTCCCTCCCTCTCGCACCCTCCCTCTCTCCCTCCCTCTCCCTCTCTCTCTCTCGATCCCTCTCTCCCTCCCTCTCTCCCTCCCTCTCTCTTTCTCTCTCGATCCCTCTCTCTCGCTCCCTCTCTCCCCCCCTCAGTTTAGAAGCCGGCAGAGGTGGATGCGAGGAGTGATGTAAGAAAATATATATTTGGTTTTATTTTCAATGATTCGTGGTAACATCACAGAGTGGACCTTCACCACCTAGTGTTAGACTCCAGCGGTGGGGAGAGAGAGGGAGAGAGAGGGGGGAAGAGAGGAAGGGGGAGAGGGAGGGGAGAGAGAGGGGGGCGAGAGAGAGAGAGGGGGGTGAGAAAGGGGGAGAGAGAGAGGGGGAGAGGGGAGAGAGAGGGGGTAGAGAGAGGGAGAGAGGGTGAGAGAGAG
The DNA here is from genome assembly GCA_035221665.1 of Okamejei kenojei. Classification (NCBI taxonomy): domain Eukaryota; kingdom Metazoa; phylum Chordata; class Chondrichthyes; order Rajiformes; family Rajidae; genus Okamejei; species Okamejei kenojei. The sequence continues at coordinate 541,856 of CM069174.1, forward strand.
GAGAGAGAGGGGAGGAAGAGAGGGGAGGAAGAGAGGGGAGAGAGAGGAGAGAGGAGAGGAAGAGCGGGGAGAGAGAGGAACGGGGGTAGAGGGGAGAGAAAGAGGGAGAGAGAGAGAGAGAGAGAAAGGGGAGAGGGGGTACAGGGGAGAAGGGTGAGAGGGAAGAGAGGGAGGGTTAGTATGATGCATTAACACGCACAAGTCTCTCCCCACCCCACCTCCTCCCTGCGTCTCCACTTGCTGTCCAGCCCAGTCTCCCCCAAGACTGATGTCTCCCCAAGACTGATGTCCCCCGCCACATATTCCCTCCCCAGCACACAAGCCTGTCCCAACACCCCCACCTTTCTCTCTCCCTCACCCCGAAAAATGGCCGATCTATCTCTCCTTCCTAACCCCATTCTCCTGCCTTATCCCCATAACCCGACTAACACCCGCACTAATCAACAATCTATCTATGTCAGCCTTAAATATATCCACTGACTTGTGGCCTCCACTGCATTCTGTGGCAATGAATCCCACAGATTCACCACCCTCTGGCTAAATAAATTCCTCATCATCTACTTCCTAAAGGAACGTCCTTTAATTCTGAGGCAGTGCCCTCTGGTCCCAGACTCTCCCACTAGAGGAAACTGCCTCTCCACATCCACTCTATCCAGGCCTTTCTTCCTTTCTTTCTCTCTCTCTCTCTCTCTCTCTCTCTCTCTCTCTCTCAAACATAGGTGCAGGAGCAGGCCATTCGGCCCTTCGAGCCTGCACCGCCATTCAATATGATCATGACTGATCATCCAACTCAGTATCCTGTACCTGCCTTCTATCCATACCCCCTGATCCCTTCAGCCACAAGGGCCACATCTAACTCCCTCTTAAATATGGCCAATGAACTGGCCTCAACTACCTTCTGTGGCAGAGAATTAATTCCACAGATTCACCACTCAGTGTGTGAAAAATGTTTTTCTCATCTCGGTCCTAAAAGATTTCCCCCTTATCCTTAAACTGTGACCCCTTGTTCTGGACTTCCCCTTTCTCTCCCTCTCTCCCTCCTTCTCTCCTTCCCGGGGGGGGGGGGGGGGGGGGGGGGTGGAGACTGTTTACAGACCTGAACGTCCTGAGTGTGGTACTGAAAGCGACCTCCCAGAATAGCGGACTGTGGATTAGATACAGAACCAAGACGAGCCAACAAGATCTCCACATCCATCTTCAGAGCAAGACTGCAAATTGCCTCACATGTAACATGCTGCAAAGGTGTGGCTCAGTTTAGTTTAGAGAAACAGGCCCTTCCCCACCGAGTCCGTGCCGACCAGCGATCGCCCGTTCACACACTAGTTTAGTTTGTGTAGGAAGAAATTGCAGATGCAGGTTAATCGGCTTGGTGTAATTGTAAATTGTCCCCTAGTGTGTGTAGGATAGTGTTAGTGCGCGGAGAACACTGGGCGGCACAGACTCGGTGGGGAAGGGCCTGTTTCCGTGCTGTATCTCCAAACTAAACTAGTGTGTGTACGGGCGGTCGTTAGTCTAGTCGGCACGGACAAGGTGGGCCACAGACGAGGGACTCACCGCAGCAGAGGGGGGAGAGTTGAGGACGCGGGTCAGGCTTGACGTGTCCATCCCGGAGGCGTTGCCCAGGATACCGAAGGAGTCGGGAATTCTGTTGCCGAGAAGCAGGAGGTTGATGGATTCCTGGCGCTCCCGACAGGTATAAGCTGGATCCAGACTGGAGGGGGGAGAGAGGGAGAGGGAGGGGAGAGGGGAAGGAAGGGGGAAGAGAGAGAGGGAGGGGAGAGGGGGAGAGGGAGAGAGAGGGGGAAGGAGAAAGAGGGGGAGAGGGGTCAGATTAAATGGGGATATCAGGGAGCCCTCTCCCACTACCCCCTCCCTCCCTCCCTCTGCTCTAACCCCCGCTCTCCCCTCACCTGTATCAACATCTCATCCCCTCTCTCTCTCTCTCTCTCTCCCTCTTTCTGTCTCTCTGACTCTCTCAGGAGGGGAGATGAAGGGGAGCCAGTGGATGTAGTGTATCTAGACTCAATTATTACAGAGGTAATAATGGGGCATTTGGATAGCAGTAAAAGGATTAGTCCAAGTCAACGTGGATTTATGAAAGGGAAATCATGCTGGACTAATCTGGAATTTTTTGAGGATGTGACTAGTACAATGGATGAAGGGGAGCCAGTTGACGTAGTGTATCTAGACTTTCAGAAAGCCTTTGATAGGGTCCCGCACGGGAGACTGGTGACTAAATTTAGAGCACATGATATTAGGGGTAGGGTGTTGACATGGATAGAACATTGGTTGGCAGACCGGAAGCAAAGAGTAGTAGTGAACGGGTCTTTTTCAGAATGGCAGGCAGTGGCGAGTGGAGTGCCGCAAGGCTCGGTGTTGGGGCCGCAAATGTTTACCATATATATTAATGATTTGGGAGAGGGAATTAGGAGCAACACTAGCAAGTTTGCGGATGACACAAAGCTGGGTGGCAGGATGTTCGGAGGTTGCAGGGGGACCTGGACAGGTTGAGTGAGTGGGCAGATGCGTGGAAGATGCAGTATAATAGAGATAAATGTGAGGTTATCCACTTTGGCGGCAAAAACAAGGGGGCAGATTTTTACCTCAATGGGATTACGTTAGGTAGGGGGAGGTACAGCGAGACCTGGGTGTCCTTGTACACCGGTCACTGAAAGTTGGCGTGCAGGTACAGCAGGCAGTGAAGAAAGCTAATGGAATGTTGGTCTTCAAAACAAGAGGATTTCACTATAGGAGTAAATAGGTTCTTCTGCAGTTGTATAGGGCTCTGGTGAGACCACAACTGGAGTATTGTGTAGTTTTGGTCTCCTAATTTGAGGAAGGTCATCCTTGTGATTGAGGCAGTGCAGCGTAGGTTCACGAGATTGATCCCTGGGATGGCGTGACTGTCATATGAGGAAAGACTGAAAAGACTAGGTTTGTATTCACTGGAGTTTAGAAGGATGAGGGGGGGGGGGGGGGGGGATCTTATAGAAACATATAGAATTATAAAAGGACTGGACAAGCTGGATGCAGGAAAAATGTTCCCAATGTTGGGCAAGTCCAGAACCAGGGGCCTCAGTCTTAGAATAAAGGGGAGGTCATTTAAGACAGAGGTGAGAAAAAAATTTCTCCTGCCAGAGAGTTGTGAATTTGTGGAATTCCCTGCCACAGAGGGCAGTGGAGGCCAAGTCACTGGATGGTTTTAAGAGGGAGTTAGATATAGTTAGTGAAGTCAAGGGTTGTGGGGAGAAGGCAGGCACGGGTTACTGATTGGGGATGATCAGCCATGATCACAATGAATGATGGTGCTGGCTTGAAGTGCTCAATGGCCTCCTCCTGCACCTATTTTCTATGTATGTCTGTCTCTCCCTCCCTCTCCCCCCTCTATGTCTCTCCCACCCGTGTGAGCATGCTGTCCTGGAGTTGAATGCGATGTCCACCGTGTTCCTGTTGCTGATGCCACACCTGCCGTAGCCGCCGGCCCGCACCAGACTCAGAGCCGTGAGAGAGTAGGGGGTCAAGGATCTGTCCCTGCATCTGGTGAGTGAGTGGGTGGGTGGTCGGGGGAGGGGGGGGCAGAGAGGGAGAGAGGGCGAGGGGGAGGAAGAGACCGGCCCAGTCCTGCTCCACTCCATCCAGTGGTTTACCAAGCCCAGAGTCCCCTCCCCTCCCCTCTCCTCTTCTCCCCTCTCCTCCCCTCCCCTCCCCTCTTCTCTCCTCTACTCTCATCCCCTCTCCTCCCCTCCCCTCTTCTCTCCTCTCTTCTCCCCTCTCCTCCCACCCCCTCTCCTCTCCTCCCCTCTTCTCTCCTCTCCCCTCCCCTCTCCTCTCCCACAGAAGGATACAAAAGGCTCCTGCCCTCGGAAGGCCAGCACAGGAGACCCTGGCAAATAGCCGGGATTGCCGCTGCGCCTCCGTGCCTCTCTCTGCTCTGGGTCCTACACAAACACACACACACGGGAGAGGGGAAAGAGTGGGTGGGAGTGACGGAGAGAGATGGGTGGGAAGGGAGGGGAGGGGATAGGAGAGGGGAGAAGGGAGAGGGGAGAGGTGGAGAGAAGAGGAGACGGGAGAGGAGGAGAGGAGAGGGGAGGACAGGGGAGGGGAGAGGAGGAGAGGAGAGGGGAGGACAGGGGAGAAGAGGGGAGGGGAGGGGAGGAGGAGAAGAGGAGAGGAGAGGAGAGGAGGAGAGAAGAGGAAAGGGGAGAGGAGGAGAGCGGAGGAGAGGGAGGCGGTGGAGAGGGGGGGAGAGAGGAGGGGAGCAGGTGGGGCGGAGGAGATATAAAATTATGAGGGGCTTGCACAGTCGTTGCACTGACTGGATAGATAGCATGCTGGCTAAATGCTGTTCACTGTACTCGGTACACATGACAATAATCTAAACTATTGGTGGTGCAGCGGTGGAGTTGCTGCCTTAGACCCGGGTTCCAAACCAGACCACGGGTGCTGTCTGTTCTCCCCGTGACCTGCGTGGGTTTTCTCCGGGCGCTCCGGTTTCCTCCCACACTCCAAAGACGTGCGGGTTCGTAGGCTAATTGGATTCGGTAAAGATTGTAAATTGTCCCCTAGTGTGTGTGTAGGACAGTATTAGTGTGCGGGGATCGCTGGTCGGCACGGACTCGGTGGGCTGAAGGGCCTGTTTCTGTGCTGTAACTGTGAACCAGCTGAGTTACTCCAGCACTTTGTACCTGTCCACTTTCTCCAGAGATGCAGCCTGACCCGCTGAGTTACTCCAGCACTTTGTACCTGTCCATGTTCTCCACGGAGATGCTGCCTGACCGCTGAGTTGCATTGTACATGTCCAGGGCAAGCATGGGCGGAAATCCTGAGGGGATGGGGGGCACATGTACCCCCTGTGCTTTGAGAGGTGGGGAACAATCCTCCCCATGTTTTGTAATCCGGACTTTATCAGACGCTTTCTCAGGGTTGAATCAGCCCGTTCGCGGGGCTTTTCGGCGCCCGGCGCTGCTTAAAATCAAACTGCTGCATCGAGGCTCCTGATGTTGAAGCCCCCGCCGGCCGATGAAAGACCCCGCGAACGGGCCGATTCAAGCCCCACGATTCGGGGCGAACAAAGCTGCTGTTGCTGGAGTTCGGAGTCACTCCCGATTGGACCATCCACAGGGCCAAGACCGAAGTCTCGCGTGTGCGTGTGTGTGCGTACGTGTGTTAGTGTGCATGCTCGCGTGCATGGCCGCCAGGAAATTGTGTCCGCATGTGTTGATTGCGATTTCCGTGCTTGAGAGCAAGAACTTACCGTCACAAAGATGAGGCGAAAATCTTGCCAAATCTTGGTGGCGTCCAACGACACATTGACAAAGGAGAACGACACATTGGCCTCGATGATCCCAACATTCCCATCGATCAATGTCCGATAGGTCACCTATCGAAGGGGAGGAGAGGAAAGTGAGTGATAAATAGACAGAGGTGCACAGAATACATCTCCACCCTGTAACTCTAAACTAAACCATCCCGTAACACACTACTCAGACACGCACATGCACACGCACACCACACAGGCACACACGCACGCACCCACAACATACGCACATCACAGCCACACACACCACACCCACACCCATACACGCACACACACACCATACACACACACACACACACACACACCACACGCGCACAAGCACACAAACACGCACACACATTCACGCACACACATATACACACCACGCACACACAACAGGCGCACATATACACACCACGCACGCACATCAACACCACACTCACAAACACGTACAGGCATGCACACACACACGCACATACCAAAACCACACACCACCACACACACCACACCAACACACACACACACACACCCTCACACCAACACCACCACACCCACACACACTCACACCAACACCACACACACCATCAACACACAACACCACACACACACACCCTCACATCAACACCACACACACACACACCCTCACACCAACACCACACACACACACACCCACACCAACACCACACACACACACACCCTCACACCAACACCACACACACCCTCACACCAACACCACACACACCCTCACATCAACACCACGCACACCGACACCACACACATACACACACTCACAGACACAGGGGTTAACTCACCGCTAAAACCACGTTGTTGTAAAAGTTATTTGTCAGGGTCGGGGTCGGCACAGACTGGACGTTCTGTGGTTCGATTCTAACCCGTAATGAAACAGAGAGTAAGACTCCGATACACACAACGTGGAAACAGGCCCTTCAGCCCAACTTGCCCACACCGACCAACATACACTAGTCACAGAGTAATAACCATATAACAATTACAGCACGGAAACAGGCCATCTCGGCCCTTCTAGTCCGTGCCGAACATTTACTCTCACCTAGTCCCATCTACCTGCACTCAGAACATAACCCTCCATTCATTTCCCGTCCATATACCTATCCAATTTATTTTTAAATGATAAAATCGAACCTGCGTCCACCATTTCCACTGGAAGCTCATTCCACACAGCCACCACTCTCTGAGTAAAGAAATTCCCCCTCATGTTACCCCTAAACTTCTGTCCCTTCATTCTCAAATAATGTCCTCTTGTTTGAACCTTCCCTACTCTCAATGGAAATAGTAAGATTAAATGAGAACTTACCAGTTTGAAGTTTGATCTTTATTTTATGAGGAGTTACGATGAGGGATTACGTGAAGACCCCGCCTGCACGCATGCGCGACATTCTTCAAAGCAGTGGTGTGAAATCACAGATACCAGAGTGACTAATATAGTAAGATATAGTAAGATAAGAGAGAACCTCCATACCAGTTGATCTTTATAATAGAGGGTTTTGGGAGCGGAGGGCACGTAATCCCTCATCGTAACTCCTCATAAAACAAAGATCAAACTTCAAACTGGTAAGTTCTCATTTAATCTTACTATTTTACTTCGGAGTCACGTGAGTGACTACGTGAAGATTTCAAAGCTCTGTGATTTCATGCCCTGGAACGAGTCCATGCTACACCCTGCCATGCTAGGAAAAAAGAGGATGAACGTAATTCAGTCATGACACCGTGCTGAAAAACAAAGAAAAGGTATTTATTCATTTCCTAACAGTATGCCCCACATTGGGTAATTTATTTTACAGAACTCAAAATTTTTCCTGCAAACGTGTCAGGAACGGCTACGGGTTTGTTATAAAAGTGTTGAAAAGTTTGTTCATTGCTCCAACCCGCTGTGGCAAGGATGTGGTCCAAAGGAACTTCCATCATCCTAGCTGCCGATGTAGATGCCGCTGGTGGAGTGAGATTTGAAAACATTAGTATCCACCCCGCTGCATCTAATACCACCCTTAACCATTGGATTTGGTTTGCACTGTGACCCTTATGGTGAGGGCGTTTATGGCTTATGAGTAAAGCTCTCTCCGTGCCCCTTAGAGTCTTGGTACTTCTATGTATTGTAAAATATGTGTCACAATGCAGAGCCGACTATCTGCAGGATAGGCCAGAAACTCTAATTTTTGGCCAGGTGGAACCAGGTCGGTCTTGTTTGAGTAACCCCTGTATTAGAAAAGTTATATTGCCACTTGTGATATACATGGCATCCATATTTAGCTTGTGTAAGGACTGGACCGTTGTTGCTGTTACATGCCATTATCATTACCATCTTGTATGTTTAGTTTGTCAGCGTGAGCCCCCGTATGGTGGGTCCATCCTCGTAACATAGTTAATACTATGCCTATACCCCATGTATGGGTGTATCTGGGCCTGTGGGGATTAGAATTAAATATACCCCTCATAAGTTTAGATACTAGTGGGTGTGATCCTATAGCCAAGTGATCATCCCTCTGCCCAGATAATTAGGAAAAGGCACTTTATGCACATTAATGGCACTGTAACTCAATCCTTCATCGAAATGAAGGGTGGCCAGAAAACTCCAGTACTTCAGTGTTGGTGGCTGAGTCATATGTAGTGTTCGTCCTGGTACAGAACACTTCCATTTTCTAACATATGTCAGGTACTGTCTTCTCGTGGACTCTGCACGACGCTGAGATGGCATTGAATCGTCCTATCGGAGAGTCCGTATCCCAGGAATGGCTGTTTCAGAATCTGCAAATCAACAAGTTAATGCGGTCATGGCACGGATGACTTTCCCCTGTCACGGGGGTTGTGTAACAACAAACTCGGCCAGTTTGTTGATCCGGATGCAGGGTTCTGAGGCCATCTTTTGTACTGCTGGGGAACCATGGTTGGGTAGGCCAGTCGGGTACAACCAAAATACCCGTTGCGGAGTCTTGTTTTTTTTTTAAGACCCGACTGATGAGAGAAGGGGGGAAATACATAGCAAAACAAATCTGCCCCCAATACAGCGAGAAAGCGTCCATCGCTGCTGCCCCTGGGTCTGGTTCCCAAGCAACATATGTTGGAAGTTGGTGATTAAGTCTGGATGCAAAAAGGTCGATAAATGGGGTCCCATACCGTTCTATAATATCTGTAAACACTTTCCGATCCAACATCCATTCAATGTCGTCGTTGAATTTACGTGATCTGGTGTCTGCCACGGTATCTAGCTTACCTGGGAGGTAAGTGGCTGAAATCCAAATCTCTCTTTCCAGACACCAGTGCCAGATATTATTAGCCAATTCATCACATGATATCGACTTTATTCCTCCCATATGATTAATATAGGCCACCACTGTGGTATTATCAATTTGTAACCGTACATGCAACGGGCGCATATCAGAGCAGTAGGCCCTCAGTCCATAAAATGCTCCCAGCATTTCTAAATTGTCATGTTTGACAAACCTTCTTGAATTTTTTGAAGCGGTAACTAGGGAAATTGATGAGGGTAAAGCAGTGGATGTTGTCTATATGGGTTTCAGTAAGGCCTTTGACAAGGTTCCCCATGGAAGGTTGGTTAAGAAGGTTCAATCTTTGGGTGTTTATGGCGGAGTAGCAAGATGGATTCAACAGTGGCTGAATGGGAGATGTCAGAGAGTAATGGTGGATGGCTGTTTGTCAGGTTGGAAGCCGGTGACCAGTGGGGTGCCTCAGGGATCTGTGTTGGGTCCACTGTTGTTTGTCATGTACATCAATGATCTGGATGATGGGGTGGAAAATTGGATAAGTAGTATGCAGATGAATACTAAGATAGGTGGTGTTGTGGATAATGAAGTAGATTTTCAAAGTCTACAGAGAGATTTGGGCCATTTGGAAAAGTGGGCTGAAAGATGGCAGATGGAGTTTAATGCTGTTAAGTGTGAAGTGCTACATCTTGGCAGGACAAATCAAAAATAGGACGTACATGGTAAATGGTAGGGAATTGAGGAATGCTGTGGAAACAGAGGGATCTAGGAATACCGGTGCATACCCTGTGCGCAAAAGTTAGATTCGGAGTTCCATTCAGATTCCAAAGGTGGTCAATTGCCAGAAAGCCCGTCTGGTAAACCTGTCCGGTGCTGGCTACACAGCCAGTGGTAGTGGAGGCCTAGGGGTTGGTAAAGAGCTCGGGCCCTGGATATAACCCTCCATAGCCGTTAAAGAGGGCTGCAAACTATCCTGCCTGTGAGGAGGATGTTCCAGCAGTGAGGAGGAGTGATGCCCAAGCCAGGCTGATGGAGAGCTTGTGTCATGATCTGTAACCCTATAAGCTGTCCATGCCTTGTGCTTAAGGTAATCGCATCATATCAGAGCATTGAATATCGGAGTAGGGAAGTAATGTTAAATTGTACAAGGCATTGGTAAGACCAATTCTGGAGTATGGTGTACAATTTTGGTCGCCTAGTTATAGGAAGGATGTCAACAAAATAGAGAGAGTACAGAGGAGATTTACTACAATGTTGCCAGGGTTCCAGCAACTATGTTACCAGAGAAAGGTTGAACAAGTTAGGTCTTTATTCTTTGGAGCGCAGAAGGTTAAGGGGGGACTTGATTGAGGTCTTTAAAATGATGAAAAGGGATAGACAGAGTTAACGTGGATACGTTTTTCCCATTGAGGGTAGGGAAGATTCAAACAAGAGGGCATGACATTGAGAATTAAGGGACAGAAGTTTCGGGGTAACGTGAGGGGGAACTTCTTTACTCAGAGGGTGGTGGCTATGTGGAATGAGCTTCCAGCATAAGTGGTGGAGGCAGGATCGATTTTAACATTTAAAAGTAAAGTGGATAGGTATATGGACGTGAAGGAAATGGAGGGGTATGGTCTGAGTGCAGGTAGATGGGACTAGGGGAAAACAAATGGTCGGCACGGACTGGAAGGGCCGAGAGGGCCTGTTTCCATGCTGTAATTGTTATATGGTTATAATTTTACTTCGGAGTCACGTGAGTGACTACGTGAATAGAAGCCCGTACAGCCGTTGGTGCGTCTTGACGTCAGACACTGGTGCAGTCGGGCGGTTGGAGCAGCAGCGCTCCTCCGAGCGGTAAGTTTAAACCGCGGGTTACACGAAAAGCTGGAGAATTTAGCGGGTGCAGCAGCATCTAAGGAGCGAGGGAGATGGTCGATGTTGCGGGTCGATACCCTTCTTCAGACTTCACCCTCGATTCTCCAGCATTTGCAGTTCGTTAAACAAGTTCAAACAGGTAAGGTTTTTAAAAAATTTTTTTACCGCATGTCGTTTTCTGCGACGGTTTGGGTAGAGAAGGTTGCAGAAAGGGAAGAAGGTGTCGGCGAGGCGCTCCGGGGGTAGAAAGGTAAAGTGGCAGGAGAGTGTTGAGGATGGAGGCCCGTCTGGTACACCTGGTCCGGTGCTGGCTACACAGCCAGTGGTTGCGGACCCACTGCCGGGGGGCAGTGGAGGCTTGTCAGTAGGGGGAAGGCCACTGGCAAGTCTCTGTGGCCCGTAAATGAGTCGGGCCTGGAGGTTATACCCTCCATAGGAGAGTCCGTTTGCTCACGGCTCTCCCACGTCGAGATTCTATTTCAAAAGAATGCTCGACAGGGACCAGCTCCGTGGGGAGGAGGTGGTGCCCAAGCCAGGGCTGATGGAGAGCTTGTGCTAGCAGCACCTGTTTCAGGGCTGCAGAACTATCCTGCCTGTGTGGAGGATGTTCCAGCTCCGTGAGGAGGAGTGATGCCCAAGCCAGGCTGATGGAGAGCTTGTGCTAGCAGCACCTGTTTCAGGGCTGCAGAAACTATCCTGCCTGTGAGGAGGATGTTCCAGCTCCGTGAGGAGGAGTGATGCCCAAGCCAGGCTGATGGAGAGCTTGTGCTAGCAGCACCTGTTTCAGGGCTGCAGAACTATCCTGCCTGTGAGGAGGATGTTCTATCAGGGCAGTTTGCTGACACTGTTTCTATGCTGGGGGAGAGCAGTAAAGGTGTTCGGTTGGAGGTAATTCCGAACATGCTGGGAAGTTTGCAATGAGTGGGAAGTTTGCAATGTGTAGAGCAGGAAAGGCGATTGATGTAGAATTGGCTGAAGCCAATTCAGTATATTCTCTCCCACCAGTTACAGGAGCTAGCTATGGATGAAGTAGCAAAAAACTATAAAGCTCCTGTTAATTGTGATCTCCTGAAGGTACCGGTGGTTAATCACCAAATTTGGTCATAGATGGGTTTGCCTGCTAGGGCCCAGGAGATGAAGTTTTAAAAAAGTGCTTAAACTGTTGTCAGCAGGTATTACAGCTGTGGTGAAAGTTATTGATACAAATGACATGGTTGAAGCACACCAGGATGAACTGGAACTCCTTTGTAATGCATTTTGAAACCAGTGTACCACCACGAAATCTGTTGTTTGGTGGTAACCTTGCAAAAAGGGTCAAAGACTGTTATGAGGTTGTTATAAACCATGGCCCTCATTAAGCCAGCTGGAAGCAAGGCAAAAAAGGTTCTCTACAAGAAGTCGAGGACAACAAAAGGCCGCAAGGAAAGATGCTGGTAAGGAATATAACATTGACAGACGATGAATTAACTGATGTTCCTGTTCAAATTGGGGAAGGTAAAAAATTGTTTCTCAAACAATGGCAGCAGTTGACATCAGATTTGTTCATACTTAGTGTATTGTAGGGGTGAAAAATTGGATTTTACTATAAGGACAGTCTACCTAGTCAACATTTTCCTAGTCGTAAACTTATTTTCAGATGAGGAAAATGTGCTTATTCAAGCAGATTCAGTCGTTACGTAAGAAGGGGTAATTGAGCCTTCTGTATATCAAAGTCAACAATTTCTGTCAAGTATATTTCCCAGATCTAAAAAGACTGGGGGATGTAGAATTATTCTGGACTTATCCAATTTGAACAAATTTGTTTGTTATAGGTATTTCAAAATGGAAACCTTTACCACGGGCAAACATCTAGTGTCCAAAGGGTATTATATGGCAACCATTGATTAAAGAATGCGTATTACGCAGTGTCTATTCATGGTGATGATAGAAGATATTTGAAATTTATTTGGATGACTGAGCTGTGGCAATTCAGGACATTGCCGAATGGATTAACTTCAGCTCCTAGATTATTTACTAAATTGGTAAAACCTGTGTTAGCATTACTTAGAGCTCAGGGGCATGTGGTAATGGCCTATTTAGATGATATTCTGATTGTTGGAAAGACTCATGCTGAAACTCAATCATCAGTTTCAGTTGTTAAAATCACTTTTGAACAAATGGGATTTGTTATTCACTCAGATAAATCTAAATTATCACCAGTCCAAATTATTGATTATCTGGGATTTACCATTAATTCCAATCACATGTTGGTAACTTTGCCCAGGGATAAATTGAATCAGTTAATTGAGGACTGTGTTAATCTCGTTGGAGAACACGGCCTTCGATTAGACAAGTAGCCAGCTTTATTGGGAAGTTGTTGCAGCCTTTCCAGCTGTGCAGTATGGTCCTCTGCATTATCAACAATTACAACTATCAAAGGAACAGGCACTGAGAATACAAAGGGGCCATTTTTTGATAGGCCTATGCCGTTGTCAGCTGGGGCGATTGCTGACATACAATGGTGGATAGTACATGTTTCAAAAATTTAAGGAAGGTTTTGGTGGAATCACCGTCACTGATATTACAGACTGATGTAAGTGCACTGGGTTGGGGTGCAACAGATATGTCTTCTAGTTGTGGAGGCAGATGGAATGTGGATGAGACATCGCTTCCTCAATTAAGAGGGATTAATTATTTAGAGTTGTTGGGCAACCTGGTATGGGCTCAAAGCTTATTGTTCTACAAGGAGGGATATGCATGTGCAGGTCAGATTGAACAACACCACAGCAGTGGCATATGTAAACCACATGGGTGGAGTTAAGTCACAGTCTTGTGATAGACTGGTTAACCAGATTTGGAGCTGGTGTATTGACCAAAATATCTGGCTTTCAGCACTTTATTTGCCAGGAAGAGGTCACGTCAGTTTAATGACAACATTGAATGGATGTTAAATCAGGATGTATTTAACCAAATGATTGATCAGTATGCATTGCCAGATATTGACTTGTTTGCATCTCGATTAAATCATCAGTTACCTAGATATGTTTCATGGTAACCAGATTCTGGGGCAGTAGCAGTGGATGCATTTTTCGCTGCATTGGGGGAGGAATGTTTGTGTATGTATTTCCTCCATTCTGTCTCATCAGCAGATGTTTGCAAAAGATCAAGGAGGACTCCGCTTCAGGGGTATTGGTAGTGTCAGGTTGGCCTACACAGGCATGGTTTCCCGTTTTATTACCAATGGCTAGGGAGCCTTATATGCTTATGCCCAAGAATAAAAATCTACTGGTAAATCCAGTCACTGGGGATCAACATCCTTTATAGGATCGTATTGATCTGTTAATTTGCAGATTTTAAGGAGGTCATACCTGGGGAGAGGACTGTTTCATCGGACTGTGGATGTTCTCACGTCGGCCTGCAGGGATAGTACACAGCAGCAATATATCACCTATATAAGGAAGTGGGAGCAATTCTGCCTACAGCAGGATATTGTATATCACACTGCAGGGATCACGGATGTATTGGAGTTTGTCAACTCTTTATTTGACCAAAAAATTTTTTTTAAGTTACAGTGCGATTAATTCAGCCAGAAGTGCTCTGTCTTATTTATCTATGAATGCAGAATTGCATACAGTAGGGACACATCCGTTAGTTTCACAATTCATGAAGGGAGTTTTTTTCAATTTTAATCCTCCTAAACCCAGGTATGCCGGTATTTGGAATTTGAGTGAGGTTTTTTATGGCTCATCGCCAGTGGGCTCCTGTTACAAGCCTATCAGTAGCCAAATTATCTATGAAGGTGGTCATGCTTATGGCGTTGGTTTCAGCCCAACGTGTACAAATGTTGCAAAAGCTACGGCTAGATAGAATTGCATGTGTCGGCTGATGCCATTATATTTTATGTCTATGATTTGCTTAAACATAATAAAAGAGGCATGACAGGATGTAAGATTGGTGTTTTCCAGCATACCCGCAGATGATCGCTTCTGTGTAGTCTCACATTTATCTCGTTACATTGAGATTACTAAACCTCTGAGAGGAACAGAGTTGGCTTTGTTTATTAGTCACAAAAAAACACACAGTAAGGTGTCGGTGCAAACGATTTCAAGGTCCTCGCGGCCGCAGGATGGTTCAGTGAGCTAATTTTCAGAGGTTTTATCACAAGCCGATTTCAAGGCTCGGGGTGTTTGCTGATTCTGGTGTCAGTACTGTTACATTTTTCCCCTGAGTTAGAGGGGTTTGTTATGATTTGTTTGTAAATAAACTGTTATTCCATTTAACGAATGTATTACTGATGTATGATTGATTGTTAACGACTTTTGAGTCAATCCAGGCAGTGTGAACGTCGGACTTGAGTCTGCGGCATGAATTCACAGTGCTTTGAAGTCTTCACGTAGTCACTCACGTGACTCCGAAGTAAAATAGTAAGATTAAACGAGAACTTACCAGTTTGAAGTTTGATCTTTATTTTATGAGGAGTCGAGTTGAGGGACTACGTGCCCTCCGCCCCCACCCTCATAGATCTCATCTGGTAGTTCTAGTTTTATCATCTTACCGTTATACTTCGGTCATTGTTAGCTGTGAATTCATTCCGCTACTTTGAAGATTGACGCACCAACGGCTGTACGGGCTTCTATTCACGTAGTCCCTCAACTCGACTCCTCATAAAATAAAGATCAAACTTCAAACTGGTAAGTTCTCGTTTAATCTTACTATTAATCCCTACTGCTTTAAACAGGGTTAATTCTTGTGTACTCCATCTGCCACCACAACTTGTGATGGTATTAGTTGCTCCCCAACCTTTAGCACTGACATCAGTTTGTAATGTAACCGAGGGGTTCATGATAGTGATGGGGTTAGAACAATGCTGAACATTTTCCTATCCACCATTTTAGTTCCGATTTTGCTTTCTCTGGTAGTTCCATAGGCCTATCGAAATGGCCTGCCTGATTTTTGAGAGCTGAAATTTTTGCTCTTTGCAGATTTTGATAATGGAGAGGTCCAAATCGTGCTGCTGGGATCGCAGCCACTAATTTCCCAATCACTCTGGCTACTTGCCGAATAGAGGGTTCCCTGATGCCAGTGAGGCTCTTGCATGCTATCACCAAGTCTGTTACTTTGTGTAGTGGCAAGGTGATAGACATTCGAACTGAGTCAATAGTGAAGCCCAAATAATCCATTATAGTGGAGGGTTCCAATTTTGATTTATCTGGATGTATGATAAATCCCAGCTTTTGAAAAAGATGTTTTGTGGCTGATACTGCCAATGTAGCCATTTCCAAATTCTCACCTACAATGAGAATATCATCAAGGTAAGCCATGACGATATGGTTATGTTCTCTTAAGTATGCTAAAGCTGGTTTTAATAATTTAGTAAACAGCCATGGTGCTGACGATAACCCATTGGGTAAGGCCTTATACTGCCATAGCTGTCCCATCCAGACAAATTTCAGGTATTTATGATGATCCTTGTGTATTGGTACTG
Organism: Okamejei kenojei; assembly: GCA_035221665.1. Taxonomy (NCBI): domain Eukaryota; kingdom Metazoa; phylum Chordata; class Chondrichthyes; order Rajiformes; family Rajidae; genus Okamejei; species Okamejei kenojei. The sequence goes on from CM069174.1 coordinate 557,733, forward strand.
AATAGTAAGCATCTTTAAGATCGATGCAAGCCATGTAGTACCTATCAGAAATCAACTGTGTGGCTGTGACAAACGTGTCCATTTTGAAATGGGTATACTGAATGTAATTATTTAGTTCGGTCAAATCTATAATGATGTGGCAACCGCCATCTTTTTTGTTTTTTGTAAATATATTAGATACGAACTCTTGAGATTCCCTGATTGTCTTCTCAATTACCCCTTTATTGATTAATCTCAACAGTTCAGCATGGCCTGTTGTTCTCTCTTTTTGTGAAAGTATGAACTTCCGGCTAGGCGTATGCTGAACTGGGATGGGGAGTTCGTTCACAAATTCAAGTTTGTAACCCTGAATACTTCCGAGTATGTAAGTATCAGATGTAAAAGTGCTCCACATGTGATGAAACAAGTGCAACCGTCCACCAATTTTTGATGCACCTAAACATGCAATGTTTTTGAGACAACCAGACCCACCTACCTCCATGGTTACCGCCGGTGTTGTGTGGGTTGTCTCTGCCCTTGTTTCTTCTGATGTTGTGTTTGCTTCGTTGTGGGGGGTGGCGCATTTTCCAAGAAGGCCGGGCTGGGCCATGGCCTAAAAAAGACCGCTGTGCAGGTGGACCGGCCCTCGAGCTTTCACCACCAGGTGTTCTTTCATTGTATCGATGTCTGGTGGTTGTGTAGGGGTGCTGCCGCTGTTGATAGTGAGATTTAGAGGTGTTTGGCACCTTGATCAGGCCTATGGCCTTGGCCTCTTCATCTAATTCTTTCACCTGCTTCGAAAGGTTGTCTCCAAACAGCAAATGTGGCGGCTGAGCACTACTGGTCCTGCATAATCCCGCAAATTTGGGATTAAGTGCTGGTTTAATGATGCTCTTCCTATAGTTGTTGATTTCAAACTGAGTATTACACAGTAATACTAGAGCATCTTGTAGCTCTTCTGGCAACTCCACCCCATCAGCTGTTCTGGTCACTGCTGTGATCCCTGCAGCCAGCAGTTTAAGGATTCTCTGGAGCTTCACCTCCTGGCTTCTTATAGATGGGCTCATGTTGCCCCAGATGGGGTTGTTGACTGCTGGAACATTAAGAGAATTGCAATTCTCTGGAGCAAGGTATTTCTCAGGCGTGGAGTTAATGGCTTGCTCCTGCAGCTGGTTTGTAGCCATGTAATTTATGCTGGCTGCCAGCTTTGGGTGTATGGGCAGTCCTTTCTGTGTTGGCATAGCATGTTTGTTTGCCATGCCCAGTAGTTCTTCTGGCACCCCTGACACAGATGACTGTTCAGCCATTGCCCCTTCTTCAGGGTCAGCCCAGCTCTGACCCCTAATGCTCCCCTGCGAAGAGGGTGAGACATTTGGCAGTCCTTGTAAGGATGCTGCCGTGGGTCTGCGAAGAGACCCACTATGACTCTGCCCCTGCATAAGCAGGTCACGCTGGAGCAACTGCTCCACCATCCGCTCCAAGCGGGAAAGACGCCCACCGTCGCTATCCGCGAACGGGGTGTCTTCAGGTCCGGACCCAGCTGAGTCAACGGCCCTGTCCGACTTCCGGGTGGCTTTGCCGCCGGGCCGCGGCGTACCTTCGGACTGTAGCGGCGGGAAGTCGGGAACTGCTGGTAGCACCTGCAGCTCTGGAGAAACGGCACGCTGCTGGCTGCTTTCCATAGCAGCTGTTTTTGCCGCTCCTCTCCTGGACTTGCGCGACTCCATGGTGTTTCCTGAAACACAAAACACCGCAGTCGCCATGAAAGGTATGACTTACCTCAAGTTTTTTAAACTTACACTGGAGGAGCGGCGTTAAACAGGCGGGGTTTCACATCCCAACTTATCCACGTCAACTCAGATACTCAATGCAACCAACTTAGCAACCTGTCGTTCTCACTCTCTCTATTTTGTGCGGCGAGTAGTTTTCACCAATGCACCATCCCAACTTCACCTCACCTATTTCTCCTGCATCCGCTGCTCTAGATGTCAACTGATCTATATCGGTGAGACCAAGCGGAGGCTTGCCGATCGTTTCGCCGATCACCTCCGCTCGGGTCCGCAATAATCAACCCGACCTCCCGGTGGCTCAGCACTTCAACTCCCCCTCCCATGTCCTGGGCCTCCTCCACGGCCAGAGTGAGCAACACCGAAAGTTGGAGGAACAGCACCTCATATTCCGCTTGGGGAGTCTGCATCCTCTTGGCATGAACATTGAATTCTCTCAATTCTGTTAACACTAGTTGTCTCCGCCCCTTCCCACCTCTCCCACAGCCCTCGGGCTCCTCCTCCTCCTTTTTCCTTTCTTCCCCCCCCCCCCCCCCCCCCCCACCCCCTACCAGTCTGAAGAAGGGTTTCGGCCCGAAACGTTGCCTATCTTCTTCTCTCCATAGATTTGGATTGGTATATGGACGTGAAGGGAATGGAGGGGTATGGTCTGAGTGCAGGTAGATGGGACTAGGGGAAAACAAATGGTCGGCACGGACTGGAAGGGCCGAGAGGGCCTGTCTCCGTGCTGTAATTGTTATATGGTTATATATGCTGCTGCACCCGCTGAGTTTCTCCAACATTGTGTGTACCTTCTATACTCAATGCTGATTTTTAAAGGCCAGCACACCAAAAGCTTTCTTTACCACCCTTTCCACTAGGTTCCACTTTCAGGGAACTATGCACAGTTATTCCTAGATCCCACTGTTCAACTGCATTCCTCAATTCGCTACCATTTACCATGTACGTCCTATTTTGATTTGTTCTGCCAAGATGTAGCACATCACACTTATCAGCATTAAACTCCATCTGCCATCTTTCAGCCCACTCTTCCAAATTGCCTAAATCTCTCTGTAGACTTTGAAAAACTACTTCATTATCCACAACACCACCTACCTTAGTATAATCTGCATACTTACTAATCCAATTTACCACACCATCATCCAGATCATTGATGTATATGACAAACAACAGTGGACCCAACACAGATCCCCGAGGCACCCCACTAGTCACCGGCCTCCAACCTGACAAACAGCCATCCACCATTACTCTCTGGTATCTCCCATTCAGCCACTGTTGAATCCATCTTGCTATTCCACTATTAATTCCCAACAATTGAAACTTCTTAACCAACCTTCCATGTGGAACCTTGTCAAAGGCCTTACTGAAGTCCATATCGACAACATCCACCGCTTTGCCCTCATCAATTTCACTAGTAACTTCTTCAAAAAATTCAAGATTAGTCAAACACTGTGATACAGTGAGGAAACAGGCCCTTCAAACCAACTCGCCCACACCGGCCAACACGCCCCATCTACACTAGTCCCACACCGGCCAACATGCCCCATCTACGCTAGTCCCACCCCGACTAACATGCCCCATCTACACTAGTCCCACCCCGACTAACATGTCCCATCTACACTAGTCCCACCCGACCAACACGCCTCATCTACACTAGTCCCACACCACCCAACATGCCCCATCTACACCACACCGGCAACCATAGTCCCACACTACGGCGAACATGGCCCCATCTACACTAGTCCCATCCCCCCGACCAACATGCCCAATCTAACACTAGTCCCACACCCGATTAACATTGCCCCATCTACACTAGTCCCACCCGAGCCCCATTACACTAGTCCACCAACATGCCCCACACTCTACACTAGTTCCCCCCGACCCCCCATCTACACTAGACCAAACCTGACCCATTCTACACTCGTCCCACCTCCGACCAACATGTCCCATCTACACGAGTCCCACCCCGACTAACATGCCCCATCTACACTAGTCCCACCCCGACCAACATGCCCCATCTACACATAGTCCCAACCCCGACCAACATGCCCCAATCTAAACTAGTCAACCCTGCCCCATCTAGTCCCACCCCAACCACATGACCACTGGTCCACCCACGACCAAACACGCCCCGGTGCCCAACCCCGACCAACATCTACACTAGTCCCAACCCGAACAACATCCCCGTCTACACTGTCCCAACCCTGACCAACATGCCCCATATACACTAGTCCACCCCGATCAACATGCCCCATCTACACGAGGTCCCATCCCGACCAAAATAGCCCCATCTACACTAGTTTCCACCCCGACCATCATGCACCACACTTTCCCACCCGTCTACAACCCACCGACCAACAGCCCCATCCCCCCCAGTCCATGCCCCATCCTGACCAACATGCCCCCCGATCTTACTAGTCCCACCCCGACCAATGCAACATGCATGCCCATCTACACTAGTCCCACCCGACCAACATGTCCCTAAATAGTCTATAGTCACTCCGACCCAAATTGAACTATTTAACCCACCGTACCAACATGCCCTCAACCCCCGGCTAACATACCCATCTACCGAGTCCCCACCAACATATACATAGTCCCACCCGGCTAACATGCCCCATCTACACTAGTCCCACCCCGACCAACATGCCCCATCTACACTAAGTCCCAGCCCGAACCAACATGCCCCATCCATCACACTAGTCCCCCCCGACCAACAGCCCCATCTACACTAGTCCCACCCCGACGAACATGCCCATCTACACTAGTCCCAAGCCCCGACCCGACGAACAACTTGCCCCAGTGTCCCATCCCCCGACCAACATGCCCCTACACTGCTCCCACCCGACCAACGTGCCATGGCCCTAGTCCCATGCCCCGACTAACATGCCCCGATCTAGTCGCACCCCGACCAACAAGCTGCCCGTCCCACCCCGACCAACATAAGCCCCCCCTGACTACATTAATCTTAGTCCCACCCGGGGGGGAGGGGACCGACCAACATGCCCCGTCCCACACTCCATACCAACCTACACTAATCCCACACCCGACCCAACATGCCCCGTCCACTGTCCTACCCCCAACCCCATTTAACTGAGTCCCACCCCGACCACATGGCCCCATCTACACTAGTCCCACCCAGGACCAACATGCCCCATACACTAGTCCCCACCCCCCGCAACATGCCCCGTCTACACTAGTCCCACCCCGACCAACATGCCCCAATCCACACGTCCCATTCCTGACAAAATGATGCCCCATCTACATTAGATCACTACCCCGACCAACATGCCCCGTTCTCTAAACTAGTCCCACCCCGAACAACATGCCCTCATTTTCCGTTACTAAAGTCCCACCCCGTTACCACACACTTGGCCCCATCTACTAGTCCCCACCCCGACCAACATGCCTGCCCCAACTACAACTAGTCCCCACACCGACGAACAATCCCCATTAAACTATCCCCTCCCGACCAACAGCCCGCCATCTACACTAGTCCCACCCCGGAACCAACTGCCCCACTACACTAGCCCAGTTCCCCGACCAACATGCCATGCCCCGGCTACACTATCCCACCCCGACCAAAAATGCCCCGTCACACTAGTCACTCCCCCGACCAACATGCCCCCGTCTACACTAGCCCAACCCCGAACAAACCATGGCCCCGTCTGACACTATCCCCACCCCGACAAACATGCCCCATCTACACTAGTCCCAACCCCGACTCACAAGCCCTGTCTACACTATCCCACCCCCCGACCAACATGCCCCGTCTACACTAGTCCACCCCGACCAAAAAGCCCGTCTACATGAGACCCAACCCCGTCCACCACATGCCCATCTACACTAAGTACCCACCCCGACCATATGCCCGTCTACACTATCCCCACCCCGACCAACATGCCCCATCACCGGCCATCCTGACAAAATGCCCCATACTACATTTTTTAGTCCTAACCCCGACCACATGCCCCATCTACACTAGTCCCACCCCGACCAACATGCCCATTTCGTTAGTCCCACCCGACCAACTGCCACCATCTACTCTAGTCCCACCCCGACCAACATGCCATCTACATACCCACACGTCCCCACCATCCGACGAACATGCCCCATTTAAACTAGTCCCCATCCCGACCAACATGCCCCATCTACACTAGTCCCACCCGGGGGTCGAACGTGCCTTAACTGCCCATCTAACTAGTCCCACCCCGACCAACATGCCCCGTCTACACTAGTCCCCACCCCGACCAAAATGCCCCGGTCGTCTCCACTAGTCACTCCCCGACCAACATGGCCCCGTCTACACTAAGGCTCCACCCCGAACAACATGCCCCGTCTACACTAGTCCCACCCCGAACAACATGCCCCATCGACACTAGTCCACCCCCCGACCAACAAGCCCTGTCTACAACACTAGTCCCACCCCGACCAACATGCCCCGTCTACACTAGTCCCACCCCCGACCAAAATGCCCCCGTCTACATGAGTCCCACCCCGACCAACATGCCCCCGTCTACACCTTGTCCCCACCCCGATCAAATGCCCCATCTACACTAATCCCACCTCGACTAACATGCCCCCAAAAAAAAAAAAAAATATACTCGCCTCTACCCCACCCTCCGACCAAAAATGCCCCATCAGAAACACATCAGGAGCCCCACCCCAACCCAACATGCCCCATCTACACTAGTCCCACCGCGAACTACCATGCCCCCATCTACACTAATTTCCACTCCGACCACATGCCCCATTTATACTAGTCCCCAACCCCTACCACCCTGCCCATCTCCACTAGTTCCCACCGATACCAACAGACCCCACAAACACAGTCACACCCCACCAACAGGCCCCATCTCCACTAGTCCCACCCCACCAACATGCCCCATCTACACTTTCCACACCGACCAACATGCCCCGCCATCACTAGTCCAACCCCGACCAACATGCCCCATCCGCACTAGTCTCCAACACGACCAACCATGCCCCGTCACACTATCCCACCCCGACCAACATGTGCCCCATCTACATAGTCCCAACCCGACAACATGCCCCATCTACAACCGCGAGTCCCATCCCGACCAACATGCCCCTGCTACAAACACTAGTCCCGACCCGACCAACATGCCCACATCTACACTATTCCCCCTCCGACCAACATACCCCCATCTACACAAGTCCCACCCCGACCAACGATGGCCCCATCTACACCAAGTCCCTCCGCAACCCCGACCAACATGCCCCACCGACACTAGTCCCACCCCGACCAACATGCCCCATCTACACTAGTCCCACCCCAACCAAGATGCCCCATCTTCATTTAATTAAAAATTTCATTATCCCACCCCGACCCAACAGCCCCAATCTACACTAGTCCCCACTGACCAATCATGCCCCATCTACACAATTCCCACCCGACCAACACGCCCCTTCTGCACTAGTCCACTTCCCGAACCACAGTCCCATCACACTAGTCCCCAAACCCCCGACCTGAACAAGGACCCCGTCACACTATCCCACCCTGACAAACATGCCCCATCTCCCTCCACGGCCCACCCCGACAACATGTCCCATCCACACTAAGTCCACCCCGCACAACGTGGCCCCATCTGCCTAGTCCCACCCCGTCCAAAATGCCCATTCTACAACTAGTCCCACCCCCACAAAACATGCCCCTCTCTCCACTAGTCCCAAACCGCACCCAACATACCCATCTACACTATCACACCCAGACCCCAACATGCCCCATCTCCACTAGACCCCACGCCGACCAACATGGCCCGATCTCCACAGTCCCACCCACCAACATGCCCCTTCACAATGTCCCCAACCACCCCCGCCAACATTGCCCCCGGCTACACTATTCCCACCCGAACCAACAGGTCCCCATCTACACTAGTCCCAACATACCAACAACATGCCCCCGTCGACAACTAGTCCCACCCCTACCAACATGCCCCATCTACACTAATCCCACCCCGATCCAGCATGCCCCATCTACTCGAGTCCCCCTTCCCGACCATACATGCCCCATCTACAACTAGTCCACCCCGACCAACATGCCACACTACTTTATCCCACACCCCCAGACCAACAGCCCATCTATACACTAGTTCCACCCCGACAAAGATGACCCCTTCTACACTAGTCCCGACCCCCGACCAAGAGACCCCATCTACACTAGTCCCACCAACCTCGACCAACAGGGCCCATCTAGACACCACCCCACCCCGACCAAACATGCCCCCTCTAACAACCAGCCCCAACCCCGACCAACATGCCCCATCTACTCTAGTCCCACCCGACCAACCACAGCCCATCAACTACAGTCCCCTATCACCCACTAACATTGCCCTACTACACGAGTTCCACCCTCACAATGCCCCATCTACAACGAGTTCCCTTCCCGACCAACATGCCTATCTACACTAGTCCCCCGCCCCGACCAACATCGCCCCATCTACACTATTCCCGACTGCCACCAACATCCCCCCATCTACACAAGTCCCACCCCGACCACTGCCTGGCCCCATCTACACAAGTCCCACCCCGACCAACATGTGATGCGTGATTGGATGGGGATGTTGTGGGGGGCCCCACCTCCATTACACTAGTCCCACCCCCGACCAACAGCCCCATCTACAACTAGTCCCACCCCAACCAAGATGCCCCAGCTTCTTAGTCCCCACCCACCCCTCCCCGGACCAAACATGCCCCATTTACACGTAGTCCCACACCTGACCAACATGCCGATGCCCCCATCTACACAAGTCCCCCAACCCCCAACCACCCGACCAACACGGCCCCATCTGCACTAGTCCTCACCCCGACCAACATGTCCCCATCTAATCACTAGTTCCCCACCACCCCGACTAACAAGCCCCCCGTCTACAACTAGTCCCACCCTGCCCAACATGCCCCTCCGACGGGGGGGCCGGGAGGGGGGGGGGGGGGGAGGGCGCTGGGGGGTGGGGGGCCGGAGTGTGGGGCTCGTGGTGATGGGGGGGGGGGAGGGGTAGTATGGGATTTGCCGCGCACTCGTTGTGCGGGGGTCGACAAACGAGTTAAACTTAGTGCTCCAGTATCGTGGACCCTTGTTGTCGCGGGGGAGCTCACGTGGGAGATTCGGCGGCCGGCTTAGGCATACAGGTGC